>VZRS01012467.1:45933-175243 GCA_013398055.1 Ifrita kowaldi
AATGGGAGCTGCTGTGGGGGGAATGGGAGCTGCTATGGGGGAATGGGAGCTACTGGGGGGAATGGGAGCTGTTGGTGGGAATGGGAGCTGTTGGTGGGAATGGGAGCTGCCAGGGGAGTGGGAGCCGCTGAGGGGGAATGGGAGCTGGTGTGCAGTTCCAGCTGCCAGGGTTCCCAGCATTTCCAAGGGGTTTGCTGGCAGCTTCTCCCTGCCCGGGTTTTCCGCTGTCAAAGCCGATTGTCGCTGAGGTGCCTGGGGAAGGCTCCGAGGTGTTCTTAGGCAGAGCAGCCAGTTGGTTCCCTTCCTGACTCGTAGTTGGCAGGTTTAAGGCAAACATTTTGGGCACTGCTTCTTAGGAAGGGGGGGAAGAATGCGTGACTAATTTTTGGTGGCAATTCCTATGAAAAATGATGAGAAAAAGCAGTGCACACTCCAGTTACAATAAATCCTGTGCTGTGTCATGGTCTTCCAGGCTGCTTCAAACATTGGGTCCTTCAACTGAGATTTTTTAACTTATTCTGTTACTTTCCTGTTTTTTTCAATTCCTAATTAATTCATTTATAAATGAAGCTTACTGCTTGCAAGAGGAGGGAGAGGAGAATTTGGGCACTTTCCCATGGGAAAGTAAATAGAGCTTTCCCCAAAAGATTTTTTCTTTTTCCAGGTCCAGTCATTATCTTAGTCATTATTTAACTACGTAAGACTTAAAAACCAAAATTTTGTCCGTATTTCTTAATATATATAAGGTGTTACTTGTGTTTTAATGTTGATTTTAAGGTACATTTTGCAGCATTTAGGAGGGTTCTGCTTCTCCTGGTGAATGCAAATGAAGTTAAACTGAGGTGGAACTGAATTGTGTCTGCCTAAATTGATGAGGATAATTAATTTTGTTAAAAACCAACTTCCTTATTGGATTGGGTTTGGAGCCTTGGAGTAGGGTATCCTTCGAGGTGCTTCATTAAAGCCACCTCTCTTCAGCTGCCACATCCCACTGGCCCTTGGCAGTATTGGGTGGGAATTGGTGATTATTAGAAGTAGCAAAAATGGGGAGTGAGTTGCAGCATTTGGGCTGCATGTGGGAAGCTGGAGGCAGCGAGTTAAAGCTGGGGTGGGAATGTTGTGTATCCTGGGAAGCTTTGCTGTGGTTCCACGTGAGCCCACGGGCCTCGCTGGCAGGCACCAAAGGGCTTTCAATTACTGCTGGGTTTCCTCCCTCCTCATACAGAAATGGCTCACAAAAACATGGAGGGAATTTTTAATTAGGAAAAACCTCCAGAAAAGTCCTCACAGAAATAATAAGCTCTTTAATTCTGTTAGAGGAGTGGAAGGGTAAATTCTTCAAAGTTCATGATTTCCTTTTTGTTCAAGTAATTTTTTTTCCCTTGGGGATTTCTGGCTTGTTTTTTTAACTCTTTTATAGACTCCTTTTCTACTTGCTTTAAAGCATCCCCAAACTTTTCTTTTTCAGAATTTTGACCCCAACCAGCAGTTTCCAAGATATTTGGACCCTCTATAACTTCCTCAGAAGACATGAGGTACGACATTTTCTTTAGTGTTTGGTCACTTCACTTACAGCTTTTATTTCAAGTAGCTCTGAGGTCATGTCTCATCACTGTATTTCCACTAAGAATTTTGATTCTTTGCTCTTATTTATTAGTTGTTGAACATAAAGATAGATTTTTGGTTGGATTTCAGCCAGTATTTGAGTTACCTGTGTGATTTGCTGAGCGCTCACTTGGTGTGAATGATTTGCTGTTGAGAGTAAAAAGCCTTGAAATGAATGTTTTTGGTAGAATATTTCTCTATTTAATATATTACATATTTCAGGCTTGCAGTGCTCTGCTATGCAGGGAAATATATTTGGGGTTTGGGCCTTCACATACATTTTTGGAATTGATGCAAGTCAGAGCCTATTTCATTTGAGATACACACACACACACACACACACACACACATCCATATATACTTATATATATGTATATATAATAAAACTTTTAGGTAACTTGAGAGGGGAGGAAGAATTATTGAAGGTCTTTTAGATTTGTGCAGAAGTGGTTAGAAAATGGAGCTGGAATTTGTAATATTAGGTTTTATTATAAGATACAGGATGTCTTTTTTAATGTACTATCTCAACTTGAGAGCCTGTTAGGGAATATGTGAGCTGTATCTGCTATTCCTACTGTATAATTGTAGCAGACATGTGATACTCGATAAATGACTATATGAATTCTTTCTTCTTTGTGTTAGATCAGTAACAGTCTGAAATTCACTGTCGAGGAGCTGTATGAGTGTGTTTCACAGGAACTGTACAGGTGAGCCAGTTAGTGACCCCATTGGGGGCATTGAAGCAGCTTTTTCACAAGTATTAACCAAAGTGCCATGAGAGGAATCATCTGGGTCAATAAAAAACCCCCCTCTTTGTAGGAACAGTGTCGGGAAAATGAATGGGGGATTTTTTAAAATCCCTTTTTAATTTTAATGCCTAATTAACACAGAGCAGGAGAGGACAGAAATTAAATTGCAGACGAGGTATTAGTGCCCATATGGTGATTTTCAGCTGCTGGAGGTGAGGTGTTGGGCCCTCTTTCCTCTGCCAGTGGTTTCTGGCTCATTTCTTTATGAATTTGTGTCACTGAGGGTTTGTGAATCCAGGCTCTGGGAGGTTTCTAAAATGCTATCGTGGGTTTTTAATAATTCTCAGCAGGCTAATAAAGGACAGGTAACTGGTTTTTGCTGTTGTGTGGATATGAATGAGCTGTCACTGGCCAGGATCAGCTGAGTGAAAGGCTGGGTGGTGAATTACTCTAAAAAGCTTCCCTTTGCCTGGGCTGATTCTGGGTCCCTGAATCTTCCGTGAAGTTCAGAGTGCAGATTGCAAGATCAGGGCACAAATTTATGCAGAGAGGGAGACTGTCAATATTTGTATCAGTAATAAGAAACAGTTTAAAAGCTTCACTCGCATGAGTTGGTGGCTTTAGACCTGTATTGATACAGGCAGAAAGAAAATGTGTGTGGAAATTTGTGCTCAGTAGAGTAAAACAAGTACTTTGGAGACTGCTCTGGCAGCCCTCAGGCTGTGTTTGGGGAACTCAGTGATGGGGGTTTTCTTCCTTTTTTGAGGAGCAGCTGCTAAATGGTCTTTTGAGAAAGAATGTTTTGGAAACCAAAGTTGGGGCATGTTAATATGTGCTCAGGTTGAGATTCCTCTCTTGGAAAGGGTCTAAGTCATAAGGGAGTGTATCCAGATCCTTATTTTGAGTGTGAATACAGGGTATGTCAGTGCACGAAGGATGGTTTGAACTGAACCTTCCAGAATCTCAAATCTCTCCAGAAAGTGGATGTCAGTGACCTCTCCTGCCGATTGTTCCACTTTACCTGCCCCAGAAGGGAACAGGAGCTCTGCCTGTGGCAGCTGTGGGTTGGCTGTTGCAAAGAACTCACGTGAAATCCTCAGGTTTAGCAGCTGTAGTGCAGAAGTCACTGCTGCTGCTTGAGTTTGATGGAAACGTCCTTGAAAATTTAAGGAGTATTTGTAAAGATTTCTATTCTGCTGTGTCCTGCTAACCTTTCTCTCCTGTCTCCCAGGGAGAGGCTGGAAGTGGGCTGCTGCCAGCTGGCACAGCTGGAGCAGACGCTGGAGCAGTGCCAGGCGTCCGTGCACAGGGAGGCCGAGAGCCGGGGCTGGCTCTGACCCGGGCTGAGCCACGTGAGCTCCGCCTCCTCAGGGGGAGGAGAGGGAAGTGCTGGAGGAGCCGAAACTGCCGCGTGTTCTTCCTCAGCGGGGCTGGTTTGGGTTGGAGTTGAAGGGAAAAACACAGTTCCACGTGGACATTAAATGTCGGGATTTCTGCTGAGAATTCTGTTCACTACTGGAATGTTCTGTCTTGTGTGAGGGTGCCTCTGGATAGCCAGGAGAAGCAGGGCTGGTTCGGGATGCAGCAGCTGTGCTGGGCTGCTCTGAGCATCCAGCGTTCCTGTGAGGAGCTGAGCTGTTAATGGTTGTACAGGAAAACCCCTGTGTTTGTTTTGCTGGTACTTTACAAGTGACGAGTGAGAGAAAGGAATCTGTTGTGTCACCCGGGAGCTCGGGAGGGCAGGAAGTAGTGTAGTGGAGTGCAAGGCCAGGAATGAAGGACTGACCCACAGCCACAACGTGTGTGTGTGAAGGCTTAAGAGAGGACGTAGAATGGGCAAAGGAACAGACTGATGCTCATTTTTCCTTAAAGACAAAACAGACGCCCCACTCTCATGCAGGTGCTTGTCCCAGACCTCTTTTCAGAGGAAGAGGGTGTTTCTCCTTTGTTTAAGCAGACATTTTTATCTTCATACAGTGGAAACCTGCTAGCAGTGCTCTTGGGGAAGCTCCTCATCCTGTTCTTGCCACATCCTCCTGCAAGGGGACCTGGTCCTCCCTGCACTCCAGGTGCCATCCCTCTCTGGCTGCACTGTTGGTTGCTTTCCAGAACTGCTTTAAGTCCGTGAAAGTTTCCAAAAGCCATTTTCTAAGGCCTTTAACGCTACCTCTTCTGTGTATGTATTTGTACAGAGATGAGCTGACTGGCAAAGTTCCAAAATGTCTATTTTGATATTAACTTTTGGATGTATTTGTAAACTCTTGATTGTAAAAATGTAATTTATTGTTACATTAAACAGTGTTTAA
Source organism: Ifrita kowaldi (assembly GCA_013398055.1). NCBI lineage: Eukaryota > Metazoa > Chordata > Aves > Passeriformes > Cinclosomatidae > Ifrita > Ifrita kowaldi. Next base: position 50,594 of record VZRS01012467.1, read on the forward strand.
TTCTGAGTTGTTCTGCCCAGTCCCTGTGACTGCAAGTGCAGCACAGTCCTGCCCAGACCCCTGTGCTGGGGGTGGGAGGAGTCGCTGTTGAAGCACAGTTGCTGTGCGGGGCTGCTTCCAGGGGGGTTCTCCAGCCCCGGGAGCAGATGGGGGCAGCTTGTGTCCCGACCCTGGCCCAGCTGCAGCACGTGTTGGCCGTGCTCTGCTGGCAGCTGGCTGGGAGGGGCCGTGTGGAGGACAACTGCTTTGTTCCCCGCTCTCCTGGCTCTCCCTGCTCAGCTGGACCAGCTTCACAGCCTGCAGGGACCAGTGAAGTTCCTGGGCCTGGTGTTTTCCCACTCACGTGGGAAGCTGCAGCAGCCAGCTCCTGCCTGCCCCACTGCACAGGACCTGGCCTAGTGCCACCACTGGTGTGGCTGATCCCTAAAGCTGCCCAGGTGAAGGAGTAGTTCCAGGTGCAGCTTTGTAGCCCCTGCCCTGTGGGGCACTACCCAACGCTGCAGAGGTTTCTGTACACAGCCCCTGGGCAGGGAAAGCCCCCTGGCCCAGACACGCCCCAGGGGTTGTGGTGCTCCCAGCCCTGGTCCCTCCAGCCACGAGCCTGAGTCTCCCCTGCAGGCACAAGGGCCATGGGACACTCCAGCCCCTGCCCCTGTCCTGTGCCTACACCCATCTGAAATGTCACTTTTAGTATCACAGACTCCTCTTTGGACACCGCCTCCTTGAAGAAAAGGACACAGAGCCAGGTCAGGGCATGCCTGTGGTGTGAGGATTTCCCAAATGGTACCTTTAATGTGTTTGCAGCAGCAGCAAGCAGTCAGTGCTAGTTTTGGCACCCAGAGTTAGATGTGCAGCACTACACATTAGACACCAAGTCATCTCACCCCAACGTTTGATCCATAGGAACAGAGAAAGTGAACTAAAACAGCACTATGAGCACATACAAAATGAAGTTATTCATGTTCTATCACACTTTCAGCTGGTAATATTAGAAAAATAAACTTAAGACAGGTACTACAACACATTTTCTTTGCCAGCTGGCAAGAGTTTAAAACCCCTGATAACCCCCCTCCCCAAGTTGTTGTACAAAGATCAGCTCACCCAGAGTAACAAAACTGCTGTACAGAAAGCACGCTCTGCATTCTCCTCAAAGTACTTGGAGCCAGAATCCTCTTCCCACCCTAGAGAGTCTTGGCTGTGTCATGTCCAGAAACCCTGTGCAGCTCTAAGGAAGGTGATGCACACTAACTCACACTGTTGCAGCAGCTCACCTGCGGGGGCAATCCACTGTCCCACTCGGGCTCTAGGAACTCCAAGGCTGTCTCTTTGTTTCAATAGCCAGTTATCTGCCATTTGCATTTCAACAGACAAAATACTCTGCTGAGTATATAAAAACTGTTATAAAAAGGCAATTGTAAAAGATAAGGTATTAGCAGAGGCATGTCAGCTTTTTTTAATAAAAAAAATAGCCATTATATCTGTTTAAATAAGGCTTCTTGTTACAGATTGTTCCAGTTACTGAAGGAAACCAAGGCCTGATGAAAGAAAAAACATTATCCCCCACAAACGTTACCCCTCCTGCCCCAAGAACACACCTCCAGGAAGTCATCCAATGTGCAAAGTGACAAACACTGGGGGAAGCTCCTGAAGTGATATGCCCAATCTAGTTTCTCTTGTGTTATCATCAAAATCTTAAAACCAAAACCTTAAAGTTCTAAAATACACAAAAAACCCCTTCATCTGAATATTCTTTCCAAAACAAATATATACAGCACATTAATATGCAATATGCAAAAGCTCTGTGTTGCTGTTGGCAACGTCTATGCCCTCCCCACCCCTATTCACAGGTGTACCTCTACTGAAACACAATTACATCACTAAGCCTGTTAGTTTGAAAAGGGAATTTAATTCACTTAAAACTTGTAAATTTTGGTGTAGGTGCTCCACTCGTTTGACTCTGGATTGTAGACCTCAAGTGTGTTCAAGAACTCATTGCCATCAAAGCCCCCCACTGCATAAATGGTGTTGGCCACGGTGGTGATGCCGGCGTTGCTCCTGGGCGTGGTCATGCTGCCCATCATCTTCCACTCGTTCCTGGCAGGGTCGTACATCTCCACGCAGTTCACCGCGTGCGTGCCGTCAAAGCCGCCGGCCACAAAGAGCTTTCCTGTGTGAGGAAAGGGAGCCACGCTCACTGCTCAGCACCAGCTCACCTTGTGTTCCCACCAGGAGGCTGGACAAAGCCCAAAGGGAGCCCAGCTGTTGTCACAGACCTTGGCCTGGTCAAGGTCTGCAATTACAGGAGCAACCGACCTACTTCGGGTGTCCTGCCCATGGCAGCTGACAGAATTTGAGTCAGAGTAAGGGCAAAGTCCAAATTCAAACAGGTGCAGCTCTAGAAGCTGCACAGCGACACTGAGAAGAAAGAGGTGGGGTGAATGCCCCACAACCTAGTGGTTTTTGTTTTTTAATTAAAACTGGCAGTTTAGCCAGACTCCTACTGGATTCCTGCCCAAAAAGGAGCACAGCTTTGTATTCTACTCGCATCAGAGCAAACATGAAAAGCCCCGAGGCGGCAGCAGCAGCCCCAGCCCTACCATCACGGACAGCCACGCCGGCGCCGCGCCGTGCCACGTTCATGGGTGCCATCAGGGTCCAGGTGTTGTTCTCGGGGTTGTAGCGCTCCACGCTGTTGAGGCAGTTCCACGACTCGGCCCCACCGATGATGTACAGATACCCCCCCAGCTCACACACGGCCGACTGGTGCCTCCCTGCAACCAAAGCCAGCACTGTCAGCCACCAGCAACAGCCCATGGCAGCAGCAACTCAAAGGGGCTTTGCTTTGGTGTAGATTTTGGTTTGGTGCAATTCTGCAATTGCCCTTTTCTCCCCCTCCCTCCCCAGCTCCCCAACAAACTTACGGATGTTAAGGGGAGCACAGCTTGTCCAAGCCTTTGTTACAGGATCAAACACATCGCAGTTCTTCAGTCCCTTCTGGCCATAGGGATCAGAACCACCCACAATGTACAGCTTTCCATTCAGGGCACACACTCCTGTTGAAAGAGGAAAGCATGGGAAGTGAGTAAGAACTGGCTGAGTTTCCACCCCGCGCTCCGGGTGCGGCAGAGGCCTCACCTGCGTTGCAGCGGTTGGTCCGCAGCTCCGGGACAGGCGTCCAGTCATCAATCTCAGGCTCGTACATCTCTCCACAGCTCAAGTCATCCGAGTGGCCGTTTGATCCACCCACCACGTACAGCTGCCCCTGAGAGGAACAAACCAACACCCGTCACCTCTCAGCACACCACATTCAGCTCCTGAGTGCTTGGGTAACCGTAGAACTACAGAGAAACAACTTCTAGAGCCATCCTGTTCAGTGTGCCCCATTCGGCTCAGCCCAGGCGGGACAGTGTCCCACAGGCCTGCTCCCCACCCCACACACCATCAGCACTGCCATCTGGAACCGGGCCCTCGGTGTCCTCATGGGTGCGATGAACGTCCAGGTGTCCTTCTCGGGGTCGTAGCACTCCACGGTACGCAGGCACTCCTCCCTGTTGTAGCCCCCTGCAAGCGAGAGGTTACTGGCCCCACGTTCAGAGGCACCAGCCCACCCCCCGGCCCGGTGCCCCGCCCCAGCTCACCCGCAGCAATGAGCTTGCCGTGCAGCTCGGCCGTGCCCAGCCCCGAGCGCGCGTACTGCATGGGGCACATGGGTCGCTCGACGAGGTCACTGGGCTGCAGCTCGAAGCTCAGGCTCTTCAGCAGCCGTGGGGTGCTCGAGGGGGAGCTCTGGGGGCTGTTGCGGCCGTGCAGGAAGATCACGCACAGCACCCCGTCCAGCACAGCCAGGCACAGGTACGTGTTACCTGCGGGGACAGCACACCGCCACCGTCAGCAGGGTGCCACGTGAAGGGGGACTGAGCTGGGTGCCAAATGGGCTCTGCTGGCTGTGCCGCTCCTCTTGGCAGCTACTGGTTCCACGTGTTAGAAAAAGTGTTAGTTATTGACAACTATGCTTTAGATACTAAAAGAGTGCTCGAAGGACATATGACAGCAACTTAAAGATGTGCCGGGAGTCTCCTCGCACACACAGAGCAAACAGCTCTGTTAATTAACTATGGACTGCCTATCTCCTTAGGATTTTCTGGGAAAATGATATACACCATGGATTTGGTTGATAAGGAACTGAGATGTATGTGATCCCAGTTTGGCCCAGGTACATCAGAAGCACCCTACAAATTACTTGACTTGTATCATCAGTAAAAAAAAACACCTCAGCATTCCTCAGAGATGTGAAGGAAATCCCCAGGGAGCAGGAGGTGGCAGGTACCCGAGACCAGACACATCTGTTAGACAACCCCTGCCCCCGTTACTCACTCGAAGTCTTCTCTGAAGCAATGATTTTCCACTCGTGTTTAGGACTCTGAACAGTAGCATTTGGAGAAAGACTTCCAGAGGAGCTGCTACTGATCTGCTTGTGATCATTCTCACGTGGTGGCCTCTTCTGCAAAATCAAAAGGCAGCTACAGAAACCTAGCCAGAGACTACAGCTCCTTCTACCTCTGCTTCTCTGAGATACTACGTAGCCACTCCAGAGCACACTTGTCTACCACCTCCGCAGAGCAGCATTTATAGCACACCTATATTTTCAGCAGAACATCTTGCCTGCCCAGCAACAGTGGCCAAAAACCACCCTACACTTTTCTCCTGGGACTCACTTCATCCTGTGACTGCAGCTTTCTACTGCTGGTGCTGGACTGCAAATCCCTGGAAGTGAGTGTGCATTCCTAGCACGATTTACAAATGTGAGGGAAGAGCTACATGCAGCTGGAGAGAACTGAGCTACCACCTAGGAGCCTCACTCACAAGCTCTGCTTCTGGAACTTGAGTTAATTATATAATGTTATTTGGAAGTGAATTAACTATTCTCTCCATTCCCTGAAGACAAATTAATTTCGCCTCAGTTCCCCTCTGTGCTCAGATAAGCTGTTTCTTGGATTTTACTCCCTTGATACTTCCCACTAACAGATTTCTGCTTTCTTTTCATTTCCAATTAAATTTATACTGTAGCTTACATTATTTTGCTCAATTAAGAAAAACCTCAAAATTTCCAGTTTCAGCACAGTTGGCTGGTTGTTGAGACTCTTCCTGAAGCACAGGAAGTTACCACGCTGTCTATTCTGTTCAAGCAGCAGAGTTTATGACCACAGTCCCAAGTTTGTGATGCTTGCACAGTTCCCTGGAGCCTGATCTCCATGGAAACTGTCACAAGACTTCTGAAACACATCACCTAACTCAGATAACCTCACACAGAGGAGCTGGATTGCTAAGCTCAGCTCACCGTGCCAACCAGTGCACTTGTGCAGAATGTTTTTGTTATTTCTGAACCTTCATCCAATTAACCACTTACGCTCTTATCTTTGAACTGCTTCAACAGCAACAGAAAATACAAAGTTTTGTAATTTAAAAATGTAAAAGTTACAGTTTTTCCAGGACTGGCATCCAGGGTTTTTTTAGTGTTGGTTCTCTCAACTGTTTAGGATGTCTGAAGTTGGTGATTTTTCTTATCGGAAAGGATTTGTAGAAAAATGTTGCGAAGTCCTGGTCTTATTTCTGAAAATGAACGCTCTGAACGTTCACCTCTCTGCTTCTAAGCATTACAGGTGGTATCCAGAGGTGGAGAACTCTGTGAAGGCTTTCTAAAAACAATTAAGGAACTGGAAAATTAGCTGGCTTTTCCTTTTCCTCTCATTTCACTTCTAAAATCCACATTCTGGGATGGACAGTGTTTTACATACACATTAGCTAAAACTTTCAAGAAGGAAATGTTTTGTATGAACCTGTTTCACTGTTACAAAATATTACAATGTATTTGCTTCAAAATCATAAATTTAAACCACGTTCATCTGTATAAAGCAACTGATAATTTACAACTGCTAGTCCTTTTTTATCCTTTCTATCTTAGCCTGCATTGTACTAAGCCATGTGGTTTTTTGGAGTTCAAGGATTACACCTGGTTAGAAATAAAAAAAATAAAAGCCATAAAAAAAGACCTCTCAAAAACCACAGGAATGATTTGCACTCAGTCAAAGCATCAGAGAGATCTGGCAGCTACACCACCAGTGCAGCTGAACAAAAGAAATGGACGCTGGCAGCTGAAGGATTAGAACTTGGATCTGGAATCTTTTTCTGGGCCAAATTTAACAGACATATTCCCCACTGCAAGCCAAGCAGTCCGTCTTCCTCTACAGTCTCTGGGAACTCTACAAGTTCTCAGCTGACTTCCTACAGCTGAGTGCTTGTCTGCCTCTTCTTTCTTCTAACAGCCAGGATTGATTTTGAAGTCAGAATTAGAGCACTCTGTTTTGCAAGGGCTGAGAGTCAGCCCAGCTTGCCAGAGAGGCAGAAGCTGAGAGCACATCATGGCCTGCAGCAGCTTCCCGCCAGACACCTTCTTGTGGTGCATTTCTCCACTACAGCACCTGCTGCCTTCTCTGCCAGCAGAACACAGGACTTCAGGTGTGCTGTAAACTGCTCCAGTCTACCTGGGGTTACCTGAGACTGTCTGCAATTTGTACCTGCACAAACTGAATGTGGTCATCATCACTGCCATACACCTCAGCCTGTCCATCTAGCAGATTTCCATCAAGCAGCTTGTGATCAGCTGAGTAGTACAGCGTTTGCACCTGCAAAAACAACAACAGAACACCCATGTGGCTGCTGTCTCCGTGCTCCTCAGCTACAGGCACATTACCCCAGGCACCACACTGCTCGTCAGCTCATCTCAAGCTTGCACAGTGGCAAAACTAAAAGGAAGCAGATGTCATGGTGGCAATCTTCAAACAGGGGGTGAAGGTTCCTTCCTTTCTCAGCTTGAGAGAAATCTTCGTTTTCCATGGGCTTCTGCTGTTTTCCCAGCACAGAAACATTAGACAAGCAAAAGGCACATTAATTTGCAGAGTTACACAAATTCATAGTCTCATGCAAGCATTTTCCTTATCCCTGCACACAAGTTTTCTGCTTTGAAATATACACATATTTATCTCCATCAAAAAAGGCCAAGAGAAACCAACAGTGGACTCTAAAAGAAAGGTATGGGAATGAGGGAAGACAACACAAATTTAAGTTCTGGAAGAAACTGTTGTCCACCACTGAAATCAGATGCAGCTGTTTCAATGAAATGCATCTTAATTTCAACATGATCAAAGCTTTTAAGTGAGTTTCTCCAAGAGGAAATACACACTTGATATTATATGACAGCATCAACACATACTTTTGCCCAGACGAGTGTTTCTGGGGATCTTTCATGTTTGTAGTAACAGACTTGGAAAACTCCAATGTTTCATGAGATTTGGTAAAGACCATTTGCTGGAGCCAATTGAGAATTTTGTCTCCCCGCTAATTTTGCCATTAAACACTGCCCAGGTGACATCTACCATTAGTATTTATGAGTAAAGCCATTTAACAACACACAAGTTTCATAATAATGCATCCTGTAAAGGAGTAAGTAAACACCATTAAATCATCATGATCGTTCTCTGCCCACAGCGGATTTTCTTAGGAGCACTGGGGCAGGACTGCTGCTTCTGTACGTGTCAATACACTTGAGGCTCTTCTTGGTTCTTCAGCCTTGGTATCCTAGTTTTGTTAATAAACCTATGGGGAGATAAACCAACGGGGAGGAACAACCATTAGAAGCTTTTACCTACTGTGCATTTACAAGCAAAACCTGCAAAGGAAAACATCACCAATCTACGGCAAGTCTCAGTACCACCTCCCCAAACTAAAGCAGATACAGGCCACTCTGAGGCTACTATACAGCAACAGGGAGCAAAAAGGAAAGTGAAGACCAGACTGAACAGTGCATTCAGCTCACCTGAACACCCCCCCAGTTTCTCAGCTTAGGGGTACCTACAGCAAAATTTAAATTCTTTAGGGTCATAGTTAAAAAAAAAGTGAAAAAATAAAAAAAATAAAAAGTAAAATGGGATCATCCTTCATACTGGTTTTTTTCTTGTTTTTTTTTCTTTTTAATGTTTAATCCCATAATCCCATTTTCTTAAAGACTAACCTCTTCCATTAGATCTTCCAGGTTGCCTCCATTCTCCCAGATGCTGCGCTGTACCCAGTTGATTACCTTTGTGTACAATTTGCCATTGCTGGGTAGGCCAACATTGTCTTCCAGCATTATTTCAAGCTTGAGGGAGAAGAGAAAAGATTATTTACTCTCTAGAAATTACCCCGTAGCATGCTGTACTTTACAGTCAGCACAACTCTCACTTTACCACAGAGCCAGAAAACACCACAAGGAGCTTTCAGCCTATGGAACTAGGAAGCACATTTAAACACAATCACCTTTGACACCTGGAAAGGGTGACAGCACGTGGTCTCTACACTTAAGGTTCACAAGAATAGGACACAGATCCAGAATTGTCGCACCGTTGGCAGCAGTCAGTACACCAAGCTTTCCTTCCACCGAAAGGGAAGGAAATCCTAGTTGCTCCTCAGGTTGCTTTTTGGAAATCCTGTACCAGAAGGAATTCTACAAACTTAAGCTAACCTTTAACCGTGGGAGCTTGAGAAATTCCTCCTGTTCTGAAATCTCTACAAGGTGTTCCTGAATGTAGCCATCAATCTTGTTCAACAACCGAGAGTCTCCCATGCAGCTGGCGAAGTTCCGGTATGAGATGCAGCTCTGCACGTCCATCTTGGAGAGCAAATAGTCACCACAAACCTGGCAAGAGAAGAGCTGCGCCTTAGTGTACAAGCAGAGAGTTTGTATGCATTTCAATTATCTATCCCAACATACAGCAGCAGCTGTTTTCTAACTGCGCAGCAGTGACTGTCTGCTGTCATCCCCACACCAGTGCTGTAAAGGGAATGTTCCACATTCCACAGGAATATGCGCATCTTAAATGAAAAAGTCAGACACATTTGGAAGCTACGGACATCTACACTGACCCCACGCTTTTCTACTGAACACCTATCCAAAACTATTTCTCAGTCAGGTGAGCTAATAATCCCAATTCCCTTGTAAAGAGTACCCCTATCTGCAGCCAACGGTATTTCCAAAGTCAAGCACTACCAAATTTATGTTCAGGAGTGTGTGGATTATTCTTTTTCTGACAGATTTACAGGTTTGTTCATGCTCCCAACACAACCAAGCACAGCACTGCTGCCACAGACCTGAGGGTAAGGAATCAGCCAAGATTCAAAGCTGGTTTTTTTACACAGGTGCACAAATACAAAACCTAACTTCAGAGAACACTGGCACCAAGACAGCTCAAGTGGAAGCAACACATCCGGCTGGCACCAAATCAATACAGTGCTAAGGAACATCTACAGCAGCTTTGTGCTGAGCTCTTCTTCCACAGAAGCATCAGGTTTTGGCTCACTAACACCAAAAGGCACAATGCTGTCAGCCTGAGAAGGCAGAATGGACTTCTAGAAGAGCTGAGAACCGTACCTGCTTAACCCTCTCCATCTTCAACTTCTTTGCTGCAGAGTATACATCTTTCACCAGTTCTTTATCAGCTTTTAACCTATTAAAGATAGAATTTACTTCTATTATTCTGATTTTTCAAACTGAAGTCTACCCTCTCTCTAGTTACTGTGAGAACTACTTACTGAGCAGTATAGGCATAATTCAACAGAACTTCAACAGCTTCTGGGTTGAGATCATCGAATTTCACATGGGAAACCCCATGACAGTCACTGTCAGTGTTGAAGATTTCGAACAGGTAGGGACTGCAGCATGCCAGCACGGCTCGGTGCGCCAGCATCTCGTGTCCACACACCTTTATGTCAAACACAAACAAGAAGCCCACGTGCTGGTGAGGATTTTTTGTAATTACCTTTGTATTTTCACAGTATGAAGGCCTACTCAAGTGAGTGCCACAGTTCAAATCCATTTTTCTAATCAACAGTCTCCAGCTGAAAGTTAGCATCACTTCTCTCACAGTGCACCCCATGTGGTTCTTTTTAGTATGCATTTTTCAGAAAAATGGGCTTCTAAAATCTCACATCTCCCAGTCAGTGAGGCAACAGCTTCATGTGGTGCAACCCCCACACCCCCCAGGCACCCCACGGGGGCAGGGCACAGGTACCTGGAGGCGGACATCGCAGAACTGACCGCTCTTCCGTAAGGCGTTGAGTTTGGCAACAGACGACTCGATGAAGTTCTCATCCTCAAACATCAAATATCCGTTGGGAATCATTTTGGTGCTGGTCTGGCTGCACATGCAATGGGTAAAGGTTACACATACAGCATCTTGCTTCAGTACAGCAGTACTGGCAACACACTGTTTGCAAACAAACATGCAGGGGAATTAATGGATTAGTGATTTTCAGGGATTGAGGCTACAACTTTTAATGCTGAAACCTGGGTTTCAGCAGGTACTGGGTTCAAAACCACAGGCTGAACCTCTGCCAGCTCTGTGGGAGCAAGCTGGGAGCCACTGGATTACACAGATTCCCCTCTCTAAACATCTTCTTTGGTAGATCCCTCCCCAGCGAGCTTTATTCATCACATTCATCACCACTTTCCGCTCCCTGTCACCCTGGTCCAGCTGCATTTTTCGCAGACGCAAAACCCAGCTACACTGAAAAATACAACCTGAGAATTTAAAGTAGCTAGTGAAGTAGATAGAGAAACATTTTCTGTTTAATTTTATGAGTAATGACTCAGTATTTTAGAGCAGCTGGGAGTCATGAAAGAACATTATGACCAACAAAACAGACAGAATTTAATACATTCTGAACAACAATCATGTATTTTAAGTCATTTCAAAGCTAGAACAACTTCCTCTGAAGACCTCAGCCATATACAAACATACCACCTCAGGGAAACCAGTCCAAGACTGGAAAAATAACTTCAGGAAACTTAACTTTTTTATCTGGAAGCTATTTTATAGCTCCTTTAATTGATTATTTTTTGTTAACCCCTTTCCAAATAGGAAGCTAATTAAGAATACTAAACTATTACCCTGAGGTGACCTAATGAATTTGAAATAGTAATATTAAAAAAAAATCAGATTTGTAAGTTTGAGCTCCTAACATACACAGAAGTACAGTTACCTTAAAGATCTTAGAGGAAAGCATATGTGGAATTCTATTAATGTTACCAGCAACAATTTGTATTTCCATCTCAAGTTTAAGAAAATTCTGAAGATCACACTAAATAAGAAAACCCCAAACCAGAAAAAGTGGATTGCAAATATCAGTAATGAAAATAACAAGGCTCCCATAAAATACTTCTAGTGTTAATCCACGTATTTTAAATTCACTTATTACTGTGAGTATTCAACCCTAAACTGGCAACAATAATCTTACTTACATATATCCATTTGTTGTGTTTTATTAAAGAAAGTACAGCAAGATTTTAAATTTGCATAATTTCAGCAGAAGTATTAACTACTGTACATACAATTAATGGTACAACTTACCAGCAAATTTATGACTGTAAATTTAAAATAGCCCAATGGTATCACTGTGTTAGAACAGAGCACTTGAGTTTCGGGACCTCCTGACAAGGAAGATGTTTGTGGAAATGCAAAAGCAGATGTGTGTTTGCAGCTGCAATATGGATTCCAAAACTATCAGGCTTGAAGATGATGTAATAAAGTCCTTAGGAGCTATAGACATGAATTTCTTCTGTGATAATCATGCATCATAACCTGCAATAAAGGAGAAGGTATCAAGTCAGGACAACAGATAGCGCTGCCACGTATTTCATATAAACCTTGATACATGTTCCTGACCCAAATAAACAAGTTCTTCACAAAAAAGGTGGGTTTTTTTCTCAGAAAAAGCAAACAGCCTGAAAAATTCCATATTGACACCAATATGTCCTCATGCCTAGTAAGAGATCAGCCACATCATCATTATACCTCCAGAGACAAGAAAAGGGCTAAATTAGTACTTAGAGAAAAAGTTGGAAAAGCTGAATCCCATTTTTAGCCAATCCCTTACCTACTCTGCCCTTCAGCACGTCCTGTTATCATTATTGCCCGCACAAGTAGGTAACTCACACGCAACTCAACAAAAATGACTCCATTTTCTAAAAGCACACAATCCACAAGCCTCCTACCTTTGGCTCTTCTTGTGCTCATCTACTTATAGCCTTCTTCTACCGAATGCCTAAAATTGTCTGAAGATGGATTAAGGACATGTCTGAAATGACTGGGCATGTCTCCAGTCTCCGCTACTTCCAGAAAGATTTATAAAGTCAGCAATCACTATCTGTATGACAGCTTTCCTTGGTAAAAAGTCTCTCTGCCACGCTGGGAACAGAATCTGTTGGGGTTCTGGTTGAGCTCTGCACTGGCAGTGCAGACCAGGGTGGCTTTGCTGGGAATCCACATGCTGGTGGGCTCTTTATGCATGGATTTTTCGGGGAGGGGAGAAGAGGAGGAGCAGCAGCAACAGGGAGGGAACAGGCAACGAACACTCACTCTGGAACTTTCCATGACCCTGGTGCCACCTCAGGAAAACATCAATCACTTGAGTTCCAATACTATATTTGTATCTACAGAATAAATGCCACATTGGGAACTGGGTTTCCTAAAAATAGGTGCAGCTTGTTTCTCCTCGTCAAAAACTAAAAGTGCCCTCCGCTGCAGAGAAGAGAAGAGAACCTTGTGACCCTGGTGCATGGCCAGGGCTCAGCCCAGGGTGACTTTGGCAGGAGCGGTACCTGCCTGGTGCCCGGGCAGCCTGGCAGCTCCAGCGGGAGGCTGATTCCCGGCAGCGGCAGGGGGCATTATCCCACCACGTACCAGCTGCACGGGACAATGCCCCCATGCCCACAGCCGGGCATGCACAATATTCCAGCCGGCAGAGCCCCGCGCAGGCAGAGCCAACACTCGCGGAGCTTGGCTGCTGCAGCAGGCACAGCCACATAGCCGGCAGAAGGGAACACCTGCTCCCGAGCGCTGCAGCGTCCGCCGGGAACGCAGCGCCTCGGAATGCTGGGGCTCTGCAGGAGCAGCACCCCGGGACACAACTTCCTTCAACACACTGCAGTGCCAGTGAGCTTTGCTGGGAAAAGAAATCTCATGCAATAAAGGTATATTCTTTTTGTAATCCTACAGGCAAGTTATGAAGCTGACACCAAGCTCTATTTAACAAATATTGTTTAATTAGGCATTTGGCAGTCATCGCTTCCCCCGTTGGTACAACTGGCATAATCACTGTAATTTTTAAAGCAAAGAGACTTCTCAAAAACAGAACCCAAAAGCCTGATGTCCACACCTTCCCCAAAGACTGACCACAACCAAAACATTTCGAACCCCAGGACAGCTAGTCAAACAATTCCAACTAAATCCCACAATCAGCCTCGCTCTGTTTACATCTCTGGGCATGTTTTGTCACATTGTGCTGTAACACATCCGTTTTATTTCCAGTGTTCTAACTCTGCCACATGTACTTGCTTGGGACCTTGAAGGCCTAAGAAGGTCATCCAAAATAGTTCTGGATTGAAATGGAAGATTTGTCTTTTAAAGTCCTCCTTTGTGCGAGACACCACTCCCACCCAGATGCATTTACGCCCCTAATGGTATTGTCCAATCTGAATATCTAGGAATTTGAACATCTTAATTACTTCCACAGAGTTTCAACACTGTTGTGCGTGTCATGGCTAATATTATTACTCAAAACAGCATTAAATAGCACAAGCAGATTCACAACTTTCCATATTTTGGTCTGGAGTACTACTGCTAGAACACAACCCAAACTATCAGCCAAAATTCACTGCAAAGTCAAGAACGCTGCCTGTTCTGCATTAAAAGTTATAAACAGGTACTGCAAACAAACTTGTTCCTTTAAATTACTTCTAAGAATCAAAACCACTCTGCTGTTACCTTCCCCCCCTAGCTTATATTCCCTTTTAGCTCAGCACATCAAGAACTCTGCGGCTTTTCTTATAATTATCCAGGATTTGGGATTTTTTTAAGCCAAGTGAGATACTCACAGATGACTGTCAGCCAGGTAAAGCCTGGTGCCTCTGACACGATGACTGTTCAAGCTCCATCCAAATGCACTTCTTTAAATTCATTAAAGCTACAGAATTATCATCCCAGAATGGGAACAACACATTCCATTGGAGAAAACTCCTACTTGAGAGCAGCTATTCCCTGCACTTACTTTTAAAATGATGCAAAAAAATAAAGAGTAATCCGTAAACTCTGGATTTTTGCCGTAGTTTGAACAGCAAGGACTGGTACTGGTGTTGGGGCTGGAGACCCCCTTGGATCAAGGGCTGATCACGCTGGGCTCAGGCAGGCCTGAAGTCACGGAAACTCCCATGGTGTGCTCCGGCACCCTGGCTGCTCCCAGGCACAGGAACGCCAGGACTCAAATGTCTGCCCAGCTGCCCGATTTTAAACACAACCTTGCTGTAGTAACTGTGTTTCCTGAACACCTCATGTTGTGCACAGACTGAGATTTTCCTTTGCCATGTATGTGTACCACTGGACCATGAGCGAATCACAGCTCATAATGCACAGATAAACCGGCTGCACATGCTGACTTCCAGAAGGGAGATTCCCTCCTTTTAAACTCCTCTATTTCACTGTATGCCTATTTAAAGGTACATTTAAGAAGACTCACCTAAATAGCAATGATACTGAGACACAGTGATCCTCAGTGCTGCCCTAGGCCTCTCCCCCGCAGAGCCTCTTGCAGGAGCTGTGGTCTCAGGTGACCACCAAGACAACAAGCCCCAGAGGCAGAAGTCACCTTGCCCATGACCTAACAACACAGGGACCATCTATTTTACCTCCCACCTTTAACGCAGCCCATTTTGCATGTGCAGTATTTGCTCTGTGCCAATTCTGCACAAACCTTTTAGTCAAATTAAGGTATTACTTCTTCAACTCATGCGTAAAGCACTACTCTGGGAGAGATACTTGTTAATCTTTTGATTTAAAGTCAATACTTGCTGATATAATGACAGACACTTGACTGACAGTTGTGAAACAAAAATGGAATTTAACACCCAGTCATTGCTTTCTGGCTTGCGACAGCCCAGCTCAGAAGAAATGTAGGTCACACCTACGACTGCTCAGAGTCCATTACCTATATCAGAAGATAAAACCAAACGTCCTCAAAACATTTTTTTCATACATTAGCATTTATTTATGGTAAAAACACATCATCTTTTCATGTCTGAGTCTGCATTTGGGCAAAACACAACAGATCAAGACATTTATCAACATACTTTACACCACTAAATAGGCTCAATCTCTTTTTACCAGTAATCTGAAGTAAGACTCAGAATTTACAACAATTTTGTTTCGCTTATTCACTTTTCAATTGCTTTCCACTAAAGATTTAGTCTCACTGATAACTATGACTTGTAGACAAAATTGTTCTATTTCACTGCACATCAACCTCAGTCGTGCTCCCATGCCAACAATGAGCAGAGAGGGAGGGAAGAGGGAATATTTGCTATCACTGGTTAGGAACTGAAAGGGGAAGGACAGAGTACTGTCATGCAGCCCCGGAAGATGCAATGCTTGGGCTGTCCTCTATAGAGAGCAAGCCTAGAGAGCTCTTCCAAACACATTTATGCATGCAGACTTTAAAAATTTATAAGCAGCAGGCTTCATGCTTGAATGTTACTGCTGTTCCAGCGACAACCCTCAGCTGTAACACCCTGGCTGCCCATTCAGCACCGGCTTCCAGGACTGCCATCCCAGGCTTCTGAGCCCTAGCTCTGGTCATTAGTTCTCTTTTCACACCGGTTCTGCGTTTCCTCTCCTTTCCCACGTTATACTTTTGCTGTTGTTGTCACAGTCTTTATCTACATCTCTTTTTCAACCTTCTGTCTCACATTCACTCGCCTAAAATCTGAGTTCTTTCCTCCCCTTTTCCCACCCCCTGGGTTTATTTTTTCTACTAATGCACACTTCCCACAGTTCTCCAAACATCTGTCACACAACCAAATCAGTGATTTTTTGTTTGTATATTCTCCTTGTGTTCCACCCCCATTCTGGGCAGTTCTTGCCTTTCTTACCATCTCCTGCTCCTTAAGAACTCAAGCTGAGGAAGACAAAATTAGACCTAATTACAGCAGCTAACACACAGCTTCCTAACTGGAAAGTATTCCCTGACTGTTGTATCCTGTGCTCCAGGAGTCAGGCTTGTGGCTACAAAATCCGCTTTCTAAAATTACACCAATCTCACCATCAAAGCACCACATCCTGCTCGCTTTTTTTTTAAGCTCGCTGACAGAAGAGAATAAACGTGGTGTCTACACACCCATCACTGCAAACAACAAAAAAAGTCCTCCCTTCACGAACCACACAAATAAGGAGTGACATGAGACTGTATTTCCATTAGTCTATCACCATTCATCTTAGGAAATAACTCGGATGCTTCGCCTCTCACTGTCAACATTTTTCTACCCTGCATGAAATTATAACCAATTCAGGTTTTATTGTCTGTGGGAATGCTGGGTAAAGGAACAGCAAAAGTGCCAATGCAAAGCATTTTCTACCCTGAAGCGCCTCTAAAAATTCTAAGAAGCTCTGGGAATTGGTGCAGGCAGGCAGAAAATACTGTACACCTCCCCAGCCACCCCCAAAAAACCAAAACCAAACCGCTCTGGTCATTCACCCTCATCAGCTTTCCCCAGAAACACTAATGTGGGCTGGCAGCCACTGTTTTTGCTTTATTATCTCCCACTTCCTAGAACTGGTATAGATGACATGGAGGGTCATGACATTGGCAACCAGCTGTCAGCGCACGTTACTCATCCCGCAGCGGCTACTTCCTTCAAAGTCCAGGATTCCCGCGATTCTCTTTCCCCCCCCTCCCCCCACAGTAAGGGTTTAGGAAGGTGCCACTCCGCGGCTGCAGCGTGGCGCTTGGAGAGGCAGCGCCTGACCTTGGCACCGCACCCGAACGCGTGGGGAACCCGGGAGTTCCCGGCCGGAGGCTACACTGCACCCCCCGGCCGCCGGGGCCCGCCCGTTCCCCCAGCACGGAGGGAGCGGCCTCACGCCCTTCAGGCCATGCGGGCAACTCCGCGGCCCAAGAAAACGGGCCCCGAGCAAGCAACAAAGCGCAGGGGCCGCAGGGGCACCGGTTCTCCGAGTGCGGGGCGCCCGCCCGGGCCGCCGCCTCCACCAGCTCCCCAGCGCCGAACAAAGCGCGGCCGGCACGGCCCCTGGCCGGCCCCCGCCCGCCGTACCTGGTGCCTCTGAGCGCGGACGGCGCTGAACATATTGGGAGCCTCCAGACTGCGGGGGAAGAAGACTCGCAGGCGCAGCCCCGGCCGGCCGGGAAGGGGCAGTGGAGGAACGGAGGGAGCGGAGAGAGCGGAGGACGCGGCGCTGCCAAAGGAAGGCGGCGGGAGCGGAGCGGAGAAGCGCGGCCACGAGAGCTGCGGGCACACGCACGGCGCTGCGCCCCGTACCCTCCGCCTCCGCGGGGCGGGAGGAAAGCGGGGAGGGGAGGAGGCGGCGCTGGGGCGGCCCCGCTCGGCCGCGAAACGAGTCCGGCCGCCCCACCCTCCGCGCTCGAGGGCGCTCTAGCCGCGGCCCTCCGGCTCAGGGCCGGCGGGAAGCGGCGCCGTGCCCCGTGGGGGCTGAGGCGGTGGTTTGGTGGAACCGCCGTGCTCGTTCCTGCCAGTACTGGCTGCCGCCTCAAGCGCTGCTCGCAGCGCTCAGCCACGAGCACAACTGGTTCAGTAACCTTTATTTTTCAAACCTGGCGCTGCCATTTCTCAGCCACGACACCCCCTCAGCCATGAGACCCGCGCTGCCGTGACAGTCCATCAGCCGTGACTCTCCCTTAGCCATGTCAGCACCTCAGCTACAGCTCCCCCTCGGTCATTACTCCTCCTCTGCCGTAACACTCCCTCAGCCGTTTCACCCCTTCGGCCATCTCTCCCCCTCAGCCACGACTCTCCCTCATCGTTTTACCTCCTCAGCCATTGCTCCCCCCTCGGCCGTGGCTCCCTCTCAGTTATGAACCTCCTCAGCCGTGACTCCCCCTCAGCCACAACACTCCCTCAACCGTACCATCCCCTCAGCCATGTTACCCCCTCAGCCACAGCACTCCCTCAGCCATGACTCTTTTATCAGTCTGGGCTGTAACTCAAGGCATCATATCTGTTTGACCAAAAGATACCGTGTTTAATGTTAGGAATTCTCCCTGGCAGCTTGCCCTCTGTGTGAGGCCATGCCAGCTCCATCCCACCTCACTCCATCTCCCTGGAATCCTTCTGGGAATGGCATTTTCCCAGCTGGATGAGAAATACACCCACACACTCTTCAGGATAAATCCTGTCTTTCCAGGGAAATTAATTTTTAAACATCCGTGCTGATAAACGAGGGGTATTTGAAGCCCTCTCTGTTTGTTATGTGTTTGCAAGCTCCTGATTCATGGCTGGGCCTGAGAGCTGCTGCAAGATCATCATAAATAATCCATGGGCTGGGTGAAGTCTGAGGATCCATGTTTGCTTCCTGATTTAAAGTGCCAAGGTCACCTGGAAGGCAGCGTACACTTTCCCGTGCAATTTCCCTGAGTGCTTCCTTCGGATTCAGAGGCCGCCTTGATCAGGAAATAGGAAACATGCAGATTACGTTAGATACAGCGTCAGTGTCTCAGTTGTGCAATGTACATGATATTCTGTCATATAATATTTATCCATTTCTCCAACACTCTTCAAGAATCTCAGTGGAGAAGCATGTTTCAAAACACTGAAGTTGGGCCATTCTGAGGTTTCACTCAGAAAGTGCTTTAAAATACTGAAAATAATGATCTTGTCTCATCAGAAGCAGGCAGAGGCATTAAGCTGTAGGTATATGCCTCACCTGCACATATATCTCAGCTGCAGCTGAGCCCTCTCCAGCTTCTCACCTTGCCTGCAGCAAACAGGACAATCCCAGCTTCCCGCCTCTCTGAGACATTCCCACTGCCTCTTTTCAGTTTTTAAATCACCAGCCACACCTCACCTTTAAATCACCTTCCCACTCTCTGCTTTCTTTTTGAATGAAGTCTCTTATCAGGGCTGTGCTAATCAAAGGCAAAGCTGGGAGGGAGAGGGAGGTAAAGGAATGATGATCAAATAGAACGGTGCCGGGATGTTCCTTAATTAAGTAAATCTCAGGATTACACAAGCTGCTGTTCCGGTTTTCTTAGGGATGGAGATGCCTTTATGAATCACCATCAATTTTTATTGTCAGCCACCGCTTGTGATGTCGGAGAGCAGGAGCAGCAGCTTCCCCACAGCACAGTTAGCAGATGAGTGTTCCCAGTTCTTTTCATATAGACCCCCGTGACAAGGGAACACTTTTGGGATTTTGCAGAGCAGGGCTAGGCCAGGAGCACAGCTCTCCTTTGGGCCAATTGCATTCTGATCACCCAAACTCACTCCCACTGAAAAAAAAGGGTTTTTTTCGTCTGCTCTTTGCTTTGCAGTCAACATGAAATTATTTTAAATCATTAAAGCACCCTCACTCTGGATGAGATTCTATGATGATGGAAGGTACTTCTATGACATGCAAATACCTTTGTTTCAAATGGCTAGAAGCTTTGCAACCCTTCCCAATGAAACTTGTGCTAAATATTAATTGATTTCTAAAGAAGAACACATTGTGGAAACGGACCAGTGGATTGAGTTTTTACCGAGTGATTGAGTTACCGGGAGCTGAACCAGAAGCATTGTTATGCTTGTGGAGGCTCTGGATGTTCTGCATACCTGTTGTCTTCTGCCATGGAAAATTTCAGTCTAATGCATGGAAAGCCCTCTTGCTTGTCATCCCAAATGGTGTGTTCCCCCTAAGTCTGGTGTTTGTAGGTGTCCCTGATGGCTCTTCTGTTGGTCTCCACCACATCTCATCCAAAGATCTGATGTCTCTGAGTATTGCAAGGCTTAATGTTACAACATCGGACTCTGCTTCCTATAGAGCTTTGTCATGAAATCCACCTGAGAGGGGAAAATATTGTATTTGGTTAGAGCAAAATATGTGGCTTGGATTGCTGCTCTAAAAATGGAGGAAGTATAGAAAAAATATATTACTCCTAGAAGTGAGAATAAGGCCTTTGTTTTTTTCCTCATGAGCTGCTCTACAAAATGTCTTTAAAGCCAGAGTCACGGAGTGTTTCTCTGTGAACACAGACTAGCACAGCTCAGTGCAGTGCAGCACCACCAGCCAGGGAATCCAGTCCCTGCTCTTGTTTTAAATAGAAAATTGTTTTTATGAACGAGTAAAATGCTTTGTGAAACCGAATAAAATTTAGTTAAATATCCTTTATCATGTATATGTTTAAAATATATATAGATATGTATTGCAATTGAAGTTTACTTGTGTTCTGTGTAATTGTCACTTACACCAATCTACTCGTTCCATAACTTTTCCTTGCTGCACTTTGGAAGGGTTTTCGATAATTCATTCCGGTTGCAGAAGTACTTGTGCAGAACACATTTTGTCAGTGCCTTGGCTCTCAGAGTCCTTAGCAGTGACATTTTAATGGTGTTTGGGCTGGGTTGGGATTAATGGTCCACACTGGACTCTTCCCTGTAAATTCTGGCACGTCGTTTGCCATCTGGCTGGCTGATAAGAGCTACTCTGAGCCAGGCAGTTCATCTCCTTTCCTTCCCTGTGGCAAAGCAGTGATAGTCTTGGATAAATTCTTTGCATAGGAGCAAAGAATGTAGATTTATAAGCACTATGAAGGAGTATTAAAAGACACAGGTTTAATAGCCATGGCCTTACATTTTAATGGCAGGTTCTCTATCAAATCTCTGTTCATCTTTCTTGAACAATATAAACAAGTTCCCTCCTTCATTTCAGGAGACACCATTCTTCCACCACAGTCACCTTCTTTGATTTGTGTTGGACAGAAAGCTAGAGACTGCCACACCAAGGCTATATGTCTTGTCTCATTTCCATTAAGCAAAGAGAAGTCTCCTTAATTAATTCCATTGGATGAACTCCATAGGAAACATTTAGAGGATTCTGATAGAGCCACTCGTTAATGTCTTAAAAAAACCCCTTCTTCTGACTACCTGTCCTTGAAGGATCAATTTTTCCATCTCAAAGACACAGCCTTTGGGATGAAGCCTCATGTGAGCTCCCAGCTGCAGATATAGCACAGAGAAAATAGCTACAATTTTAGAAAAATTACAGCTTTTATAACTCTTTCAAGACAATTCTCCCCAGGCAACTGTCAGCAGATCCATTCTGGGCATGCAGATACTACCTTTATTTATATTACAAGTTATTTTTCCTTGGTCTGGGACAGTATTTAACCTAGATGTAACATCAGTTCGGAAGTATGGATGTGTTCACAAAACAGTACCTGTCCCATCATCATTCTTGGAGCAAACAAATCCAAAGCTGATATTCAGACTTGATTCCAAACATTTGTGGTGGCACATCTGTGAATGTCCCATCCCTGGAAGTGTCCAAGGTCAGGTTGGACGGTGCTTGGAGCAACCTGGGATAGTGGAATGTGTTCCTGCCCATGGCGGTGGGTGGAACAATATGGGGTTTAAGGTCCTTTCCAACCCAAACTGTTCTGGGATTCTATGATTTTAAGGAGACTGGACTAAAGTCTGATCCTTTTGACTTTGCATGCATGCTCAAGAGCTTCTGATCAGGAATAAGCCTTTAAAAAAAATCTCTAGTTTGTGGCTTTCCTATAGAGCTTGAAATTTTGTTATTGGTTCCTTAGGACTTGAAGCCTAGTTAAAATTAAAAGCTTTTCAACTATATTAACTTATGGTTGCTGGGCAGTGATATTTGCAAAAATATTCAGGTTGTACATTACAAAAACGCTGACTCGTTCCATACACCTGTACGTCTTTCTTGCTTCCATAAGGACAATAGTTTCTTTGGCTGAAACATCCTGTTCAGAGGGTTACAATAAAACACTTTGCACTTGAATTGTTTGCCTTCCTGACCCCTCAGCTTTCTGCCAGCTTCTGACTGTGCACGCAAGTAAGAGCTTTGTACTGTTTGTCCTTGGGGCTGCATTGACTAAGTGTTCGCTGGCTGTACTGGAGCCTGGTAGCTCCCAGTTTGCTTTTCCTTCTTTTTAGTTTTCTCCCTCTGGAGCTGCATCATTACTTTCACTCACGGTCTTAGTGAAAAAGCAGAATGTTAATTAAGAATTAATAACAGAGACCTGATTGCCTCTATCCCGAAGAAGAGCTGTGCTGGGTCATGCCAGAGAAGGAAAGGGAGATGTGTAAATCCCAGCCTCTCGTGATGAAGCATCGGGGACTGCTGTTAGGCCACCGCAGTTGTAAGAGGCTGCTCCTTGCCAGTGGTGTGTTCTTCAGCCTCCTGCATCCCTGCTGTGGTTATTAAGGGATGGCTGTAATTAGGAACACCAGAACACAGTGTTGGCAGCAGGCCCAGGGCACCAACAGCCTGGAGGGTCAGGTCTGCTCCCACACATCCCATGGCTGTGAGGGATACACTGCCTGTCCTCCCTGCTGCCAGACAGGTGAGCTTTTAAAATAACATAAAAGGTGGGTCACCAGGTAGGGATTTAGCTGCTCTGCTGGGAAAGTAAAAGAGAATGAAGCATGCTGTTCTACCATCAGCTCAGAAAGTGTTCCAGAAAGTGACTGAAGATTTATATTGAGAGGTCCATAGCCCCTGTGGTGGGGCTTTGTTTTCAAGCAAAACTCTTATTTCAGCTTTTACAGAAGAACCCAGCATCCTTCAATTTTGCTTTTTTAATTAATACTAACATCATAAGCTATGAGGACAAAATTATTTAAGAGTTGGACTGTGCATTTATAATGTCTGCACAAGCAGAAGAATAGATTTCTGATGTCACTTTAACTCTGCTTATATGTTCCAGCCATAGTAATGCTATGAGTAATTTAACTTTAAAAAGAAAAGAAAAATGTAGAAGAACCTTTATGTCCCATGAAAGGAAAGCTGTTCCCACTGTATATCCCTGCTAGCACGAAGGCAGAAGGTTAATGAGAACCCCGCCTTGAGGGTTGGTTTTATGATAAGCACAGGAACAAGCCAAAGATGAACTGTGCTGTTTCTTGATCTAGAGCAATGAATTAATCTTCAACCTCATAATTTATTCCAAAGAACACAGAAATTTATTGCAACTGTGTTCTCACTCTGTATTATGCTGCAGCTTGACAGCGTCTGAGAAAATAACCTTCTGATACATGGATCCTCTTTGATTTCACCAATGTCAGGAGGACATTCAGCACTGGGGGCGGTTATGTTTAACATTTGGGACAGGTGTCTTTTATTGGTGTGATTTGTTTCCAAAAGCATTGGTGAGTGCCACATCCAGCCTGTTGTGGGTTGTAGGTTTTGAAAGGGCTGAGGAAAGCTTCCATGGAAATGAGATCTTTGAACTGAAGGTAGAGTTTGTGTTGAAATTCTTTCTTTCACGTAACTCACAATACATTGCATTTCTGTAGCACTTTCTGTTTGAAGACGTCAGAGTTGTATGTAAATTAATTCTGCAGCATAGAAATGCATAGGACAAGATAACTATTTCATATTTGTGTTTCACTTTTCAGTGGTGTTTGTTTCCACAGCTGAGTGGACTGCATGGAGAGAGCTGTCTGACCTGACCGACATCACCAAAGTGCAAGGACGGGCATTGCTGGCAGAAATGAAGTTTTCCAGCTCTTGAATCTAGAGAGAATACGGTGAAAGGAAGATCAGGGCAGTCTGCACTCATCAGAATTTTTGGGGGACTTCTGCAAGTGCAGCATATGGTGTGTGTCTGATGCGTGGGATGATCCACGATACCTGGGAGGGAGTAACGAGAGGGAGCTGCAGCAGAAAGCAGATAATGGGAATGCTATTTAAGGGCAGGATAGAGAAATACCCGTGATTTTTAGCTGAACTGCTTCAACCCAAGTGCTCCCTCACGAGATCTGTGTGGGGGCTGGATCTTCAGTGCCTACCTCTCCCCCACGGTGCAGGGAGGTAACTGCCTGTGCCTGCTCTCTTTGGAGCCTGGAAGAGGCTAGGTAGGGCTCACCAGAAGGGATATGGGGGACAGGGGCTGTGTAAGGAATGCAAGAAGGACTTTATTTTACTCCCTATTGCAGTGAGATTCGCTTTAATGGTTGGGTAAAAGGAGAGCCGGGGCAGCTGAGGCCACTCTGTGTGCATGCTGCCTTTGAAACCAGAGCACGTCACTGCTTCCAGCTCCTGTTTCATATTCTGCTGGGAGCTTCTGGTTGCAATGCTAATTCGAGCAGATCTCTGACAATTTAAGTGGGAGAGGTTCATGTATAATATCTGTAGTATGACCTGTCTATACTGAGGAAATCATCATTAAAATAAAAGGACATGAGTAACTGCAAGTTTCTCCTTAACAAGAATATTCAATTTAAATACAAGTAAACAGAAACAAAGTGGTCTTATTTTAGAGCTAGTCAGTGCATATTTTTGTATCATCAGGAATCAGTAATTGCACGGAAGCAACCTCAAGTTGCAACACCTTGTAATGCAGTCACAGAACATCTGCATAATGAAAATGCAGTGCACTTTGAAGACATGCACATGAGTGCAAACAGGACAAGCACTGGAAGGGTTATGGAAGGTAGAGCAGCACAGGGGGAAAGTGTAAAGGAGCACATTTGGAGTGGGAAATACTTTTCCTGGAGCACCAACATCCCTTCCAGAATCTGAATTACTGCCCAGTCTTGAGAGGGGACAAAAAGGCTGGAGACATTTAAAATTCCAGCATGATGGCTGCCTGTCGGGTAGGACTAGATGCAACAGGAGTATTTGACACACATGCAGTGTCATCTGCTCTCCTGAGGACTGCAAATTCCACCATAAGGTCGTGCATCTCACTTTCTGGCTCCATCCTTTTAGCACATAGAGGGAGCACCACAACAGACTGCCTTGTGTTACACTGGAGTATTAATAGTGCTGTTAGCTGCCCAAACACTGCGGGGAAATGCCCAGTTTATTTCTTTAAATATATATTGCATCTATGCGTTTCATAGTGACATTCTTGTATCTTGTACATACCAGGATAGTCAGGAGAGGAAATTAAACAATAAACTCTGTTTTTATTAAGATGAAATACTCTATGTTGACCCTCACATGAAGGACTCAGTTATTCTACTGTCACACATAAAATGAAGAGTGTGTAACATGCTGATATGTAAACATTTGTGGTGCCAAGACAATTGCTGGTGTGTGATAGCCATGTGTGTTTTGTTCCAGCTTCAAAACTCTGCCACCATCCATCCCTACCAGTCAACAACAAGTTCCTACTCCTGTCAGAGTTATAAGCGTGTTTACCTTTTAACTTGGATGGAACAAGAACTGGCCCTGTGTTGGGCTGTGAGAAATAATTGACTGTAGGAGCATTTACTTCACTCATCTCTGAGTTGATTTGAATCAAATTACCCACGTAATTGCAGCACATTTTACTTACAGTTTTACAATCTTAATTACCATGCAGGTCTCCAGTATTAGGAATGATACGTATTTAGGGAAAAGAGAAAAAGGCATTAGTGGTTTTCTGCCAGCTGTGTTCAGATAATACACGCAGACCCAAAAAGACACACAGCCACTCCAAAAAACAGAGTATGTATTCAGCTTTTGTCAATGCTCATAGGTACTAGAGCAAACAAAGCAGATGTTCATTTTATATCAGTCTGCTTTGTGTTGCTGAGGCCCGAAGTTCTAAGTAGAAACTGAGAATGTTGTCTTGCTTTTCCCCAAAACTGATTATCTCTCTTCATCTCTTGAAGATGAAGAGAGAAAATTCAAGAGATAACAAATTAATCTCTTGAATTTTTCCTCTTGTTCATTTATGGCTTGTCTTCTCAATGTCCTTTCTTCAGTAATTTCCATAGCCTGCTTTTATGCCGCTTGGCAAAACCCAAGGTGATAAATTACCAACTCTTCAGTAGAGAGAACAATCTCCAGTGTCTTTACCTTGTGGTGCTTTTGTGGGATGCCTTATCTTTCCTTTTGCATATACATGAAGGGGATCTGAATGTGTTTGATGGGAAAGGGGAAATGGCAGAACGATTTATAAACTCCAGTTTAAGATCTGTAAGTGAAACCTGAATCCCTCTTGGTTCTGTGGTCACTTCCTTTTCATGAGTGAATCAGGATTATGCCCTGTTGTTATTTGGAATTCTACTATAGTTATTTTTCTTTAAGTTTTCCCCACTGTAATCTCTGATTCCATCCCTAAGATGAATGGTTGTAGTCTTGCAGCAACTTGGAGAGATTTATAGGCCTCATTTTGCATCTTAAGAAGCTGAGGCTCAAAAAGGCCACATCATTGGTTCAAGTTACAAAGGAAGAATGGAGCAAAACTGTGAGTTAAAGTGAGATCACCCAAGTCCTGTATTAACTCTTTCACCCTAAAGAACAATATGACTCATGCATGTAACATGTCTTTTCTGTATGACCATTTAGAGGAGGACCACGTTATGAATATGGATAACCATATGATCTACTATATGATCTTAGGGAGGAAATATCCAGAAGGATTACTATCATTTAGATAAGATTAAAAACTGGAGCTTTTTTAAGTCATCAGTAGAGGCCGATGGCCAAAATAACTGGCTGGTTGCAGGTATTGCTGTGCAGGTATCTTCCTATATTTCCTAGCTACCTCTTTGAAAAATTAAATGTTGGGACTGGGAAACTGTATATTTGGGGAAAGAATGGGTAATGGCATGGTCATAGTGAAAAGTTTGGTGAAGCAAATGAAAGAAGGAAACATTCTCAAGCTTTCCAGGATTTTGAACTTCAGAATTAAAAAGCCAAGCCAAACCAGAGAAAAAAATCCAAAACCTGCAGTAACTTTGGAAGGTTGATGGGCCAAGCACTTCAACACATGCCTCAGTTAGACACAGATTTACAGGGTTCTGCAGATTAGGGTTAAAAGGGAGCAAAGTGGATGTATTCTACAGTCACCTGTAATTCTGTTCATAACAAAGAAAGGAGAGAGTTTTTTCAGGAGGATCTAGATCTGTTTCTATGAAAATAGAAATATGACAGACATTGCTACAACATGTTTCTGCAGTTCTGCAAATCCAGCCAAAGAAACAAAGGGTTGGGAAGAGCAACCCGTACAGCCCCACCATGCTTTTTATGACCCCTTGCACCGCTGCAGTTATGTGCTGGGACATGCTGTAATGCACAATGAAATCACCTCAGCCTGGGAATCAACTTTCTGAGGAGTTTTTCTAGTTTTCAACCTGAATTATTCAGCAGGTTGATTTTGCATGGGAATGGGCAGGGGCTGGTGATTCTCGCACCTACTTTTGCTACTACAGCCAACAGACAATGGGCTATGAGGTGGGGATCGAAGTGCTATGTGCAGTGTGTCTCTGGATGGGGCTGGCTTGGTGTTCAAGACCAGGAGAGTATCAAAGAGTGGCTACTTGTAGTTATTTCATTATCAGTAGGGCAAAATAAGTACAAAGTAATGAATCCTAGAATCACAGAATGGTTTGGGTTGGAAGGGACCTTAAAACTCCTCTCATTCCACCCCCTGCCATGGGTAGGGACACCTTCCACCAGACAAGGCTGCTCCAAGCCCCGTGCAGCCTGGCCTTGGACGGAGGGGGTGCGTGCGTGCATGGCAAACATTTTACTCACTAAATCCCTCAGTAATAAGGCACAGATGTTGAAACAATTAAGAGGTAGATTTAAAACTTTTAATTGAAGAAGGCACTTCTTTAAATGGCCTGTAACCCCAATGTAATTCCTCTGGAATTTATTTCCATAGGAGGCAATGGAGGCGGATTTGAAATGGGATTACACAATTTCATGGATGCCCAGTACATGAAGAATTACACAGGGAAGTCAGAGATGCATCCTCTCACTCGGGGCATTAGGAGAGACCACAGGAAGTGTCTCATGGGCTTGCCTGAGACAGCATTTTCTGTTCTCAGTTGTCTGTGAGATGGACCAGTGCCCTAAGGGCACTATATAAATAGGCCTGGGGTTGCTAAATATGTATCCCAGATACTTGGATTTACTTTAGCTTTGGGTAGTAAGTACCTGATAATCTGTGAACAGACTACGGTGAGCATAAACACCAGATAAAACATTGTCAGGAAAATTAGGAAACAAACAGCCAGGCACAACAATATCTATTTCAAGTACGTACTGAGGAGGAGTTTACTCTTTCAAGGTCCAGCATTTTTGGTATCAAATAGAATTTGTGCCTTAAAGAGACACCCAGAATTCCTGCTCTGGTTACCTGGGTATTTTTGTGGTGTGGAAAGGAGCAGTTTTGTGAGGACTTGCAGAGATCTCTGGAGACTGACTTTCCAGGGGAATGGTACAGCTGTACCATGCAGCCCTTTTTATCTCTTTTGAAGAAGCCTGCAGTTAGGCTGGGCGCAGCTTGGATTTGGGCAGGTTTTTATGGATCAACGTACTTCTCATTTTGTTAAACACTCAAGATACAGCAGTGATTAATGTTGAACCTGTCACCTACAAGTGACCCAATTTACTGCCAACACATCACTCATGACAGCAAATAAAGTACTTGGGGGACAAAGAACACCCATGTAAAGATATGACAGGAGACAGCGTGTATGATTTTTAAAATTTGGGCTCTGATTCCTTTCTGGCTTAGTACATTTGCTGCATATTGATTTTCCTGGAGTTATATAAGGCCTAAGCCCAGCCCTTTGTCACCAAAAGCAGCACAGCTGTTTCCAGGACCATGAGTCATGTGTGTGACTTCTCTTTTTAACTTCCCACTGGCTTTTTAAAAATACACTTTCAATCAGTTTTGCTTTTCAACACCAAAGAGAAAAAGCAATAAGTTTTCCTGAGAACTGGAGATTTGGGCAAAACATTAAGTCTTCATATGCTAAGAAGGTTGTGCTGAGAAGTTGTGTTAAACTCTGGTATTCACATGATGTTATTGAATATGGGAGATGTATATCTGATTATATAAATCTAAAATTCATGTTGAAGGTACTAGAATTGTCCTATTTAAGCAGTAGTGAAACAAATTAATGTTAGCAGCAGTGGGAAAATTGAGAAACGCAGGCTACACTCTCACTTTTTTGGAATTGTGTTCATTTATAGTCAATTAAATATTAAGGCCTCTGAAAATGGGTAAGCCGAAAAAATAATAAACACAGGTACAGGGTGCAACTGAAATTCTCGTTGAAGTACCTTGTGTAATCCCAGCTGGATCAGCAAAACAACCACTGATGACTAAACCCAGCTTTTCCTCAGCCTCTCTGTGGTGTTTCAGAACTCTAACAACCTGGTCTCCATGTACTTGCTTTTGAACCTTGTTTTGTTTTGCTCTGACTTCTGTGCCAGGGATCTACTCTTGGCTGGCTGTGCCTCCAAAGGGAGCTCTGTGCTCTCCTGAAGTAACATCCTCTTGTTCCTCTCCTGGGTCTCTGCCACGATCCCAAGAAGGAGCGATTTGGCACGTGTGCGTTGTCTCATTTGTGACCACAGCATCTCCCAGCTGAGCCAGACCTCTGCATTATACATGGAGCGTGGAGAACCCCTGCAAATTGCCCCAAGTCACCTGGCGATCCGTGTCACGCCTGGGGAATTTCAGGAGTTAGCTTTAGGGGTTGAAGTCCGCCCTATTTACCATCAGGCTTATCAAGTGAGGAATTTATGGCACCTCTCCTCAATCCAACTTGCTCTTAAGGATTTGAAGAAGCCACTGCAATGCTTTGGGTGGCTTCCCACATGTGATTCCAGCACCCAGGTACTGAACTTTTCTCAGGAGCAATACTGGGAGCCAGGTAATGTGTATAAAGCACTCTGAAGAGTAAGAGCACCCCAGTTTAGGAAAAATGCCTTCATGGAAAGGCTGGTCAAGCATTGAAACAGGCTGTCCAGGGAAGTGGTGGAGTCACTGTCCCTGGAAGAGTTCAAAACACGTGTGAATGTGGCGCTTGGGGACACGGGTTAGTGGTGGCCTTTTGCTGGGGGAATGGTTGGACTTGATGATCTTAGAGGGATTTTCCAGCCTGAAGAATTCTGTGAGGCTAAGTTCTGGGTCTATGTGGGGTGGTGGCTTTATAGCAGTTTAAATTGGATTTGTTGAAGTCACATCACTGATTAGATGATATACACATTTCATATTGTATTACATTTATATAATAAATTCATGAACTCTATATATTTGCACTCATCTCCTCTAAGGCTTTTGGTCTGTTTTTGAGCTGAGAAGCAACAAGCATCCTGGTGGCTGCTGTGTCCAAGATCAAATATAAAAATACAGTGAGGGTTAATGAACAAAACCTCCAAACATTTCTAGAGTTTTATGCCCCTCACACACTTGCATAAATTTCAACAAAAGAGTTGGTTTTAGTAAAAATAATGGCAGAGGCATGACAAGGCAAGAAAGGCTGAGACATGACTTGACAATTTTTGTATATATTACAAACCTCTCTGCTTTGTTTCAAAGCTTTTTACTTTTGTGTTTGAAATCTGGCAAGAAACTCAAAAATCTGATGCAAGGTTTTTAAGATGGATTTTTCCGAGGCAAAAATCAGTGGACCAGCTTCATACCACCATCACAGTTTAGGTAAATTCCTGCATTTAAGAAGGTGGACACTAAGTTTTAAGTTGATTTGTACCAGTGCACCCAGAAATACATGCAAGAACACAAATATAATTTCTTTTTATCTCTGTATATACATGTATGTATATATATATATTTTTTATTATTGTTATTATTTTTTACACATAGATACCCATGTGTCAAAATTCTATCCAAGCCCAAACCAGTGAGCTGTACAGAGACATAGATTAGTGCATACGTGGGAGGTATATCCAAGTTCCCTCCCTTGGGGATAACCCTGGGAGTAGCCACAAGCACAAGTCAGGACAGGTTCAAGCCGTGGCTCTGCCTTTTATAAAGCAATGCTGCTGCTTAGCAACTATTTTGTGCCTGGATGAAAGCAGAAACCTTGCAAATCTTAAATATGTAGGTCCAGGCAGAGGTCAAGTTAAGTAAAGTATTCTTTACCCTAACTCTGTCTGCTCCTCTTTTTTCATGGTAAAAATTTCCATGAAAAATAAGAGGGAGCGTAGGATGCAGAGCCCTAAAGGAGGGATTTTAAAAGAAATAAATAGGAAATAATATGAGGCACAGGAAGAGTTCAGCCACTATGGGAAATAAATAAGACCTGCAGAGGAGATAAAAGTAATTTAATTCAGTCTTTTAGAGCCACAATTTAAGTTGATTTAAAATTTTCCTTTTTTCCCTCCATGGGTGAAATTACAAATATGTTATTTCTTCCATAAAACTTAATGTGGAATGGAGAGGCCAAGGATATATTTTTCAATATATCTCTATTATATATATATACATTTATTTCATAATACATCTCTCTAAAGGTATATTCAATATCTTTATTTACAGGTATTTTTGTTCATGTCAGTCAGATGTTCTCATGCACTGAAATGTCATTAATGCCCAAGGATGAGCTTCAAACAGAGCC
The DNA here is from genome assembly GCA_013398055.1 of Ifrita kowaldi. Taxonomy (NCBI): domain Eukaryota; kingdom Metazoa; phylum Chordata; class Aves; order Passeriformes; family Cinclosomatidae; genus Ifrita; species Ifrita kowaldi. The sequence goes on from VZRS01012467.1 coordinate 82,026, forward strand.
AGAGCCAGCAGCCTGGAGAGCTCTTGCACTTGCCCACTTAAAGCCCAATTTCCAGAGATCATTGTATCCCTAGAAATGCAGTTGGCACTCAGACATCACATTTTCAAAGGAAAATCTAATGAAAAGAAAATGAGGTGCCTTAATCTCAGGGCAACTGGGTGCTTAATCTATGAAGGTGCTTCTAAAAATCCCGTTAGGCATCTAACTGACATCCCGGCCTGTCTGTAAGGTAAATCCCTAGGGACTGATCTCTCTCTATGCATCTTTCTATATTTTTTGAGTGCAATACACATCATCATGGCCCAGTATCCATGTAAAGTAGCATAAATTCTCCCCAAATGATGAACAAGACAGCCAAGTCTCACTATTTGCATATCCTGATCTGGAAGTTGTAGGGCAAAGAAACTGAACTCTGTGCCTTTTCCAACAAAAAAGACTGATGGATAACTTGTGAAAAATAGAGCCCTTTCATAAGCACCTGAAGCTTTTCCTTTTGTTCAAGGCTTAAATACTTCCAAACACCTGGTATTAAGGATTTAATTGTAAATAAATCAACTTTGGATGCTAAAATTGTGGCTTTGCTTTGACAATCCCATCAATAGAATCACAGAATCCCAGACTGGTTTGGGTTGGAGGGGATCTTAAAGATCACCTCACCCAACTCCTCTGCCATGGGTAGGGACACCTTCCACCAGACCAGCTTGCTCCAAGCCCTGTCCAGCCTGGCCTTGGACATTTCCAGGGATCCAGGGGCAGCCACAGCTTCTCTAGGCACCCTGTGCCAGGGCCCCACCCTTTCAGCAGAGAATAGGGAATGGATTTGTTTGCTGTACAATTCCAGTAACAGGAATGAAAAGAGAAATTGTGGTTTTATTTCCCTTCAGTGTGCCTCAGGGATGATTTCCCTTACGGTTTGGTCACAGGTAACCTACACACGATGAGCCCAGTGATGAGAGATGCCCACACATCCTAATTCCCAAAGCAGGAGGAGCTCAGCAGAGCTGGCCTTGCAGCAATCCATGAGCTGGAAGATGAGATCATGTAACTGAAGCCTCAGATTTTCCTGATGCTCTCTGACTCTGCCCATTCCCTGGCAGGTTCGTGTGTCAGATTACCTCTGCACAGCCTTGTTCATGCAACGTAAACGCAACTGGGTTGGCTCCTCCAGCTACAGCAAGAACAAGAAAAGGGAAACAGCAAAGGTGCCTGGCAAATGGACAAGAACAAAACGGGAAATTTTGCAGAGAAGCTTCTGGAAATTGCTGAATCTTTAAGAGCTGGGTGACAAGTTTCCTGTAAAACAGCAGGGAACGGAAAACATTTGGAATTCTTAATATAATGCTGGTGCTTTTTAACTTCCACTAAGAACAGAGTGACACAGTCATATGTTGAAGGCATTTTTGCTGTAGAATTTCCAAGCTTGCAACTGTCCTGCTCTGGCCCTGAGGGCTGCTCTTGTACAAACCCATGTTGACATAGTCACTAATCTTTGGAGGGCTTTGAGCAAGGAAACGATCTGTAAGCTGGAGGCATGTCTGCAGAAAGCAGTCTGTGGGCATGATGCCATCAGAAGCAATAAGCAATACAAAAACACATCTATATTTGCTGTTTATCTTCCTGTTTTGAACTTACGATATCAAATGTTGTAAAAGCTTTGATGAATTTGTTATTTTTAAGCAAGTTGTCAGAGACTGAAATATTATAGCTTATGACTTAGACATTTTCATGAAGGACTTACAGAAAAGCTGTATTACAAAAGCTGCAGAGAAGACTACCTCACCCTGTATAGGCCTTCAGAGTGAGGCCCTACACACCGCTGACTGATGGAGACAAGATAAAGTGACTCAGGTCTGTGCTGAGGGAGAGGAATCCATTCAGAGGGATCAAGCTTAGCACCTTTGGAGTGGAGGCCACAGCCCCAGGGCTGTCAGCTGCCCAGGCTGGCACAGACCCTCGCCCCAAAGGGTGGGGGGAGGAGAGGCTTTGGGTGTGTGTTGGTGTCTTGGGGTGACTCCATCATGTATATCCCCTATCACGGCTTTATGCCAAACAAGTGATTTTGTGCCTTTTCTGTGCCTTTAAACTGAGCTTGAGAGGGAAGGAAAAAAAAGGGACCAAGCAAACTTTTCAAAGCAGTGTCTCAAGGACACGGAGATTACACACTCCTCTGCGTGCTCGGGCTGCGGTACCACGGGGGGAGCATCCGGCTTGCTTCTTCAGCCAGTTTTTTTCTTGCCCCTCTCTCCGGCGTGAGACAGAAAGCTGAACTTTGTTTCCTGGGACTTTGGTTTTTTCCCTTCTTCTCTTCTGGACTGTTTCAACAACATCAGAACACATCGGGAGAATTTTCCCCAAGGCCCGAGGGAGTGGGCCCTCACCCAGCTCCGAGGAGGAGAGAGACCACACCTACAGAAGGACTCTGAAATCTTCCCAGGTTTCTCTATACAGTGAGAGATTTCATTATTTAGCATTATTATCCTTTTTTCTTGTGTGTTTAAATAAATAGTTTTTAGCTCTTTCACTTTCCTTCGAGGAAAATTTCCTTTTTCCCCGAACGTGGTGGGAGGGGAAGGGTGGTTGTAACCTGGTTTTCTCTCAGAGGATATATTGCTAGANAGATGTCTCTGGGACCCTTGTAAGGGTGATATACTTCCACCTAACCCCTGTCACTCTCTCCCTGTCCCCCACCCCCCACGCACACTTCTTTTCTATTTCTTTCTTTCTTTTCTCTTTCTTTCTCTTTGCCTCTTTTACTATTAAATAAATGATATAAATTTTTTGGCACCAATGTCTAACCTTGTTTGGCTTTAATCTCATTTTTGGGTATATTTTGAACCTTCAAAGTTCTATCCATTTTGTACACAGAGACTCACTTTTCTTTGCTCTTCTGGGTTTAAACTGGATTGCAACACAAGTTAAGGTGGTTTTGTCACTAAATATCGAGTGGGCTTTGATTAGAGGCAGTTCAGTGCTGTCAGCTCAGTTTAGGAGACATGGAACACTGCCAGACTTCACTATGATGCTCCTGATACCACTGCCCTTAAAAGTTTAATTAAACTTCTAAAAAGTACCTTTAAAAAATAATTCTGGTTCAAACAGAAACATCTGTTTTCTGGAAACATCTCTTCAGGGAGAAATCACTCTGTTGTGTGAAAGGGAGGGAGGATGTCTGGATTGCTGACAGTGACAGCAGCTTTCAGTTTCATAAGGTTTCCCACTACGAGATTGATGCTATCCTTGAGTCTGAAAATGGCTGGCAAAAGACTTCTGGCTGACTGGAGATGACTGTCACACAAGTGCCTGTGGGAAGATGCTGTAGTCAGTCAGGCACAGTAAGTCCTTCTCTAAGACAACTGATCCTTGGCATGTGCAAACAGAGCAAACCCGAGAGTAACTCTGCTCAGAGTGAAAAATAGAAATTGTATCAATTAACTTTGGCTGCATTTTCATCAATGTTTATCAAGGGAGATTATTCCCTGGTGAAAGACAACATCAAGTACAGGGTGTTCAGGAAATCACCACCAAAGATGAATATTTATGAAAATTTAATGGGGTTTGTAGATTATATAACCAGCGTCTTTCAATGCTGACTACCATGGACTATACAGGGAAGTCATGTCATGGGAAATGAAGTGTACAACCCCAGTCCATGTGATCTGATGGAGGCCAGGTAGCAAAATTTAATGTCAGCCTTCTTGTGTGTTATACCCTAATTGCACTTAGTAGCTCTGTGTACAGCAAGTCTCTTAGCAATCAGCTTGTTCTGCTTGAGCTTGGGATCGGGAATGTAGCTCAGGTATAACTGGTGAGCAGGAAAAGGTCTCCTAGGCTCAAAAGCAACGTGAGAATAAACTCACACGCCTCCTCTGTGGAAAACAACACAGAATCCCAGAATCGTTCAGGTTGGAAAAGGCCTCCAAAATCATTGAGTCCAACCTGTGACTGATCCCCACTGTGTCACCCCGCCCAGAGCACTGAGTACCACATTCAGCCATTTCTTGTACACTTCCATGCTCATAAACTCGTGTGTAAATACTTCCTGAGAACAAACGTAAAAATAAAATATTCTCCTAAGCCCTAAAAGCATCAGAGTAGCAGGACCTTGACCTTCAGTGTGCTGACAGACTGAGGGGAGCCGTCCTCGACCACCAAACTCCAAGTGAGCTGCTCTGCCTTGTGTGTGAGGGGCATTGTGCAGCCTGAAAGCTAAACTTCATGGAAGCTGCTTAACCTGGATCAGCTCACCCTTCCCAGCCAGCGCTTTGATGTTCAAATGGTCACCTACATGCTGCTTATCAGTGGGTCAATAGGCCACAGCCCAGCCACCCCAGGCTCAGACTGTGAAACCTGAATTTTATGCTGGGTTGGGAGGAAGAGCAAGATCTTCTTCACATCTCAGGATCAATATCCTTCATTTAAACTTTACAAAGAGCTAATAAACCTTGTCCCATCTTTGCATGGAGGAGACAGGTATCAATCTGATCCCATGAGTGCTGGCATCTCAGAGAGATGTGAAGTAACTTGCCCAGCTGAGCTGAATCCCTGGTTTAATCAGTAGGTAACATCCTCAACATGAGAAGATGCTAGTTTTAAATATTAACACTTCAGTATATGAAACCTGTCTCCAGCTGAAAAATAGGTTGTTTAATGAGGGAATAAATACAAGGGATCCCTTTGAAATGCAAAACTGCTTTTGGTTGTCGCAGAGTAAATATTAAAAGTGTTTCTGATGAATAAAACTCAGATGTTCCCTGCCCAAAACTGGATGCACAGCAGTTGATGGGCTCAATACAACACAGACAAAATGTAATTTAGGATAATAATCCATCAGATTCCTCCAGAAAGGTACTCTGGCCCCCTACTTCAATTCTGTTTGTGTCTGTACAAATATCATCTTATTTCTTTGCAGTCCATCCATACCAGAAGACAAGCTAGTTTATGCTGGTGAATTAGTTTGGTTTAATTTGACAGTGACATCTTTCCCAGGTTAGTGAGGAGTTATTTCTGTAACATTTCAAAGTTGAAGTTTATATTTTAATGTGGCAGTAGTATTTTGACATACAGCAAGGTGCTAAAATAGGGCCTGAAAATGTCAGCTATTATGAGCAATGCTTTTTGGAAAGGGATTAGTCACTTGCTTGCTTCATTCCAATATTTACAGTTTGAAATGTCACCACTGTGAGGTTTAACTACTTCTCTCATAATTTAGATAATTTTACTTTTTTCAGGATTTACTCTTATTTCACAGTGATAACAAATAGTGGCACTTCTATAAACAGCCATTATCTCTTTCCCTCCACAGATCGTTTCCATTGAGAAAAATATATGGAGAATTTGCAAATAGGGGAATGTGGTTTCAGATGTTTCATGTTAACTCTTCCTTTGTCCCTCTTTATCCTTTCACAGTTCATTTGGGGTCTTTGGTGACCTGGCAGCTGGCTGTGTCTGAAGAGCCACGGCAGAAGCTCTGACAGCAGTGTTGGGCTGGCCACCCTTCTCCTGGGAAGGGGGAAAAGACACAGCACAGCTGGGGAGCACCAGTGCAGCCCTTGGCTCCTCCACACATGACATCCACGGGCACAAAAATTGTTGCCAGCCGTAGGCAAGGGGGAGAATTCAGAGCACTTTGCCCTTGCTTCAGGTTTGGCTGAGATTGGGCTGATGAGGGTGGGGCAGCAGCAAATCTTCCCTCGTCACTGCTGCTCTCCACAGCCTCCCAGCAATGTCACAGAATCCCAGAATGGTTTGGGTGGGAAGGGACCTTAGAGCCCATCCAGTCCCCCCCCTGCCATGGGCAGGGACACCTTCCACTAGCCCAGGTTGCTCCAAGCCCCATCCAACCTGGCCTTGGACACTTCCAGGGATCCAGGGGCAGCCACAGCTTCTCTGGGCACCCCTTACCAGGGCCTCAGCAAACTCACAGGGAAGAATTCCTTCCTAATATTCAATCTAAACCTACCTCGTTCAGTTTAAAGTCATTATCCCTCATTCTATCACTACCTGCCCCTGGAAAATGCAGATAGAAGTTCATATATAAAAATACATACAGCTGTAAAACCTGGTAGAGACCTTGAGTCATAATCTTGGTACTCACTTTCTCACCTAAAACAAGTGGTAAATGCACTATTTCAGTGGGTGGCAGACAGATCAGACAGCAATTACACTCCCCAGGGTAAAAAATCTCACATTAACCAGGCTCAGGCTGGTGCTGGGGATTCAGTGGGAGACTGAATCTGGCTCCAGTGGGCTGTAGACTGTAAATATAGAACATTGCATGACCTTAACTTTGCTTTTTAAAAGAGGCTGCTGATACTGAGACTTATATAAAGAAATACAAAAATTTACTGTTCAACATGCTGGAGAGATGCCCTGTGGCAAACACGTATCAGAGAAGTAGAATGTAATTAGGGTTACTTAATGCTGGGAAACTGAACATTGCTTGGGTTATTTTGTAATTCCTAATGTATTAATCAAATCCATCTCAGTTATGTTTCCCTACTTGTTGTCTTTACTAACAGTGCCTCGTTTGCCCTTTCTTCTAAAATTCATATTTATATTCCATGTTTAATGTATTTTTTGTTTTAATGAAGAACCTCCATGTTGAAATGAACGTGGGATTTTTTTTCTCTCTTTGTAGTTCCCAGTTATGGGAACTGTCCCACCAAAGCAGCTGGGCTTTAACATCCTACACACTTTTTCACCTGCAAAACCAGATCAATTAAACAGACAAAGTATTTAACCTGGCTGAAGGCCCAGCAACTTTATTTTCTGTAGTGGAGGTTACTCACCTTTAAGCACAATTACAGGGTGCCCAGAGCAGCTGTGGCTGCCCCTGGATCCATGGAAGTGTCCAAAGCCAGGTTGGATGAGGCTTGGAGCAACCTGGGCTAGTGGAAGGTGTCCCTGCCTATGGCAGGGGGTGGAATGACATGACTTTCCAACACAAACCACTCTATGACTCTATGATTTTCCAAAAATCCAGATTCTGTGTGAGTTTACAGCTCTTTTTTAAGTATAAAAGAATTTAAAACTTGAAGAAATGCTGCTTCAGCACTTCATCAGTGATGATTGTTCCCATCCGAAGGCCAAGCTCTGTTCCAGGGTTGGTGTAGATACACAGGAATTACCCTACTCGAGATGAAGGCTGCCAAGTTTTAGATAAGGAGGGAACCAGTGGGTGCCCCTTCACTTCACAACCAACAGGTGGTAACAGCTCCAGCCTGGTCCCTGCTGTGTGGAAGGCTCCAGAAAGGGTTTCAGAGCTGATTGCAGGAACCCCAAAATGCCCAGTCACACACAGACTAATTCAGCTTTTTCAGCTGCTGTCCTTCCCTCTGGAAGATCCAAGGGAGCCAAAGCATGCCAGAAGCTTCAGGAAGACTATGCAGAGCACAGGAAGACCTTGAAGCGGGCAAGCCTGTTTTTCAGGGAAATCTTTAGCCCTACATGAGTATGGTTTGCAAAATATGAAAGTTGTAGCATAAGAGTTTAAGAAGTCCAGGTGACTGTGCTGCTGCAGTGCCCCACAGGTGCTGAAATGTGTTCTCTCCAAGCAGAATCCAGAGCAATTCAGAGAGTCCCTAAGCTCAGAGTACTGCAGGTTATGACTGCTGAGAAACCAAGGGCAGAAAACCCAGATGAGATCATAAATGCAAGTATGAGAGGAAAAAGATGAAAATGCTGAGCTGAACATATGTCCTTATGTTCATAAACACAGCAGTGTCTCTATCTTGTGAAACATCTCTGGTTTGTGTCTTGGTTTCACCAGAGGCTGTAACAGCTACTCTGGCTTTGCTTAATTCGTCAGAATTAATCTGAAAGCAGTTATATCAGTTTATCTCTGCTGAATTCACTGGAACTATGTCTTTATCTCTCTCCTTCTCTCTAATAAGAGATTCCTAAATTTTCATTCTCTCTTTAAGCAGTGAAAGAAATACCATATTCTCTCTGTTCATATAAGCAGAGTCTCACTCTTCTAGGGTCAAATTCAGTTTTCATTAAGTCAACACAATGTTTTAAATTTATATCTATGGGAACTGATCAGACTTTCATAGCACAAACTAAGCTGGGTATCACCTCAGTATATACATTGTAAATTTTCAGGGGATGTCATGCATTTGGGCAGTTTGAAAGGTGAAGCTAAAACAAACAAGATTTAGTAGATGGAGTAAGAGCTTCTTACTTAAATTCCATTAAAATTATTTCACATGAGAATAGCCCAGCTCCAAATGATATCCAGGACATTTCAAAAAGTTAATGATACACAGTCAGATCTCATATGGCACCATGGAAAAGGAGGGGAAAAAGGGAAGATAAAAAAGTTGTAAATATTTTCAAGACTGTAGCTGTTGAAGATGTAAGAAACCTTAGCTGCTAGCACAGTCAGTGGAAGCATTCTCTTTAGTGAGCAAGTCATATTTTCTGGATGTGCCACTACGTCTCTCCAGGAAATATTGGATAGCTTATGAATCTACGAGGCAGCAGTAATTAATTTGAGACACTTAAAACCAAGAAATCCCTGGTGTGAGATAAAGGTTATTCAATTTTTAAAAAAAAAAGCCTTGGTAGGTTTTACATCCCTCTTGGGTGATGACAATTATTCATGACAGTACATTTATGAAACTGAGAGCTTACATGAATATGTGAAAGTGCTCCTGAGACCAAACTTGTAAATATAAATTGAAAAATAAACTATTATAGTGTGTAAAGAATGAGTGATGAAGCATTACTGAATGTGCAGAAGTATTTTCTGATCACTGACTACCATGAAAAGAATTACTGAAGTCACTATAGCTCCACTGAACCCAGTGAAATATAAAGATTTAAAGGTTCTGATTATGTCTTGGGGCGTTCATTTCTGGAATATTTACTTTTTGCATGACCCATTTTCAAATCCATATCCATTTTTATAATGACAGTGATGAAAAGATAACTAACACAGAGATGAAAAGATTTCTGAAGCAAGAAGGATGTTGTGTGGTACACGTAATTTAGTTCCCATGGTCAGAGGACCGAGGTATCTAATTATTAATGGCATTTTATGTTGATAAAACATATCTGTGACAGGCTGAAGTGGTCAGATTCCAGGACAAACAAACCCCGTGAAAGCAGATTGGGTTACAAAAGTTTTAGCTGAGTCCAAGCTATCTTATATTGATGAAGAAATAGAAACTTGCTGGGTCTTTCTATCAGAGAAAAAGGATTCTGCCTTATTACTGCAACATTTTCTTTTCATTCCTTGAATGCCTTGAGGAGGTTATGTTACAAGACAGCAAACTCTGGGTAAACCTGAGCATATTTTATGCACAAGGAGTATTAACTGGCCTCTTTAGGAGGTCAAGTGACTCCACCTGAAGATGAAAGGAACTAAAGGTACTTTATGTCTGCTTTTGACATAGGTCTCTGCACTTCCCTGTGGCAGAGCAGGTCTTTTCTAGGCAGGCTGTGTGGGGTAATGAATTAACAGAGCCTGTGATCAGCTGTGCTTCTATTTCTAAGTTCCAGAACTTGTAAGTACAACATTTTTCTTGTTTCTCACCACATGCACACTAACAGGGCTGGGAGACCTCGTGACTGTTATAACAGCACAGTTTAAGAGAGACATTTGTATTTGGAAAGACATGGTAAGTCCTTATCCTGTGAACTTCTTCAAGAGATTGTTTAGGAATAATGAACCAGAGCAAAACCAATTCAGAAAGATATTTAACAGAAAAACATTGCCCAGTAGGATGTAATGAACTGGACAAAGGAGTTTGAAATTTAACTTGAACATTTAGCTTAAAGATATTTACCTAGTGACAAGGTTTCGTAATGTTTTCACCCCAAGGATAGTTAATCTGTAATGTAAATACTATCCATGTATTTGGGAAAGAGCAGATCTGATTGAGAAGCCTGTATCCAATAGTGAGCACAGTGTATTAGTCCTCCTCTATTTACTCTGCTTTATTCAGCAGTAATTGTCAAGTAAGTAAATTTTTTTCTGAAGTAACATTTTTTCTTCCACAAAGGTCCATAATTTTTAGCTGGTTTGGAAATTCTTGTACTGTACCATAAAGATTTTCGTAATTTTGACTTGTAAAACAGTAGAATCCCAGATCAGCACTAGTGCTACAACCTGAAGTTGCTGTGGGCAGACACGTGCAGAACACAATGATTTAATTCTATGTAACATTCAGTGGTAAAGAATCATTGGTTGACATTTTATTACTGCCATCTATAAACTTGTCAGTGCACACTCAGCTTTGGGATGGGCTAAAAATTGTACAAGTTGGGCTGGCAGATAGAAATGTGATTTCTGTTCTATTCCAGACAGACAAGGATTTCTTCTCCCAGGAGTTTCAATAAAAAGGACAAGGATTGAAGAGGTTTGAAGACTGAACTCTTCCTGTCTCCCCACGGCCCGTCAGTCTGCTTCTTACAGCAAGGTTGTGGCTGACAGGCAGCTCTCAGTGAGTCCTGAGAAAGTCCTGCCCAGTCCTAGCCAGGCCGCCTCACTCGTAGAATCACAGAATCACAAGATGGTTTGGGTGGAAGGGACATTAAAGCCCATCCAGTCCCACCCCTGTCGTGAACAGGGACACCTTCCACTATCCCAGGCTGCTCCAAGCCCCATCCAGCCTGGCCTTGGACACTGCCAGGGATCCAGAGGCAGCCACAGCTTCTCTGGGCACCCCATGCCAGGGCCTCCCCACCCACACAAGGAACAATTCCTTCCCAATATCCCATCTAACCCTGCTCTCTGGCACTGGGAAGCCATTTCCCCTTGTCCTGTCCCTCCATCCCTTGCCCCCAGTCCCTCTCCAGCTCTCCTGGAGCCCCTTTAGACTCTGGAAGGGGCTCTAAGTTTTTGCCGGAGCCCTCTCTTCTCCAGGTGAACACCCCCAGCTCTCCCAGCCTGGCTCCAGAGCAGAGGGGCTCCAGCTCTGGGATCAACTTTGTGGCCTCCTTTGGACTCATTCCAATGGCTCCACATCCTTCTTGTGTTGGGATTAGACCTGAGAGGTTACAGCAAAGACAACGTGAGTGGTACCTCAGCTGGTGCCTGTGAAAAAACAGAAGTGCAGTGGAGATGGTGTTTTGAAGAGGAAGGAGTCTGTTGTAGGAGGTTATTTAAGAAAACAAAGCATAAATCATAACACCCACTTGCATGGTAAGGGAGAAATGTATTCAATCATGATATCATGGGTAAACAAAGCAAGGAGGTGAAAATAGTAGGAGTGTCTGGCTGACTAATGAGAGATTTGGATACATGGACCAACTAGACTGTTCAGGAGCAATGAAGAGAGGTTTCAGAGCTGTTTATTTTCCCTTGCAATACCCAACATGCAGAGAGTGCAAATAATAATAATAATGGGAAATACAAACTGTGGTGCAAGATCTGTTCTTCATTTTTATTCTGCTTTGTGTTTTTCGGGGAGGGAATATCCCGAACTTTCCTGGGTGCCTCAGCTTCAGTTTCTGTGACAGCTTTTGAACTTCCCTTCCTAAAAAAACAGTGTAATCTCAGTAAATGGAGGTGAGGAAGACATAGGAGCATTAAAATGAAAACACCAGAGCTGAAGAGCAGTATAATTATCCCAGTTAGAAAGGATTTCTAGGCAGTCAGTGCGTGAGTAATAAAGGAGGATGCAAGTGTCACTGTATCAGATCTGACCCCGCCCACCCCACCTCTCCCTGGATTTCCATCTGCTTCAGATGTCTGGGTCACCCCAGCTTTCTGTGCAGGCTTACACCTGCTGTGAGCATGGACAGCTCAGCAGCAGCTGCCTGTGAACGGCATATCATTGCCTGATCGTCTGCATTTAGGGAAAATCAAGTCATTAAAAACAAAAATACGAGCCCTAAATCCCACTTAGAAACTGCAAAGAAGGGAGCACCATGAACAAGCTGTCGAGTTAGGCTACAAGACCCAGTCCCCCCTCCCCTCTGGCTTCATCCAAGGATTCTCTCTCCTTTGTTCTGCTGTAGCTCTGGCATATCTAGGCCAGCACTTACTAATTACCAGGAAATGGAAACCAGTTGCTGAACAGAGTTAAAGGAAAATTCTCACATTTAAAGCCCATGTTGATTTAACAGCAGAAAAAAAAGCTTACTCAGAGGAACTTCAAGAAAACAAAAAAATAACTGCATTACTATATAATTGATGCTCGAGCTGGGTGCATTATATAATAGCTGCCTTTCACCCCTTTACCCATCCCTCCGAGCACAAGACACACTAATAGTTACCACACCTTAGAAACTTTCTGGACCACGCCTTTCTTAGAAACCTTAGAAAGGTGCGGTCTATTGTTGTCAGAATTACATCAGGTCTTGAACTTGAATCCACAAGTAGTTGGAACCTGCCGGTAATTACAGCAGAGAGAAAAAAGTTCAGAAGTATAAGAAAAACTGCTGAATATTTACCCTAAATAATCCATTTTGCTTTCTGTTTTTCATGTACTCATTTTGGCTGGGGAACACCCTTAAAATAATTTTCAGGCTACTGAAAAAGGTTTGCATAAAGGTTTGTTTAGAGAACTGAAAACAGGTGAGGAGAAGGGGGCTGGCATACCATCAGCTACTAACAGTATGCAGAACATGTGTCTAAAAGGAAGAATTCCTAATGCTTCTGGCAAAGCCATAAAGGACAGGAAGGTGTTTGGGAGCCGGCAGGGTGCATGTGACTGGCAGTGGAATGCAGCCTCCCAAAAACTGGCCACCAGGTCAGATCTGGGCAGGCAGGGTCAGACATTACCACTGCTAACAAAGGTGGAATTCACCTGGCCATGATATTGTTAGATGGACATTTGATAAGTTAAGGCATATATTTAATTTCACCCGCTCTGGTGGGAGGTGTGACAAAGGGGGTGGAATGAGATTACCTTCAAGGTCCCTTCCAAGCAGACACATGCAGCCCAAAGACATGAGTTAGCATTGTTTGGTTCATGTCTGCTTTCTGAGGTGCTTGTCAAATTAGGAAATGCACTGAAAAAAAGTTGTCTTCCTCAAGCAACTTTTAAAAAGATTTAAAATGAAAAAATACTAGTCTATTCATTTTTCCTAAAGAGGAAAAAATCCCCAAGCAGTCTGCATAAGTTATTGTGGTGCTAGTTTTATCAGTAGATTTGCAATAAATCCATGGGCTTATATATAGAAACATAGCCATGTTAGCATTCTGTGAGGAAAAGGCTATTTTAGTCTGCTCATCCACTGAGGAGATAAAACAGACTGTCATGTCAGCCTTGACAGAAACTCCGTTTTCCTGGATATGTTGAAGAAAAGGGTTTTATATCTATTCCCCGCAGCCTAAAGCTATTTCCTTTGAAAGCAGAGCTCTGGATTCCTGCAATAAAGCCATGGATGGAAAGGCCTGTTGTTAACTTGACAAAACAAGGAGTCTGGCAGGGTTTAAGCACAGCACATTTCACCAGACTAAATTTGCAATTCTCCAGTAGTGCCTGGAGTGGGATGTAGAATAACCAGATGTTTTAATTTACCTCGGGTTTTTTTTGCTGGGGACCTCTAAAAAGGGCTCTAGGTAGTTGTGAGTAGCTGGTTAGTCCAGAGCCACGTGGGACTTGCCAGCCCAAACGGACCCTGGGGCTGTGAGACTCTTTGAAACCTTATGGGGTGAGAAAGGACAGAGGTCTGGGGAGGAGTTTCGGTCAAACAGTATGGGCTGAGTCCACTGGAATTTTTTGAGCAGAAGGGGATGTTGTGCTGGGCTGCCCTGGAGCTCTGCCAGCTACTCCAGGCACAGGGATTTTCCAGAAAGGGGCTTATGATATCGAGTGCAGAATTCCTGTTTCCTTTCTGCTAGCATCCATGAAATCAATATGTGAAGGTCAGGCTGGTGGGTTTAGTGGAGAAGACATCAGCTGTCCCTTGTCTTCTCCAGAGCTGCCACTGACGAGGTCCGGCTGAGAGGAGCAGGCTTTAAGTCCCCTCAGTGCAAGAATAGTTCTGCTGCTGCATTTTCTTCACCCCTGTCGTCTCTGCAGGGGAGGGAACTGCTCTGTGAAGCCTTTCCTCCTCCTTTCTGTCAGAGGCTGCTTGGTGGGAAGGCTGCAGCACGGGGGAATAGCTTTTCTTTGTGGAACAACCCTGCTGAGAGCTCCTTTGTCCCTGTCCTTGCCTCAGGGAGTGAGGCAGGCAGGGTGCAGACCACGTGCACCCGCTGGGCCAGGGGAATTCTCCTGCTGCTTTAACTGGTGAGCAGAGGGGAAAATATTCATCAAAGCAAACATTAAACCAGGCTGGTGGAAAGTATGGTGATCATTACAGGTCACAACAAGACCAAGAATCTTAGTTGCAACACGTTCTACTCAGAGCTTTGTGTTTGGTTAGAGTAATAGACATCCGTATTTAAATTGCAGAAGAGACAATAACCAGAGGTATTTAGCATGAGCAGGTGTACATGTCAGGGCTTAAATTCACTGAAAGATGTGAGTAAAACAATTGCTGCCTCCCTTTTTTTTTGACCAGGAGTACTATCTTACTAATTGTGGGGCACAGGTTTGCACAAGATTTTGTCCTGAGTAAGAGCAGAGGTAATCACTGACATAATGCAAAATAATGCTGCCATGAATGGATTTTTTTAATTAACTGTCTTTAGGAGATAAGAATCATGGCCATAATTTTGAAAGCAAGTAAAGGTATTATACATAATCAAAGTAAATCTGCTGAACCTCTGGAGCACAGCAGAGAGGAACAAGGGTCAGGAACTCAATCTGAGGAGATGCGGCATTTTTAGAAAAGGATAATCCTCCTAAAGGGGAATGGTCTTTCCATCACCACGGTGGAGAAATCCTAAGTATTAGATCCCCATAAATCAATCAGTAGGTCAACACTTTTATCAGACACAACTATTGCTACCAAGACTTGAGCTGGCTTTCTGCAGTGGGGTATAGAATAACCACACATTTTAATTTACCTGTGACTTTTTTGGCTGGCTGAGGACCTCTAAAAAAGGGTTTCATGTAGAAATAAAACTTTTAGAGCACCAATTCTTGTGATTATTTACGATGTGATTATTTGCTACTGTTCAGTTTTTATTTAGAGTCTTACAGTATTTAATGGACACGGGGAATTCAGTGGCATGAGGTACCGTGAATATCTGTGAAACTCACATTCCCACATGGCCCTGTGTCTTTGTTGAAGCAAAATGCCAGTGTTTTTAAACATCCAAAGTGGGAATCCTTTGCCTGGCTGCCCTGATGCTAGGGACACAATTCCCTTCTTGGGATCAGTTTGCAGTAGCTTGAGTCAAACCAAGTTTCTTGCCGCAGGTGGGTGAGGACGGGCAGTGCTGCAGTGCCACTGCTGTGCCCAGGACAGTGGGGACCCTGTGTGTGTGTAAACTGGGGACAGACTGAAACCCCCATTTTCCCTTTAATGTTTCAGTTTATGCTTTCAATTTTAGGAAACAGGGGTCAGTAAGATGAGAGGAAGGGCAGTGGTGGTGACTCATGATTTCCATGCCTCATGCAGACACCATAGACATCCCACAATGCTGTGAATCAGCTTAAACTGGGCCTTCTGAGGCACTAATGTCAGTCATCAGCCCTGCTTTGCTGTGCTGGGACCCTTGCACTTTTATAGGTATTTACATATATTGTAACATTTAATAATATATGTAATTAAATGGTGGGACACTGGCACAGGGTGCCCACGGAAGCTGTGGCTGTCCCATCCCTGGAAGTGTCCCAGGCCAGGTTGGATGGGGCTTGGAGCAACCTGGGCTAGTGGAAGGTGTCCCTGCCCATGGCAGGGGATGGATAGAGGGCCCCTTCCAACCCAAACCTTTCTATAATTCCATGTTTTTATAATTATATGGAACAGAGAAACAGGATGAAAAAAAAGGTCAGTGTGAATTAAAAGTACACAAGCTTTGGTGTAGTTTGAAAATGGATAATAAAAGCTGTCCCAGCACACTAAACCTTCCCCCCATTTCTAATTGCATTTTACATATCATTTTACCTTCCAGTATCCCTGTTCAAGAGTTTGCTTAAAATTACTGCGAGGTATAAATTCTGGGGCCATAATTCACAGAAGTGGATTGAAAAGTTGTGTTTGTTCATCTTCTCCTCTGTGGAAGGAGTGAGAGGCCAGAGCCCAGGTGTGCAGTGGGGAAGAAAATTGGTCCAGGTGAAGTTGGGCATATGGAAAAAAGGGAAGGCACAAAGTGCATAAACATGTGGAGGGGTAGGAGAGCACTTTGGAAATTGTACACACAGAGAAATATAAATACAACCCAAACTCTAACACTGGAGGCTGGTCATGCCAGCTGCAGTCTTGCTAAGGGTTCCACTAGACCAACATGTTTCCACCTGCTTCATTTTTGGGTAGCACTCCTGCACGCCCTGTTGCTGCTTGAAGAATAATCTTAGAAAACCTGAGCAAAAATTCCTTTGCTGCTTCTAGAAGGTAGAAGTAGTAGGGGTTTTTTTCAGAAAAGTAGAATAAAACAGAATAAATATACAGTTCTACTGTTAAAACACTTTGGTTATGCTCCTTAAAATGCTAAGGCAAAAAGGAAAGAACCAGCTGACAGAAAAGATAAAACTGGAACTATGAATGGCTCCTTTGGGATCCCAGCCATAACCTGAGAAGGCTAATATTTTCTTTTGAAATTGTTCATTCACTACCTGGAAATGTTCATTTAAAACCTTCTTCCTGCAAACATCTAAAGTATTAATTTCATACTTGTGAATGGTTATTAAGCTCAGTGGATGTGAGATCATGGTCTAAGTTCTGCTGAATTACTTCACATTCAGTTTACTGAAGGTAGCATGTCTAGGGCTGTCTGGTTGCTGCTGAGATGATTTATAAATCTCTCAATCAAAGCATTTTTCAAAAGAATTCAAATGCAGCTGCTTTCAAATCCAGGGGTGGCAGGCTGACTGTGTGTTTTGTCCCAATTAAGCAGACCTGGTGCTGTGTGGTTTAAAACCACTCTTCTAGTAAATGGTTTCTGATGTAATAGTCCAAATAATTTCTCTGTTATGTGTAGCTTTCCTGCAAGCACAGGGGGAACAGTGCCCCTGAATAACTGCCCTGCTTCCTGTGGATGCTTCCCAGATTGCTGCCTGTAGTCCTGCAGAAGGAGCTCAGATGTTTTCTGGAGGCACGGTTTGCTACAGGGGAGCTCCACCAGTAGCAAAGAGGCTTCTTAAATCCTAACTGAATTCATTTTTTCCCTGAATATTTGCTTCTGTTGCTAAACCAGTGACAAACGTTATCATCTCTTCCCGAATGGTAAATGCCTGCCAGGTGATCCCCGTACCTCCTGGGAACACCCAGTAACCCATGCTTTCCCGAAGGACAGTGGGAAGGGAAGGGAAGGTGGGAGTCTGTCAGTGGTGCATCGGGGTTCCAAGCGTGGTGAAAAGGTCAGTGGGAATCGAGCGTGTGCATGATAATGAGTTTGTGGAGATTAGCGATATGCTAATGACCCAAATTCCAGGAGGTGTTCCTAAAGCACACAGAGGGCATGCAGGTGCGCTGGGTTCATGAGCTCAGCAGGACAACAGGAAAGATGGACTCTAGAAGGAAAGAACCCAGGGTGAAAGCTACTTTATAGAAAATTCTACTTTTCAGAAAACAGGGAATACATTAAAGCAGGGAATACATTAAAACAGGGAGTACATTAAAAAATTTGGGCAGTGTGGAAGACACAAAATGCCCCGAGTAAGCTAAAAAGTGACAAGCCAAATCTTACATGTGTACATGCGCTCCTGCTTCACATATAATCACTGAAATTTTTGACTTTTCCTACGGTAACAGAAGCTCCTTGGCAGTCGTTTATCTCCCACATGAGTGTCCCGGGACGGATTATCCAGGTGAGTGCCTGTAACCTTGTTGCTGACCTGGAGCACGGGGTTGTGTTGTTCTGTCAGCTCAACACCCCGAGTGCCCTTCTCCCTCCCTCCCTCCTTCCCTCCTTTCCACACGGCAGGGTGGGGGCAGAGGGGAAAGAAATCCCTAAGGATTAAAACAGTGTCAGAGCATTAACACTTAGTCGATGACAACTGTAAGGATTAATTCAAGCTGGTTAAATCCCTCTTAGCTAGAATAGGAACCAGCAAACCATCTGGTGGAAAGAGCAGTATGACGGGGCTAAAAGGAAATATGGCCCTCGTAGGCAAAGAAAAAAAATAAACTTTTCCAGACTTTTGGGAACTGCTGTGTTTCCCAAGTGTCTGACCACAGCGAGCGACAGTTTTGATTAGAGTGGTTTGAATAAAGAGGGTGGGGAAAGATTGTGTTTGCAGCTCAGGAAAAAATCAGATTTAAGCTTTTACGTTTCTATAACAGCACACGACACTTGCAAAGAAAAAAAAACCCAAACAAAAAAACCCCCAGTCATGCATTCTGTGAAAGAAATCTCAACCCATCCCATTCCTGCTAAGGCCTGTTCTGTTGCCAGCCTACGTTGTTCTGTAGCTTCAATGCTGAGTGCTCTTCACTGGTGCTTTGCAGCTCCTCCGCTCCTGTGGGAGAGCTGCTGTGCGGCTCCCGTGTATGGATCACCGAGGCCAACCAGGAGTGACCCAAATGCCCAGCTCAGGTCAGTGTCACAGCTCCAGGGCTGGCAGAGCTGGCCTGGCCTGCAAAGGCAAGGTGATCAGCCTGGGAAACTGCTCCGAGTTACCCCTGCAGGAATTAAGAGCGTTTGTCTCCCGAGCAGATCAGACAATGTAAATTGGATTGGAGGTGAAGTCTCTCCTCCGTGATGTCACTCGCTGATGTTTATACTCGAAATAAGGTCTTGCTGCTAAAAGGTTTAAGGCTTGGTTCAGTTCTTTTAGTCTACTTATGAATAAAGGGATCTGCGAAGCCTTGTAATGTTTTAATTGCTCTATTTTCTGAGGTGCTGCCACTGCCTGGTCCGTAGTGGCACCTGGCTGGCTGTGGGTGATTGCTGGTGGCTGTGCCTGCAGGCTCACAGGCAGGGAACTTCCAAAGGGCAGGCAGCAAATGCATTTTTCATTCACTTTGGTCTGTTAGTTGTTCCCTTTTTAAATCTAGGAATTCTCTTTTGTCTGTCAGTGATGAAATGTAAAAGTGTTTATGCAGCTTATGCTGCTGTTCCACAACAGGGTTTTACTAAGTTCCTGATTACACAGAGCTTGTTTGTCTACTGAGTTTTCTTCCTGCTGCTCCTCAAATATTGCCAGGCAAAGGAATTTATAAATACAGCATGTTGGCCTGTAATCTGATGTAGCAAATGGCTTTGCAAATATAAGCACTGATTTCTTTTGAGTTCCTGATAGAAAACCACCGCAGCATTGGTTCACGCTCCTCTTTTGAAGGTGGATATTTTTGGTGTGTAAATGGCAGAGTAAATGTGAACAGGGTAGCCCTGAGGCTTGCCTGGTGCTTGAAGTGAACCTTTTCTGTACAGGGAAGGCGGTAAAAAAGGTCAACAAGCTTTGAGCCTGCATTGATACAACAGAGAGCCACCTCTTCTTTAGAAACAGTAGTCCTGTTCTTGAGCCCAGCCTTGTCCTCAGAATGCTGCTGGGATTGAAAAATGTTTTCAAAATACAAGGTTTCATCACTACTCAGGAGTTTCATGGGTTTTAAAGGATTGTTTTCTCTCTCAGGAGCCTAAAATAAAGATAAATTGGGAATTTTTGGATCCAGATTTGAAATAAGAGGATCAAAGGACTCAAAGTACCAGCAAAGATAAAAGAGTTTGTTCGCCAATGTCTGCTGATACTGAGGGCTCTGCTGAACCCTACAGTATCGAGCAGGAAGCATCTGTGTGTGCTTATCAGCTTTTTACAACACAAAATCACAGGTTTCTGACATCTGCCCTATCAAAGATAAGGAGCAAGATGTTTTCACAACATCTGTGTGTCAGAATATTGGACATACTCCAAAATCTGGAGTGACTTGTTTGTGTCTTTCAACTCAGTTTCTGGGCAGTTTGTGTGATAGCATTAAAACTGTGAGAGAGGCTGAAGCCATCCATCCCCTCTGTTTTTGGTTGTGATGAGAATTCATCAGGCTGGTCACTTGTTCTCACAAACCAGCTGTGCCCTTAGCATGGAGAATAAATAACAGCACTGAGTCATGGCGGGGAACCTGCAGGAGTCCTGAAGGAAAACATTATCCTCACATCTGGGTCATGAGAATGCATCTTCACAAAACATCTTGATAAACCATAAACTCTACAGCAAGATTCACAGTAAGGGTTTACCAATTACTACTAATTAATTCCTAGCTAATGGTGCTCCAAAAATAACAGCTCAAGGCAGAACAACAAATACTGTTTAGTTTTTTATTGGATAAAAGCCCATTAAATTATTTGGATTTTTTTAATTTCACTCTGATTTTAGCCAGCATAGGAAAGGACATGCTGACTGGGACCAAGTTGGCCACTCCTTTGACTCTGACAGTGGCCAGAAGGGCATGGATGCCAAAAAAAAAGTAAAAATAGGGTGTGTATCATACATTTCCCTCTCCCTTTCTTGCTCTGCCTAATCCCATGTGATCTCCCAGCCATTTTTTTAGGCAGAGCTGATGGGATTTGTCACTTTCATAATCCCAACTGCAGCTCTTGCTAAGCATTTGTCCAGTTGCTTTGGGAGCTCGTGTAAGCTTTTTGCTTATTAAAAATGGAAAAGACAGCAAATGGAAAGGACAACGAAGGTGCAGAACAACATTCATGTGAGGTTTGATTGGGCAGAACTCCACGGCCAAAACACAAAGGGAGACAGATTGTTGTAGCTTGTGGTAGACCTGTACAACTCTTCACCAGAGGATGTTGTAAATACACAAAATTTACAGTACTTTGAAAGAGCTGAACAGGTGCTTTGGAAAGAACAACAGCCTTGGTTTGTTCAGAACCCGACTTCTGCTAACTTCCCTTCCTCTTCCAGCACAAGAACCAGTGCATGAGAGGGATAGTTGATTTTTACTCCCCTCCTGCAGGCTATTCGAGAATACATAACCTTCTAAAATATTCCCTGTAAGTCAAACCGTTCCTGTGCTGCAGGGTTTCCACTCAATCAGTCCCCATATGGAAGTTGGTCCACACATTTCATCTTTGTCTTTGCTCTCTTTTAACCCTTTTCCACTTTGCACATTTTCTGTTTCACCAAAGCTTCCCAGAGTACTCAGTATGAAAGATCCATGGATACATGTAATGGTTTATTCTCCTTGCCTGTTTCATGCTGTACTGCTTTTGTTACAGCTCCTGAGACTTCACTTTTTGACAGCTGCCAACCACTGAGTTGATGATTTTATGAAAGTCTTCATCTAAGCCCAGTTCTTGCTGTGCCTGTTTTCCTGAAGCTGTTCAAAATGTTGATTTAATAATTCCCAAACTAATGAACACTATTTTCATTACAACTATTTACAAGATCATACTTGTATATGCATGCTGAATTTAATTAGCTTTAATCATTTGAGTGATTTCAATCTGCATCTTTAGGCATCTGAATATCTTTTTTACATTTGGCCTGAAATGAGTGTTAAATGTCTTGTCGTGGCAGTTTGGGGTCACTCCAGTCATGGTTGTGTAACACAATATGTGAAACAGAGCTGTGCCATCTGCAATTCCCCATGCTTTGTAAGGGATAATCAACAAGGTACCTTCAAGTACTGAGAACATCTTCATACACTTACAACTAATCCTCAAAATCTGCAGCTGAAAAGTAATTAGCATTTCTTTTTTTTGTCATTCTCTCACTATAGGATTGACCATAATTCCTTTACTTCAGCTGCACTAAGCCAAGGTCTAGGTCTCTTTTTCCCATAGCAAAATCTTTCTTAGTCGTCTCAGGGAAGGGGTTTTTGCCTTTGGCAAGGCCTTCAGTCAAGGGAGTTGTTCAGTTTTCAGTGTTTGAAATGTGCCTTGCAAGAATGAGATGCAGGTGGACCGATGGCAACAGTCCCAAGCTGAGTGGTGTGAGTTACCAGGGATATGGAAAATGAGGTGTCTGAGGCATCAGGGAATTGTTAAGAGAGGAAAAGACCTTTAAGATTACTAGGTCCAACCATCAGCCCAGCACCACCACCATGTCCACCACTAAACCATGTCCCCAGATGCCACATGCACATGGGTTTTGAACACTTCCAGGGATGGGGACTCCACCACTGCCCTGGGCAGCCTGTGCCCATGTTTTACAACCCTTTCTGTGAAGAAAAGCATGAGAATTCTGTTGCTCAAAAAAAAGAGACTGAAGAAGAACTGAGATTTTCAAGGACCAAAAACCTGTGGTAAAGGCAAAGATACTACCTTGTCTTCCCTGTCCATGAAATCCGTAGTGCATTTCATGATAAAATGAGTTTGCAGCAGATTTTCTGGGCAACTGCCGTGTCTTCACCACAGAGGTCTGGAAAGAAAGGTCTGTTATTCCTGTTATGAGGCCAGGCAGCAGCTGGAGAGTCAGAAGTGCAGTAAGAACCTCAGCACACCTGGAATACCCACATCTGCCAGAGATGGAACTAACACTCTGTTGATCCTTGCAGTGGCAATGGTGGCTCCAGGACTGCTGCTGCTGCTACAGGAGAAGCTCTCACCGTCAAAGAGCTTTGATATGCTCTTCCTAGTGAGAAAGGAGCAAGTTTAAAGTGTATCTGATATTGTGGCACCCTTCTGCAGACTTTCAATAGCAAATGCTGGGTGAAGCTGATCCAATTTTGAGTGTTCTTTTTTATATTCTTCGCAGCCCTACCTGTAGCTGGCAAAAGTAGTCAAATAATGGTTTCCAAAGATATTTTGTAGAGGAAAAAACCCAATTACATATCTGTACTTACTGTGTGGAAAGAACATCACTCTTTTTTTCCCACTTTATTCTTTGAATTACAATTCCTTTATTTCAAAAAGATCTAATTCCATGAACTTTTATTCTAGATGCGATTTATGGATTTTTCTACAAATCTTGTGGTACTTTGTTCTCTGCCAGCTTGATATTGTTAAACCCAGTAGCAAAATCTCTTGAGGAGCTGGAAAAAAATTTAGGGCAAGCCAGCTCAAATTAATTTCACTGTCTGGAGCAGAGTGTTCTTAAGGATGTAAATAATCTAATGCTTAGAATATCTTTGAAATCTTCACAGTTTGTCAGCCTGTGTTAGAATACTCTCATGGATAAGTTCTCAAGAATTTAATAAGGATGAAACAATTGAGCTTCTGTGAGAATCAAGGAGTTTAATGGAAAGTGATGTGCTTTTAAATGGGCTCTTAATGAACCCCTCTAATGCCATGGCAGAGGCACACAGCAGAAAATGTGTGGAGCAAGTCTCACTTCCTGTTTGGCTGTCACAATGCACAGCTCTTGCACAGCTGAATTTGGTGTCTTGCTGCACTGAATGTAAAAACATAGATCTTACTACAAGCTTCTCTGACATGAATACTGGAAAAAAGGACAATTCCGTAAGAACCTCTGGAAGTTCCACAGAGTTCTTACTGGGATCCTTCTGGGGTTTGTGCAGCTGGGATAGCCAGGAAGGCATTTCCCAATGTGTAAGTGGGTGCACAGCAACCACAATACTTGTGAGGAACCCCCTCTTCTTTTTTATACTTATTTTTCCTTTTAGTTTCTATAGTTGCCCTTATTTGGGAAAGCTGTGTCTTCCAGAGTTAGATGATCACAGATATCCAATACTGGATTCCCTTCTCCTGTCCCAGTTTTGCTTTTTGAGGTTTTACCTTGCTTTCTGTACAAGAATCAGCACTTGAGATTCAGTGGCAATAATTACATGGTTTTGTTTCCTGATAATAGGACCAAACCCTAGAAAAATGGTGAGTTTTCCTACTCCTGCTGGCCTAAACCTGTCTGAGTTTGTCAGCTGAGGGCATAGTTAAAATGGTTGGTTTGCAGAGACTGGGACTGAACTGTGCCTTGTCTGTGGTGCTTCATTTGGGGTAAACTTTGGTTCTACTGCTGCATTTCTTTTCTGCATTTGTAATATGTGATGAACAATGCTCCTACTGCTTACAGGATGATGGTATTTGTTATCTAATGTGTATGTCAAGCACTTTGGAGAGCCAAAACATCACCTGCCTGCTATGTACAAGTGATATTCTTATGGCTGGTCATGACATCAATTCAAATTCTGATCTTGTCCTTTGTGTGAGTCATTTACAGTTCTCCAGCAGTCAATAGCATTAAAGAGCTATTACCAGAGTAATTTTTATTGGTACAACATCAGAATCAGGCTCTAGGATTGCTTCCCATATAGTGTGAGGCTACATTTGATTTCCAAATACCCAGTACTCTAATTACCTGGAAATGCTAATATTGCCAAGAAATCAGTGCTTCAGGCTTAAAGTATCTCAGTTAAGATTATTAAGGAATTAGAATTGGCCAGCTTTTGTCTGAGGCAAAGTTCTGACAGTGCTGCAGCTCCATTAAAGGCTGGTTGGCATGTTTAACACACTCAGAACAGTGAGGTGTGTTAACTAAAGATGTTTATTTTCCATAGTCACATGGCTAAAATCTATCTTTGTTTGTTTTAAAACTTTGCTTCAAAGAGTTTTCCTTGCCAGGCTGGAAGAAGAGGTGCCCTTTAAAATGCACATTAGGGACGGCTCATCCCATGCTGTTTCTCCTTGGGAAAGGCTGCAGCACACTTGACATGTCTCACCTTAAGCTTTGTGCCTGAGCTGAAACGTGGCCAGTGCTGTAACAGTCAGGGGTGGATGAGTCAGAATGGACGTCAGCAGAAAGGCACCTCCTACCAGCTGGGTGAAAACACTGTGAAATATGAGGGGAAGGTCAGGAAAAGAATGCTTAAAAAAATCAAAAAGCAAAATTCAGCTTCCTCAAAGAACTTGTGGACAAGGAGAAGGGTGCTGCTCTCTCCAGACATGGAACAGAAAGTCTGTAAGGCAGTGGCAGTGACTCTTCCCAGCTCTACTTGCTGGCCTCAATGTTAATATTTATTCTTTAACATCTGTTACAGACACTATTAAGAACAGTAAATACCATCACCCCTTCTCCTCTTGGCTTTTCACTAACCTGGCCAGATGAGGGTCTCCATGACAGTTTGGCATGAATTTTGATCAATGAACATTGCCTCGCTAGAGGGAATTTTAATTAATAAAATTAATTGCTGGTGTCTCTGTGCTGGTCATGAAGTTCCTCAGATAATAGGTTTAGTATCCAGTCACTGTTTGCATCTCCTCTTGGGCCATTTTTAATTAGGAGTGCTTTTATTAGCAGCCTTCCAGTACCTAGAGGGGCTGCAGGAGAGCTGGGGAGGGACTTGGGATGAGGGCCTGGAGGGGCTGGACAAGGGAATGGCTTCCCACTGCCAGAGGGCAGGGTTACATGGGATATTGGGAAGAAGTTCTTCCTTATGAGGGTGCTGAGGCCCTGGCACAGGGTGCCCAGAGAAGCTGTGGCTGCCCCTGGATCCCTGGCAGTGTCCAAGGCCAGGTTGGACAGGGCTTGGAGCAACCTGGGCTAGTGGAAGGTGTCCCTGCCTGTGGCAGGGGGTGGAACAAGATGGTTCTTTCCAACCCAAACCATTCTATAATTCCAGGATTCTATGATTCTATGAATGTCAGCCTCTTATCAGTGCCTTTTTAAACCCTTTTTCTTTGCAAGTCTCTTCTGAAAGAAGATACCTCCTGTAGCACCCAGAACTGCTTAGAAATTCCATTTTATTGTCAGTGGAATTGGTGGCGGACCCTCGCTATGGTAGGCATAGCAAGGGAACACATGGTAAAAACAGAATTTGCATGTGAAAATATTGTGGGACTGATGAAAGCTTTTCTCCTGAGATTAATTTGCAAGTATGTAGTTGTTATTTTTCCCCAGAAGTTGCTCAACCCTGTGCCCAGACTATTACTCAGCTACTCTCTGGGCTGCTCTGTGTTCAAAAGTGTTAAGGTTGGCTCCGTGCTGTGCTCCACATGTAGTNGCCAGAGGGCAGGGTTACATGGGATATTGGGAAGAAGTTCTTCCTTATGAGGGTGCTGAGGCCCTGGCACAGGGTGCCCAGAGAAGCTGTGGCTGCCCCTGGATCCCTGGCAGTGTCCAAGGCCAGGTTGGACAGGGCTTGGAGCAACCTGGGCTAGTGGAAGGTGTCCCTGCCTGTGGCAGGGGGTGGAACAAGATGGTTCTTTCCAACCCAAACCATTCTATAATTCCAGGATTCTATGATTCTATGAATGTCAGCCTCTTATCAGTGCCTTTTTAAACCCTTTTTCTTTGCAAGTCTCTTCTGAAAGAAGATACCTCCTGTAGCACCCAGAACTGCTTAGAAATTCCATTTTATTGTCAGTGGAATTGGTGGCGGACCCTCGCTATGGTAGGCATAGCAAGGGAACACATGGTAAAAACAGAATTTGCATGTGAAAATATTGTGGGACTGATGAAAGCTTTTCTCCTGAGATTAATTTGCAAGTATGTAGTTGTTATTTTTCCCCAGAAGTTGCTCAACCCTGTGCCCAGACTATTACTCAGCTACTCTCTGGGCTGCTCTGTGTTCAAAAGTGTTAAGGTTGGCTCCGTGCTGTGCTCCACATGTAGTTAGGATGGAATATCCTTGGATGTTTTGGAAAACAACCAAAGGAAAAAAATGCATCTAGACCTCTGCACTGAGGCTGCTGTCTGGCCTGTTTATGCAACAGGGTCAATAAAAGCTAATTGAGATTGGCCTTTTGTTGCCCCACTTCTCCTGTTTTTCTGATGTGTCCCTCACCAGATGTAGGTTACATTTATCTCCAGCTGTCAATGCTGGTTTGCCACTGCTGACTCCAAGTCAATAAAAACATGCCGGTATTTTCCGTGTCCCCGTTCCCTGGGGCGTCGTGGGGTTTGGACATCCTGTCACGTCAGGAACTATATTGGGAGCTGGTACCGAGCACGGGGTGTGCTCAGGGGATGAACAGCGACCTGGAGTAGATTAGTTCTTAAAGTACCTAATGCCATTCATAAAACACTCCCTTGGATGATTGAAGTCCTGTTTACCCAAAATGCAGCACTGTTTCCCTGTGTGCCATTACAGTTAAATGCCAGTCACCATTAAATGGATATCCCATTAATATAAGGATTTTATAATCACAGAATATCCTGAGTTGGAAGGCACCCACAAGAATCATAGAATTCTACATGTTTTAAAAATCACAGAATCATTGATTCCATTTAATAATGGCACGATGGTTTTCAATTTTTTATTTATTGGTAAATTAGTATTTCCCAGTGACGGGTTAAACAACTTCCCTGTTGCCTTGCTTCCCTTAGAGTCCCTGCTCAAAGGCTCTTAAGATACAAGACTGGTGAGCAATGAGTGAACACGTAGGTATCTGTAGCACTGTTATTTCCTACTAAATTGTCAGTGGTTCCATGAGAAACGATTAACATGGATAAACCTTTCCTTGGAATGCTCTCTCTTACTGTTTAATGTTGGACGGTTAAAAATAGCGAACTGGCTTAGAACTTCCTGAGCTCCACTGATGGGCTTAAACCTGCGTTTTACAAGATTATAGGCCTAGATTTGCAATGGGGTTTGTTTGTTTGCCTTGCTTCTCTTCATTCTTGCAGGCGTCCCTGATCAGACGTAGGTTACCCACAGGTCTTGGCACAGGTGCTCATCTGTACATCACTCTCCCTAAATCAGTAGCAAAGTGTTTGTGTTTTCGTTCCATGCACCCCATGTGTTCTGTGGCCCTTTAGGGGCTAAATCTCAGTCATTTTCCTAGAGCCTTTTTTTCCTCTTTAGTCCCCAGTATTTACTGGGAATGTGCAATGAATGGATTTGGTGATTTGTTGCTGCAAGCCCTGTGAAACTAAAGATGTGATCTTTGGGAAATATTCAGTGCAAATTTTTGGTAACTCTGCTGGCTTGGGTGTGCTAGGGCTGAGGAGCAACAAATGCTGATGTTGTTCAGATGTTTTATGTAGATGCTCATCTTGTTCAGAGAGGTTTTTCTCTGTAGCCCTCCTGCACTGAGCAGACAACCTGGGAATCCTCAGCAGGCCAACTGTCAGCAGTCAGACAATGGATGTCAGGGTTCCTGAAATGCTGCTGCTCAGTCATGCTTGCTAACCCGGTAACGTACAAGAACCTTTTGTTTGCACCTGCTTGAGAAACTAGAAATATTGGCCTTTTCCAGGCCTTTCACTCTTTCTGCTGCAAACAGAAATAGTGTCATCCACAAATTGCTTCCATGTGCTGGGTCAGATTCAGTGTCCAATTCAGTCAAGTCAGCGTGAAAATCTGTGGAGTTTAATCTTAAATGTTGGATTGTTCCATTTTTCATGTTCATAGTGTTGTTTAGAGGAAGGAGAGGACTGCAAAAGGCAAATGAAACAGCAAATGCTGGCTGGATCAAGCAGTTGAATTCTTCCAGCTGCATTCTTTCCCCCAAATTTGTGAAGATTTGGATGTGTATATTGATCTTTTTTTCTGGTCTAATATTCCAGGCATGGATGAAGCACAGGAAGGGAAGAATCCTACCAGTAGCACCTACTGCTACCAAGTGTTTTGATGCCATTGAGGCAAACTTTCAATTTCACTGCAGCATAAGTCTTGCAGCTGTGATATAGTGGAAGTATAGACAGGAGAGGAAATCAATGGCCTGCTTAAGAAAATTAATCTTTTCCTGTGTTTCCAAGGCAACACAGATAAGGAAAGGAGTAGCTGCCATGCTTAGAAAATGAGTTCATTGTATTCGAGGGGAAAATTGCTCTAGCAAAATATAAAAGATTCTCAAGCAATAAAATAAAATATTTTTTTATTCCAGTTATCTTTTCAGACCCCACTGAAGTCACCCACACAGAGAAGAATAAACACAGTGCAGCTTAGGTGGGGAAGTTACTCTGAAGTAAGACAAATAATTTACCACGTGGACACCCTTAACCATTCCTTAGGCAGTTTGATTCCAGCACAGAGGAAGGTGTCCTGCATTTACCATGAACTAGGGCTGCATCCTCGTGGGAATTTAGAATACCAGAATACCAGTTCTGTTGTTTGAGTGCATTCTCATTATAGATAGACAATTCAAATGTCTGCCCAGAATATTTGTCTTTTGACAGGTTCACAGTATTTTAGGATCTAACTAAAACAAACAATACCAAAAGCTTGGGGAAGAGGATCTATTTGTTGTTGCTTATTCCTCATCTCAGTAATAAGGGTCTTGCTAAGGGTCCTGCTTATTTTGTTTTTATACACACACACGTTTACGTATGTAGTTTTTATACAACTTTACACTAATATGTTTGCAAATCCTGGTCAGTTAGTAGAAATAACAAAAGCTGCTAGAAGTGTTCCCATTGATGCAGTGGAGCTCCTGAAATGTAAGCATTTCACCACTGGCAAGGACTTGCTGATCTGTATCTTAAGATAATCTTATGATTTTTGTTTGTTTGATTTTAACCCTGGGTTTGTTTTTAACCTTTCCTAGAGTATTTTTAGTAATATTAAGGACTGTTCCTAGACTAAAATCAGCAAAGAGCATCATAAAATGTTCCAAAAGAGCATCATAAAATAGATGAAAACAGGATCCATTGCCTAAAGACTTAAGGAGAAGTGAAAGATTCGGCAAGGAGGTTGGTATAAAACTGCTTCTAGATTTGTGTTTTCTGACTACTCTGCCAACTCTCCTTTAGTTTTCCATGAAATGCTCTGTGAGCCAATGCCCCTGACTTTCTTCAGGTGAAACAGAGCTGCAGAATTCTCCTGACTCGATTTTTATAGGCTCTATTTATTGTCTGATTTTTTACAATGAAGAGGAAGATAAAGAAAACCAGTAGTGCTTCTGGTAGTCTGCTGGTGGTTTCAGATTGTGTAACCCAGCCTGAGCAATGGCAGTGCTGCACAGTTTGGAAGCTTCCAAAAAAAAAAAAATCAAAAAATTTAAAAAAAAATTTTTAGTGTGTCTGATGGAGTAAGATGAGACGATTTATTGTATGTACTCTCTTCTTGGGCTTTGCAGTTTGTGGCTAAGGGTCCCTGAAAAATCTTCTGCAGAAGCATGGATGAAGTGTTCCTGGTGGAAGCTTTTACTCTCCTGTGTGGCTTTTTATGATGAAATAACTGTTTGAAAGTGAACTGGATTGTCTTATGTGTCTTATAGTCATAAATCAGACTTTTGAAGTATTATTTTTCTTGCATTCTTGAATTTTTCCTTGCCTTCCCTCTACTTTTCTTTTTGTTTAATTTTGGATGAGGCATGCAGGATGATGTTTAGATCTCTTACATATTTTCCTTTGCATGTTTTCCTTTTGACATCATTACTTTTGCAGAAAGTATTGGACAGACAGCTGGAAAAGAACTTTTTGGGAAAAGAGAGGGAAATGACAAAGTGGCAAACTGACATTTCTATTATCTTTGACGGCAAGAAAAGATTTAAATAGAAGATTTGCTAAAATCTTATTTGATGCAAAACTCAGCGTATTTCGCAATGTCTGGAATCCTGCTTTTCTGTTGGAAAGCTTCCAGCTGAAGCAACTCTGTCTGTGGTTTACATCCATTATTTTCTCTCCACTCTGGCAGCTGGACAGAGTTCTCTTCCATGGGTGCTTCAGCACGATTTCCATCTCCTGGGTCATCAGTGACTTAGTGTGACAGACGTCAGCCCGGGGGAGCTCACTGGGGATTACTGGGAGTGGCTGATCCCAGCCTTCCTTCTCCAGCAGGATTGGCACTGCCTTTAGTGCTCTCCCTGACAAATGATCAGTCACCTCCAGCTGACAGGGGTTGACTTGCTCCTCCACCTGTGACCATAACAGGGCAATGAGGAAAAGCTTTTTGTTCCTACACGTCACCTTTCCACTGATAAATGTAGGATTGGAGCCTTCCATGGTCACACTTGCCAAGTGTCTTTAATAATGGATATGGATTTTAAGCTGGAATAGTGGTGGGTGACAGCCTGGCTTGGGGGTAGGGGAGGGCTCTTGGGCTGTTCTGCCTGCTTGTTTATTTCCAATTAAATAGAAATCCCATCTGTAATGGGATTATGGTATTTGCTGAGAATGCCCATGGGCTTTTAAAGCATTGGCTTTCCGACATCACTGAAAACGGGAAGTGGGATGCTGGCTTACTGGGGTGCATGGAGAATATCTGAATAATTGAGTCTTTAATGGTCTGGGCTTAGGACTGTTAGCTGTAGCTGGGATGTGTGCTGGAAATGGGCAGGGTGTGTAGGAAGGAATTGCTCCCTGTGAGGGTGGTGAGGCCCTGGCACAGGGTGCCCAGAGAAGCTGTGACTGCCCCTGGATCCCTGGAAGTGTCCAAGGCCAGGTTGGAGGGGGCTTGGAGCAACCTGGGCTAGTGGAAGGTGTCTCTGCCTGTGGCAGGGGGCAGAATGAGATTATCTTTAAGGTCCCTTCCAACCCAAACCATTCTATTATTCTGTGTATAGGGAGGAAGAGAGACAGAGGAAGAAAGTGAAAGAGATGAGTAAGGGGGGGAATAAAAGAGGAACTGAAGTACAGGAAAGGAAGACAAAGACAAACATCTTGTGCATTCCTTGCTTGCTCAGGGCCTGAGCGAAGGGAGGAAATGCCCCAGCCAGCAGTGCAGTGCCTAAAAAGGAGCTTCCCAAACAATGCTCTTGGAAACAACAGCAAAGGAACAGATCTAAAGGTTCAGATCACCTCAGGTGACCCAGCGACGCGGCTGGTTTGCCAGAGCCCAGAGCTTAGGGATCAAAGGAGGCACTGCCTGCACAAAGGTCTCCCTGCAGGTCCCCAGGGGACAGGCTGTGGACTGCAGTGAGGTGACACGTTGGGATGGAATCGAGTTCCTTGGGAAGCGGGGCGTCACTTTGATTCCAAAAGGACCAGGATCAGTCGGGTTTGTGCAGGTGCTGGAAGGAAATGTCACGCACAGGAAGGTGCCAGGAGGAGGCATCTCAGTGGTCTTGTGCTGTCTGTATTTTGGGAAATCAACTCCATGTCACAGTGATGAATCCACGTGCATAAAACAGAAAACTTGTTCTGCCTCCTGGCGCCCAAAACCCAACAGAATTTGCCAATCCTGTAGAACAGCCAAACCGTGCCATCAACCGTGCTTAAACCTGCCCTGTCATTTGGCCTTTCCCTGGAAAAATGGAGACACGGATATCTGGATTTGCAGCCTTCACCTTCTGGTTTGATTCCAAGAGGTTTAGTTTGACCCTGTGCCCCAAGGCAGCTGTTCTGCAGAGAAGGAATAGAGGGTGGGAGAGGGAGTCACCAATTCAGTGCTTATCAATACTGGTCTGCTGGGGTCGAGAAGGTAAATATCACGTGAGGGTGTGCAAGAAGGAGCATTATTTGAGAAAGTGTAATGTGTCTGCTCTACTCAGCATTAGCAGGACCTGGTCCAGGTTTGGGTGCTACATTTCAGGAGAGACAGGGGCTGACTGGAGAGCGCTGGGAGGGAAGCATTGAGGGTGCTCAGAGATCTAAGAAATACGGTTCTCAGGGAAAGGTTAAAACAACCCCAATTCTCTCAGTTTAAAAGCAACTGAAAGAAGAAGAGTGGGACATAAATCTGAAGGCCTTAAAGAGCTGCTGCAAAAAGAAAGGAAACAGTGGACAAGATGAAAAAAAAAGACTCTAATTACATTAAGGGAGATTTGGGTTCATTTTGGAAAAGCAGTAAATGTACTTACGCCTTGGAAAACAAACCCAAAATGCAGAGGGAGCACATGGAATACCATTGGAGGATTTTAAGAGTAAGTTTGACAAACTACTGGAAGCAATTGTATTGACAGAACTGATCCTATGGCCAGAGGGTAGATAAGATACTCTCTTGAGGGTCCTGTCTCTTTGCTTTTTGACCTAATTTTAATTTTCTCAAGACAACTTTGAGTTTTGATCCTGGCTTCCAGAGCCTCTGCAATTGCTTTGCAAATTTTATAACTGAAGTTTCTCTGTTCTCATGGCAGTCACTGCACTAAGACATCACTTTTAGACTCACCCTGAATGATACAACCCCACTTGCAACACCCCTGGGGTCTGGCAGTAAATCTTCTCCTGATGGCTACACTTGGAGAGGGATTTGTTCAGCGAGTTGCACACCCATGATTTGGTAGCTACACTCCAGGTGATAGTTCCTTCTGAGAATGTCCTGTGGGAATGTGCCTCACCAAGGGAAGGGAAGAAACCTCTGTGGCTTCCCCTCCTGCCACTGGGCCACTCATCCTACCAAGAACGTGCATGGCTTTGATGTAACTTGCTGCCTTCTTGTCTCATATTTGTTTGTGCCTGAGTTTCCAAGGGATTAAAGGCTGGCTGAGGGATACATTACCTCAGATTTCCTTCTACCTTTTCCTTTCAAAGACAGTGGTGTGTTTCCTCAACACGCTGCAGGTCAAATCCTGTTTTAGCAAGCTTAGGTAAACAGCCCATATCCCTGAAGGGACACAACACACACTGTGCTGGGTTGGATTGGAGAGGGCCCATCGAGGGAGCTGTGTGAAATAAGGGAATGGTTCAGAAAGGTTCTGGGTGGGAAGGAGGCGAGTCCAAGACTGCACTAACGTTGTAACTGCACAGTAGTTGTGCACACTTTTGGGGCAAAGGCAGTAAAACTCGTGTTTTCTGCTCTGCTGTAAGTATTTAAAAGGAAATATGAGTGTTTACATGTCCTGGGAGTGCATCTGGCACTTTGAAGGGTGCAATCGTGATTCAGACTGAAAACAAATCACGAGGAGGAGGGGCAGTGTTTGGCTGTGCTCCTGACTGTGTTCCAGAGGACAGGTCTCTGCCTGCCCTGTGTCCCCAGGCAGGTGTCCCCCTTGGTAGGGGTTGTCTGCTCAGCTCTGTATCAACAAGACACAGCCACCTCTCCCTGGAAACCTGCCAGTGAGACAGAAATTCCTGTCCGTGGACTCCTACCTTCTCTGTCCAAGCAGGTTTTTATGAACTTGCTGATTTTTTGGTCAGGTTGACATCGGGATGTGAGTCATTCAAACAAATCGATTTCAGGTGGTTAAAAACATCAACACAATATTAGCACAAGGAGTAGGTGAAGTGTGAGGCTGAGAGAACACTGTGCAGCCTTGAGAATGGTCACAGAAACAAACCCTTAGTGACTCCCCCGAACTCTTGGTACTATTTATCTGTTGTATACAAAAACAAGTGGTGGTAGGTGGCACAGGGCAACTGGCATTGAAGCAGATCCAATTTTATTTAGTACTCCAGATTTTTCCCATTCACCAGATGTTCAGCACACTTTGCAAGTAGCTAACAACAAACTGGCTGAAAACGTGGAAATGCAAGATTTCCATCCATTTCTCTACCTAGCTGGAGAGCAGCTTTATGTAAACTTCTATAAAATAAAATAAACTGGCTAGTGATTTGGGGAAGTTCTTCCAATAAATGGAAGAAACAATATTTCTGCTCAGTCTGCATTCAAGACAGAAGTATTCCAACAGGGATAATACATCTGCTCAGAAAGAGCAAATTTCTGATTTCCTCTGAGGAGTCTGTGCTCATATTGCTCCTTATCTTTGTGTAGATCTATTTATGCTTATTCACTTGATTTAATAGGACTGCTTGCTATAATATGTAGGTATTTTTATGGCGTTTATTGTATGCTTTTTGTATGTGTGGCTTCTTCTCCATTTCTCCCCAGGGTACAAGGCCCTAAGGACAAACCAGGCAGCCTTTCCCCACTGAGACCTGTGGGGTGTCCTTAGGGCCGCTCAGTTCTGGCTT
Organism: Ifrita kowaldi; assembly: GCA_013398055.1. Classification (NCBI taxonomy): domain Eukaryota; kingdom Metazoa; phylum Chordata; class Aves; order Passeriformes; family Cinclosomatidae; genus Ifrita; species Ifrita kowaldi. The sequence goes on from VZRS01012467.1 coordinate 116,618, forward strand.
CCAGGCTGCCAGAAAGAAACAATTCCCAACTGTCGTGGAAACCTCCTGCTGCTCCGGGCTGGGAAATGGTGCTGTGTGTCAGTGCTGCCTGGAACGTGCTCTGCCTGCCCTCCTTCCCTTCAGTCCTGCAGCCTGACTGCCCTTCCTTGGTGTTTCCTACCTCTCAGGACGGCAGGAGGTGAGGTGGCCTCTCCACCAACATTTTCACATGTAACTCGTGTACATCAGTAACTCTACTGTGACAAAGTAATTCTACTGGGATCAGAGATCCCACCTGCTGCCAGATGCCTGAAGAGCTCAGCAGCATTTTCATGGCTCTAACTGTACAGTGGAGGTGTTTTAGCCCCTGGTTTTTGGGAGCCAAAGTTGACTATAGTTACATAATCTACAGAGTGCTCTTGGACAAGAGGCCTGTGTGTCGGGCATGCCTGAAAGTCCTCTGAGGAGGAACAGGGACTGGAGTCAGCCTGGACACAGAGAAAATCATGTGAGGCACAGCTGGCTCTGCCTGCACCAGAGGGGTCTGTGCCAGGCTCCGCCAGGACAGGGAGTTGTTACCGGGCAGGCTCAGGGTGGCTTTTAGTGTGACCCACTGCTGGCAGCATAGTTCATGTGGAAACACCTCCACGGCTCACTGATCTTGTTCTGGAGTGACTATCAATATGTAAACCAAGCCTGAATTGTACTTTGAATGCTCCAAGGGAGGTCACCAAGACTGCAGTGCATTAAAAATTTACTTTTGTAAAAGGCATGACACATTATATAGGCCATGTGTACAAGTCTGATAAGGCAGGCAGACAAAATACACAGGGCTTTCAGTCTGATGAAATACTGCAATATTTGTTGTGTTAAAGAAAAACAACTCAGAAAACTTTTCATTTTTGTGAGGGGAAGTGAACTGTTGCAAAAATATAAATGTAATTAGTTTGATAAAGATATTCCTTTTACTACATAAGTACAAATCTAAAGTACTCTAAGCCTTACAGAGGAAATTCCTTAATTGGCAGATAGAGCCTTTAACATGATGCTGGTTTTAGCTGTTAGGGAAATACACTGATAGTAAATCTCCACTGATAGTAAATCAATGTTAACAACACCTGTTGAAAGGTTTTCTTTCCTGTTTCCCTTTCTGAGACACAGCTGGACATGAGTTCAAACCCGTGGCAGTGGGCACTGATAGCCAGTGGCCCTACAGATGGAAAAGCAGCCTTAGTGTGTGTTTCCTTGGGGTTCCTAAAGCAGGATGGCCTGAAAGCCTCGGGACCTGTTGCCAAGACTCCTACTCATTCTCAGTGCCAGCTGTTTCCTATCCACGGGCCCTAAGCCTGCAGAGATGCTGGTAAGGAACCCTGGGCTGGGGCTGGAGTGAGGATCAGGCACAAACCCCTATCGGGAGCTCACTTTGAGTCAAAGCACCGACAATTCCAACTGGCTTCTTCTGCAGAGCAAGTGCTCGGGATGGAAATGGCCACACTGGAAGTGAATCCTCACAGAACACAAGGGAAGTGTTTGGGGCCCACTCCTGCATTCCTTGACCCTGAAAATTCAGTTTAAGCCTGGCAGCAGTGCCCCTGAAATGGCACAATGTGGCATTTGTGCATGTACTTTGAGCAGAGGCGGATGAAAATCTCATTTAAAAGCCTGCACTTTTTAAAAAAGGGTGGAGGAGACTTGGATGTAGATCTGAGGTCAGTATCAAAACCACCATGGACTTAAATCCTGGGTGCAGCCTTATCTTAACTTTTTAGGATTTTTGTCTGTCCCTAAGGAGCTTGATAAAGTGAGGAAGGCCAGCACAGGGCACTCCTGATCAAACCTTTTCTACTTTTAAAGGGTAAATAGAAAGAAACAGAGGTATGTGTGGGAGTTTTAGATCTTACAGCACTAATGTCCTCAGAGGAAGAACAAACAGAGCTCAGGCAAATGTTTGCAGATTTATTTTAGTGGCCTAAATGAAACTAGAATTCCAAGCAACCAGCCCTAATTTATTATGTTCATAATACAGTGAAGGCTTTTTCTCACAGTAAATGTTTTCTTTGTTATATTGATATAAATGACTGTGTTGGTCCCAGAAAGAAAGTATTTTCAGAGTCTGATGGTTTCTCTTAGAACAAGGGATTGCAATCTCTCAAGGGGTTACTCTGCTGATAAGCCAGGCTGGCTTTGGGGAGAAATTGTTAGTGCAGCTAAAGCACAGGTCCAGAAAAATTGTCTATGAACATTTTCTCTGAAGTGATGTTAGTTGAATTTAAACACTGTTATTGAGGGAGGAAGGCAAAGAACATTGTGATCCATTGTCTGTCAGTTACTTAGAGCTAGAAGGATATACACAGCACAGATTTGGGGGAGATTTGTTGTGCTGCTCTTCTCCCCTCTTCCTGCAGTAAGAGTTTGCAGTTTCCACAGAAGCTCCAACTTTAAAGATGCTGGCTAGAGAGCAGGCTGCTGCTGATCTTTTCGGGGAGAGCTTTTCATTTGGGATTGCATTTTCCTAACTAGAAATACAAGCAACTCAAATTAGAAAGAAATAATTTAGTGGTTAGAGCCTGGGGCTTTATTAAATGATTGTTTTTGTCCTGGTAAGACCTTTCTGTTTTGCTGTTGATGATTTATTTTATTATGGATTGCAGTGTTAATAATTTGCAAGATTACCTGGCAAATGGAATAGATGGTTCAATTTAACATTTTAGGAAAATATCAAAACAAATCAACATTAGAGACTTTGACACACAGGGTCACTGATTCATCTGCTAAAGCTGACAACAAACAAATGACTCATGCTAAAATGCAATAGCTCAGTTATTTGGCCAGCTGCTTTAGCAGTGTTACAGAATGGATGTGAGTGTCCCTAAACCCATGGTGGGATTTCCCCTCTCTCATCCACATGTAGAGTGTTGTGATTTGGACCAGAATTACAGCTTTTAGTACTTTAAAAACCAAGACAAAGCCAAAACCCCACCATAAAGCCCAGCAGAGGCTGCCCAGAGGAGTGGTGGAGGTGTTCACAACATCCCTGGAGGCGTTCAAAAACCATGTGCCTGGGGCACCTGGGGACAAGGTATAGCAGTGGACGTGGGGGTGGTGCTGGCTGGCGATTTGACTTGGTGATCTCAAAGGTCTTTTTCAACCTTAACAATTCCATAATTCTATGATTCGCTAAAAAATGAAAACAAATCCCACTAGGATTGGAAGTGATACTCCTGAATTTTGGCTTCTTTGCAGGCTTATTCTGTGACGTGGACCAAATTTCCCAAAGGGCTGTGTTCCCTTTAGAGTTCGCAGTGGTTTGTGTAAATGTGGGTCATGGCTTATGGTCTTATCACTAAAATCCACCTTTGGAAAAGAGGGGAATGATAGGAATCCAAGAGAAAAAAGCACTTCCTGGCAAGCAGGTGCCTCTGGATGCTTCAGCGCGACTGCAGCTCTCACTTCCAGCCTGTTTCTCAGGGGAAGCCCATCAGGGGAAGGTGGCAGTACTGGTGCTTTGCTGTTCTCAGGAGAAATACGTCCTGCAGCAGAGTGACTGGGCTGAGCAGAGGTGCTTGTTGGGCAGGACTTCTGCACCTGCTCCCCATCCTCTGCCCATGAATTGTGCCATGGTCCTTCGTGATGCATTCTGCGCAAGATGGAATTTCTTTTCCCCCTCTAAACCATTAAAAAGCCCTGCATTTTCTGGGGGCATCCTCCTCACTTGGACAGCTACATCTTGGTTTTACTACTGAGGCCAGTGTTTCACTACTAACGCCAATGTTTCCCCAGTCACAAATGGGTAGGCTTTGGGTACATGAAACTCTGTTACAGAGTCTAATCAGTGTTTAGAAAGTGGATCTTTTTGAAAAAAATCCTTAGAATCATGATGTGAGCGTCACAACACGATGGTAACCAGCTGTTGCATCAAACTATGGATCCCATCTGGTTTAAGGACAACAAGTAAACCTGCAACTGCACAGGGAATCCAGCTGACTCTGACTTGAGAAGGTTTTTCCTGCTGCTTGTGCTGAGGCTACGATCCAGTGTTCCCATGGTGGAAACTTGTCATTTATAAGCTTGTTTGAGTAGTGATGAGGATTTGTGCCAGATGAATTCCTTCTGGATTCAAATTCCTCAGACAAAAAAATGATGTTACATGCCTTGTTACTCATCCCTTCTTGCCCTTGGGTAGGACTGTGCAGCATCAATTGCTTTTTCAGTCCTTGTGGGAATGATTGATGGGCCATTGGCCAAAACCACAGATCAAATTCTGTCCCTTTGAAATGGACACCACAAAATTCTGGAGGCTGAGTCCTCCTCAGTATAATGCTCCCACAACAGCAGGATTTTCCTGAACCTCTGTGGGCATGCTGAATCTAGGAGCAGTGTTACGTATGGCCTAATAACCAAGAAAACTTCCAGCTGCAAATCTGGGCTTCAAATCTATCCCACAGATTGGTCTGAGTTTCTCTCTTACAACCCTAAATTGTATCAGTCCTGCAGTCAGTGATGTTCTGGAAATCAGGCAGGGTTGGGTTTATCCTAATCTTGATCCACAGTTTTTGTGTGGCCCTGGGGGATAATGGACAGCAGATGATGACTTAATTGGTGAGACATGCCAGAGCACACTTTTGTATCAAAGCTGAACCGAAATGGCCCTTAAAGGCCACCTCCTGCTGCCTTCTCTGTTTTGAGGCCACATGAGATGTGTTCTAAAGATCCACCTGAGCAGAACTTCCTGTTTCTGTGCTTTCAAGCTGGCTCTGGGAACACTTCACACTTCTGCTCTCTCACAGAGCAGGAGCTCCTGTTTTCTCTTCGTCTTAAATCCAGCAGTGGGGAACTCCATCGAGTGCTGGGACTAGAGCAGGAGGCAGAAGAGCTGAAAACTGCCCCATTTCTGGGAAAACCTGCACATCTGAGCACTCAGCACAGGGTACAAATGTGCTCATCCATGTGTTCCATGTCCAGGTCCAGATGGCAACACAGAGACATGTCCAGCTCCCTGTATTGCTTAAGAGAAGGGATTCAAAGTGCCACAAGAGAAACAACATCATTCACTCCCTTATAGTATTCTGGTACATGAATGTTTTAATACACTCAATTTTAAGGGCCAATTCAATTTCAATAGGTGTCAAAGAAGATGGCTTCTGAACTAAAAAACTCTTTTGTTGTCTCTTTTTCATGATGCATAAATAAGAACCACGGACACTATTGAGCTTAGATTGTGGCAGTGATCTTCCAAATATACTGCTGTATAACTCAATAAAAGAGTGTGAGATTGGAGCAAGGCTAAAAATTCACTAGAATGGGGATGAATCTGATATGTGACCTTATTATGATGATACCTTACTGATATGTACTACAATATAGACCATCTTTTTTACTATGGAGTCACACAATTGAGAAGAAATGACAAAAGGTGACTTTTTTGTCATTTATATATTAAAAGCTTTAAAGCTTTGTACCAGCCAGGATTCTGCATCTATGATGAGATAATTTGACACTGGAATCTTGTATCAAGCAGTTCAAAGGAAACAGTGATGTACTGGCATTGTTTGAACTCAGTGAGAGAGTGAGTATGTATCAGTATCTATTACATTTATATATCAGTGTATGAACTCTGACTCTCCATAGTGATGAGCTTAAACCAGACTTTATACCAGAAGTCCAGCCTAAGCTATTCCTGCAACAGCATTACCTTACATTGCTGAACTCAGCCTTAGGTCACTGTTCCAGTCACTGTGACTGCAGGAAAACAACTAAAATCCAACATAAAGGTAATAGACAGCCTAGATAAGAAACTGAATTTATTAGAGGGAATTTCAGTTGAATGGCTGCTTTACAGAGGGCAGAATAGTGAAGATAATGTTGGAGACCTCTGAGGACACTTTCTGGAATAGTGTTCAGACCTAATCCTGCAAGCCCTTGGACACGTAAATAATCCTGCCTCACACGTGGAGCGTCACCTGACGTCAGTGAGTGATTTGCAGGGGAAAGGATTACTCACAGGACTAAGGGTTTGTACATTTACTTTAATTAGTCTCTCTCTGCTGTTTTGTTTTGTTTTGTTTTGTTTTAATTGTTTTCAGATATTAAGAGTAACTTCCCCTGTATTTCTGCTTCCACACCCACTGTGGTCAACATAGCAGGTGAAGTACATATAGTGGCACACAAATTTATGTTGCATTTTAATTCTGTGTAATTAGAACAGCTGTTAAAACCATCCCATAAAAGCACACAGTCACAGGGACAATGGCCCCAAGTGCTCTCAACATCCTGGATGGAGCAAAACTGAACTTCTGCTGAACAAGTTTATGCCATTTTTCCCCGTCTCAAAACTGATTGCAGGTCATCCATATGAAATCAAGAGAACTGAAGTGTAACTAGACAGAATAAATGAGAGTGATCTCGTCTTGATATGTAAGATCTACTAGTAAGGAGGAGAAAATTACAAAGGGACCTTTGTGGACAAGTTTTGGTGTGAATTTTAAACCAGGGACCAGAGAAGGCCTTGCTAAAGTGGGATCAGTCTCTGTTGTGCAGGAGTCTGGTTTACAGACCGAGCCTCTGTCAGCCTGGGGGTACATCTGCAGTTGCAACATAACTATTGAGTGGCCTTGGTCAGGAATTCCTTATCCCTGTGGGACACTGTCTGAGGGTGTGCTGGTAACACTCAGATGGATACTTTCACTGGAACAGTGTGAGCTGATTTGGGTGTTTCTCTGGGTGATTACAGTTACCCTGGCTGCAAGAAAGGGCAGAACAAGACCCCATGCTTCCTTATAACTTATGGGAAACAGACTCCAACCAGGATAAATTGGATGTGATTCTTTAAGGGTATTTAGTTGCTCTACAAGTAACAAATCATGAAGAACTAATTCTGAATAATGTTCTGAGGCAGAATGTATGTGTCAGTACTGAAGAAGCTTAATTCTTGAAAGAAGAGAACAAACCCATAACCATACATATTCGAAAATAACTGAAAAAACATGAACCCTCTGAATGGCTCTGGTATGTGGTCACTTAAAGCCACCAGAATCAAATATTGAAGTCAATACCTGTAACACAGCCAGGATGAGTGAAAGGAGAAGAAGAAATTACTCTTTATTTCAGAGACCAGCAAGCTACTCAGAGTAATTTATGCCTTTATCATATCAAGACTGTACTGCTGTAAAACTGTTGCAGAGGAGAGCAACCCTTGGAAAATACACCAAACCTGTCTGTTCCAATCCAGTCATCCATATTGGAGGGGAACCACGAGAGCAGTGTGACCAGAGGAACCCTGTGCCTTACACTGACTTCTAACTGGATCTGGATGGATCACTGAAATACTTCAGAATCTGCCCCCAGGCTGTGGAGGAACATGATCCTTGTGTCATGTCATAGTTCATTTTTGTCTTTGTCAATAATTGCTTCTTTGCCCTTTACAAATTGTTCTTCAAACCCTTTCTTGTGGCCTGCCTTAATGTTTTATTTTTAATTTGTGTTTTGCATTTAAGCTGCCAGAGTTTGCAGTGCTTCCTGTTGTCTTCATTTGACCCAACATTTGTGGTCTTTCCAAACATGTGAGGTGGCAATTGTGCAAATGATGTGAATTTCTGTTGATTTTCTTCCTTCCCTATCTTGGTTTAACCTCTCTGTGTAGTGCTTATTTGGAGACCATAAAGGGAAAGAAAGGTACATTGAATTTTGTTTTCAAACAACCTGTAGGACATCAGATATGCTGTTAAACTGTTTGAAAACATTAAGTTTATTAGACAACTTTAAAAACAACAGATACAGACTGTCAGTTTTAGTGTTTTCTCGCTGGGTAAAGTCAGAGGCCCAGAACTTCTGGATACTTCCTTATCGTTGGTGGCTACTCTGCCAGCATCATGCATTCATATTTAAAAAATAAACAAAATTCCTACTCTAGCAGGAAATGAGTTTTCTTATCAGATCAGGCAGGTGAATAGTCCTGCTTTTAGCATGGTTATGCAAAACCCTGCAAAAACTCAAGGAGGTCAGAACTGCAGGGTGTTCTAAAGAACTATTTTATAAGGACTTGTGGAAGGTATTGCTGTAACCTGTGAACAAACACACCCTTTGGGCTCAGTAGAAGTAGTATCTAAGTTGATGCTTCGGGTAAGTCAGGAGGCCGGAATGATTATACAGAGAGCTTCAGCTCCTATGTTAAGCTAAGAATGGTTGGTTCGTCGAACAAGATGTTCTGAGGATTTTTGTTCTTCCTATACTTCAGTCCAGAAATGTGTGACCAATAAATAGCAATTTATTTTCTCCTAATTTTTCTACTCCTGTAGAAGAGCTTGCAATGGATTCCACCATGGCATAGATTTCATGTTTGGGGTGTTTTTTCCAGCTGAACCTTAGCTCAACCACTAAGTAAAATAAAAATAACAACTGTTTCTTTTTGGAAACAGGTTCAGCTGCTAGAAAATTAACCAACCAATCCTTGGGACAGGGAGGGAAAGGGACAACATACCCTCATGGCTGGAAGAAACCAAAGTCAGGTGAGGGTAGTCCATTGCGCTCTGTTCCACTCGGGTTAAGCTCTGCCATAACTTTCCACTCTCATGACTGTTCTTACTGATCCTGGTTCTTCACTGGCGTCAAGTGCTGCCATTCCTTCCTTTGTTCCAATAACTATACACGTACATAAAGCAGGATTAGGTCTTTTCCAGTCCTTGTTGGCGGCCAGGCTTTGAACTCCCAGCCCAGCCAAGGGCTGAGCTGCTGCCGGAGCCCCAGCGCCGATTGCTGCTGTCGATGACTCCGCTCAGTGTTTGAATACAAATCATTAAGTGGTTTATTAGTCCTTTGCACCCTGCTAAACAAAAGCTGGTGTCTTTGCCCAGCCTTGTAGTGCAAGTTGTTGTGCGTGCCCAGTCATCCTTATGCTGGAAAAGCCTTGGGAGTTTTGTGGAAAGAAGGCAGAATGCCCATTGTACCAGCAAGCAGAATGGCTGCAGTCTGGCTCCTAAGGGGCACCTTGGAGGGTCCCAGTGCCCCTGCCTCGGGCCTGCTAAAGGGCAAGGACATGAGCACACAGTGGCATTCACCTCCTGCTCTCCAGGTGTTCACAGACATCCTGCTGGTTCCAGCAGGGCCTGGGCTGTGAAATAACCCCAGTGTGGTGTTCAATCCCTTATCCCTTGGTGCTTACCTGTGCCAGGCTGTGGCCATTGCCCTGCAGCCCCTGGCAGCCAGAGCTCTTTCAGGTTCCCAGCTGGCAGGCAGCTCCCTGCCCTGTGCCCAGGGAGCCTTTGCCCAGGGGTGGCAGCGTGTGCAGCCAGCACCCCTCCCAGGGCACATGGCGTGGGGGAGAGGGGAAGCCACGGCTGTCCTTCTCGATGGGAGAGAACTTCTAGCCCATCCAGTGCCACCCCCTGCCGTGGGCAGGGACACCTTCCACTGGACCAGGGTGCTCCAAGCCCTGTCCAGCCTGGCCTCCTGCACTGAGGACCATTACAGGAGGTGCCTCTGCTGTGCTGCTGCCCACACTGTGCCTTCCTCAGGCTGCCTTTGCTCCTCACATAGTCAGGGATCAGGCAAATCTGGGCTGCACCTGGACCTTAACCTCTTCAGCGCTTGATAACAGAGCTGAACCACTGTTAAGAAACTGCAAGTTAATGCCAATTACTTTCTCAGGTATTTACCTTGCTGGAGATAACCACAGGTTATTACCTGAACTTGCTATTTTGACTTTTCTGCAGAAAGAGGGGGCAAGCTGAGCAAGATAAAGGAGTGCATTGTACTGATAATTCAAATTACAGCGGTGCAGTTCTTTCTAACCCACTTAGAATTGTGTAATAATGCAGCACAGGCAGGAAGTTTCTTTCCTTTTTTTTTCTTTTCAAAATCTTTCTCACTGCATTGCAATGAAAGTTACTTGTTTTCAAAACTGTAATAGCAACATCTATTTATCAGTTGACCTTGAACTTAATTTTTAATGAATAACAAAAGTCAACAGAATACCAGCTCTTGATAATCTGTAAGAGACATCAAAAAAAAGAGAGAAAGGTTAGGTAAGGAAGGCACATAAAATCAGGTAATAATCATTAAAGAATTGTGTTATTGCTGTTTACACTATTACTGGGAGCTAAACAGAGTTAATATTGCCTTTCAAACCTTTCAAAGCTAAATCTTGTGGGGTTTTTCTTAACTAGAGTGAAGGACAAAGATAAGCAAAATGGAAAAAAGCCAAACTAAGATTGGAGATTTAGGACAGTATAAAAGAAGGTAATTCAGCAGGAGAGTGAACAGCATGTGCTGGGGGAGGAGGAGGATGTGTCAGTGGAGAAAGGAGAAAAACATGGAAACATTATCAGAATTGTTTTCTTTATAAACTTGCTGCCCACTTCTTGCTTCCTTTTCATAATGTGGGTCTGACTGGTTAATCACTGCACATGGTGGTTGCCTGTGGCTTTGTTCCTGCACTCAACTGCATTTTTAATTGTCAAGGGCACCTACAGCAGTGTCCAGGCACCGTTTTGGGCTGTTGCTGCAAACCCAGATAAACACAAGTGGAAGTTCCAATTGGAAAAACTCTGTTGCTCACAGAAAGGGAATTTTTAAACTTCACTCTTGACTAAGTCTGAGAAATTAGCTCTGAGTTTGCATTCTGCAACATTGCCTACAAGTTACTTATCAAATCAGGGAGCAAGGGACTTGGAACCAAACGTACTTAATTAATTTTGACTAGAGAGCTGATATGTAAAGCAAGCTTATGAAAAAGCAAAAATACACTTCTTTTACACCCCCCGCCCCCCGCCACCCCCCCGAAAAATCTCCAGCAGACATACGTCCAGGAGGAGCAGTATTTGTGGATGAGCTGTGCAGGGTGGGCTCCCTGAGTGGGTGGCAGCCTCATGCGGGGCAGGACGTTCGCAGAGCCCCTGTGCTGGGCAGTGAGGACACAGCACAGCAATCCCTGATGCCCGTGTGTGCATGCTCTGCACTCCCTCTTCTGGATAGCTCTGAGTGCTCGTGCTGGTGGAATTTCCTCCCTGAGCCTAAAAGCTCGGCAGGGCTGAAGTTACAGTGCTGCTCCTGGACTGTGGTGTCCCAAACACGAGCAGGGAGGCACAGTGAGCTATAGGGGCCTGGGGGTTCTGACACAGCCACGAGCGTGTGGGTTGTTATCAGTTATGTGGAGGTTATGGTAACACAAAGGGCACCTGACCAAGCCTGAGCAGGGGCTGTCAGAACCAGCGTTGCAGTGCTGACCACATAAAAACTGGAAAATCTGGATCCGAGTGCTGTGGCCGGCCTCTTCCAGTGCCATGAGTCACACTGCAGTAATGGCTTGAATGCCCTACATGCCAGGCATCCAAACCTTTGATCACGATTTGGGCTCTGCAGCTCAGACTCATCACTATGGAAATCTGATTTTCATCTAGGAAAGCAGCTGTGACCTTGCAGTTAGGTCACCTAAAAAAGATGGGGCTGGGCCCTGTTCCCACCTGTGCCCCTGGCTGACCCCAGGCATGTCATCTGCTCTCTCCTTCTGTAAAACAAGGCTGACCACATTTCTGATATCCTGGGAGGAAAATGAAATCACATAAAATCATAGAGTCATGGAATGGTTTCGGTTGGGAGGGACCTTAAAGCCGCTCTCGTTCCATCCCCTGCCATGGGCAGGGACACCTTCCCCTAGCCCAGGTTGCTCCAAGCCCCATCCAACCTGGCCTTGGACACTTCCAGAGATGGAACAACACACCTGGGGTAATTTGATATCTGGCATTACGAGCCTTTAACAGCTTTGTCAAAGAAACAAAAATTTCCATATGCAATATTCTTATTCATTACCTTAATTTATTTTGTTCGCTCTGGTTTGGAGGGTTCACAGTATCCCTTCTTGTACCCTCTGTGCTGTCCCCCCACCTCTCCAACCTCCCCTAAGCAAAAAGCCCCAATTCTGCATCCTTTCACTGCTTCTCCCCCTGGAGCAGACTGATAAGGATTTTAATTCCTAATTAATTCCTTAGGGCTGGAGAATATACCCACTAATTTCCTCCCCATCCAGATAGTTGGGACCTTTCCCCTCCACACCCCCTTCAGCTTCCTCCACTCTCAGACCTCCAGGAATCTTCAGTCTTACATGAAGAAAACAGAATTTTGGGGTAATCTGTTTGGTCCCTTCCTTCCCACACCCCTTATGGGTGGGTTTGCAGCTATATTAAGGCTCATGAATCTCATATGCCCCCAAAATAGCAAACCCATTGGTAGCACTCTATTTTCCAAGTGTAATTAAAGCCTCAGAGTCCTATTGGAGCCATGGAATTTCATTGCTAAGCATTGTGCTGCTGACAGAAGAGAATGCTTCAATTTGAAGCCCATGAGATTTACAGGAACAAAGTAAAGCTTTGCTCTAGGTTTTCAAAAGCCCAAACTCTGCCTGTGCATCCATTATACATGACAGAACGATTATACTACCAAAAAAAAATTTAGATATCCAATCTTTTGTATTTTGGCTGCAGGCAGTTCAGCTCTGTCTGGTTGAGTGCACATTGTGTGTTCTTCCTTTGGATACACAAGAGCTCTAGGTTGGGGATGAAAGGGGCAGGGGGCTGGAATCACATCAGACTATTTTCTCTCTGTGTTTGGACAATGCAAGAACAGGCTCTGCACACACAGGAATCTCTGGGGATCATCAGTTGCTGCAGGCAAACTCAGTCCCCCATTGTTCCGATGCAAAATTAGAAATATTGGTTCATAATGTGTTGAAAGGTTTCTGTGCATCCTGAAAAAATGATGGAATCATCTAACACGTGGGCTTGGTTTTTTTGGGGGCATATATCCATCCTCTGCAGCTGGGTGTCAGGCCTAGCTAAGTCCATACGGCTTCCCAGGTCAAGAGCTCCATGATTTGGTGAGGGTTGTGTTGATGAAATCAAACTGTTGCTCACCTGCTGCTGATTAATTTACCTGCAGCAAGTGTTTCTCTACAAGCAGGTGAAGCATTCAGTATTTTTAGCATGATAAGAACTTCTACAAGCAGTGAAAGCACCAGGTTCTGAAGAATCAGCCAAATGTTTCTGCCCATATCAGTGCACCCATACTGGTGTTTGCAGTGCTCCATGTCCTCCAGGTAGAAGTGATACAGCAGAGGGTGCATGAGCGACAGAACGTGGGGTCCTGCAGATTAGCAGATGTGTCTAGAGAGATTTGTGATAAAATCACATACTATGGACTAGCAAGCATCACATATTTTGTATTCTTGTATTATGAACTAGCAAGGATGCATCCAGGTATATAAAAATCCCATATTTCAGAGTGCTGGAGAATCATTTTCTTGGCTTGTGTTTTCTTTCAGCTGGTCCTACTGATCCATAACTCACCGTTCAGCCACTTGTTCAGGTCACACTGCAGGCAGTCCTATGCTTGTGTAAGGCTTCAGCTCCTCATTCCCAAAGCTTTTTTTCCCCAGCCTCTTCCCTCTGTCACGTACGTCCCAGCCTTGCACACAACGGGTATGTGACAGGGTTCTGGATATGCACACCTGCATCCATGTCCCCAGCAAACCTCATCCCCAAGCTTCACATTCCCAAACAGACTCACAGGGCTCTGCAGGGCTTTCTGTCATTTATTTCCCCAGCTTCTGCTGCACAAGTATTTATGGGTGTCTTGCACTGATGGTAAGAGAAGGACAAGTGTTACACGTGCCAGCCTGGAAAGGGTTTGGAATCTTTCCCAACAGAGAGCTGGATTTGTTCCAGGTTTACCACTGTCTTTTGCTTATGATGTTGCCTGTTATTAAACTGCTTTGAAATACAGTAGCACTCTTTTTTATTTTTGCTCCTGACTGGATTTACTGTGTGCACAGGTAACAAAAGGGAAGGAGAAGAACAACCACAGCTCCTGTCAGTCAAATTTGGGGTCTGTGCTACCAATTACATGGATGTGGCCACGGCTGCACAGATCATACACTGGACTTCTTTCTCCCTGCCTACTCTGTTACTTCAAAGTAATTGTTTCTCCCCTTCCTGCTCACCCCCAAGGATTTCTGTTTTCCTCACCCAGCTGTGCCCATGGGCTCTGGCCCCCTTCCTGAGGACGAGACAGCTTTGAGTCAAACCATAGCTCGTGCAAGGAAAGACTGATGTGAATGTGAAACTGTGTTCTGGGTACAGCCTTTCTCCAGTGAAACCAGCTGCAGGTTCTCTCCTGACACCTGCAGGACCATGTCTAGAGCTCTTTAGGCTCTCAGCACCTGATTTTTGTGGTTTGTGAAACTCAGCTTGAAAAAGAGGGAGTTCCCTGCTCCCTAACACAAAGAGGAGCAGTGAGAATTATCACCCTCAGCTGCCTGACCACTCAGGTGACCTCTCCTAACATCTGAACAGCTGTGAGGGGGAAAAAACAAAGCCCTCTTGCTGAGGAAGGAGGAGGAAGTTCAGGCTGTTTATGTGTAATTATGCTTTCCTTTGTTTTTTCCTATTTTGTGTTGTGCCGGTTGGGGTTTTTTTTAAGTTGCAGAAAGCAGACTCTGGCAATAATATTCACTGAATATGCTGGAAAATATTGTTAATTTGTTTTTTTAGGATTCAGGCTGTGCTTGCGCATTTCTGAAATGTGGGCTTCTATAAGGGGTCTGTGAGAGGCCCAAGAGATGTTATAGAATACAAATAGAATTGTACAGGATATAAAATGTTTTGGTTGCTTGAGTGGATAATTTCAGTCCAAGACAGGTAAAGGCCAGTTTCAAACTGAATGAGGTGTTCTCAAGCAGTAAGTAAATAAATTAAGAGAGGTGGAGTATACTCTTATGAGGACAGAACTTTTCTATCCAGTGTCTTTGCTGGGCCTATTTTCAGATGTTTTTCTCTCTTGGCATACTCTTTATTGGCCTTTTGTGCCTCTGGCCATCCTCCCGCTTCTCTCTCTAGCTCATGTCATGTTTAGTTTCTTATTTCCAGCTACTCCCTGGCTCTGTATCTCCAAGTGACACATAGAATACCTAAACATCAATGCTGGTAATACATATCATGATTTTCTGGGTTCCTCTTCAAAGGCAGGAGAGCAGGGGTTTCCTTCTGGACTCTGCAAGCAAAGCTCAAGTACAGTAAGAACCTCACCTTCACTTACCTTACTAGATCTGTTCTCTCTAAAGTTGCTGATCATGCCCCTCCTTGAGTCAGCAGCACTGCCAATCAGGTGAGGGAATTAATCTGTCTGGAAAACTATTTGTTGTTTTTCTCTGGTAATTGGCAGGTGGATCAACTGACTTGGGCCTGCTCTGAGGGCAGGAATTGGCATAAGTGTACCCACTTACATGCCTTTTTTTGCAGCCCAGAACTGAAAGTGGCTTAAGCCATTTATAATTACCATACCTATTCTCACTTTCACTCTTTTTAAAGGATGACCATAGCAAAATGTCTCCTTGCAGGTGCCATCACCAATTCCCTGCATGGAGGAGAAGGACTTCTGCAGCCCATTGCTAACGGTTAATATGAGCTGGCTGCTGTCAAGTAAGTCTCCTGTATCTTCTGATGTTCTTATTTTCAAGCTCAAATCTTCAACAATGTGGCTACAGTTGTTTTTTTCTTTTTCAATGAAAATAGAGATTCTGTGTTCAAAAAGCTGGGAACAAGTGAAAAGCAAGAAAGTCTGCAGCAGCTGGCAGGTGTAGTAACCCTGGGGTGTTGTAATACTGTTTGTAGTGTGTGAGGGGGAGCATGTTGAGACACTCAAGGGGAAGAGACAGACTTGATCTTGCTGAGAGCAAGAGACAGAGAGGCCTGGTGTGTGGTACAGCCAGCACTGCTGAGCAGCCCTGCCAGGGTGGCTCTCTGTATTCCGGCTGTAGAAAGGATGTTCGATAAAGAGCTCAGCACTCAGGTGAAAAAGCTGAATGCTTTTACAAAATAGTAACTGCAAAACTGCTGCCTGTGGGAAATACAGAAACCCTTGGGAGATGCCCTTCGGTACTACACCCCCAGTACTTGTCCGATGAAATTCCCTCTGTTCTGCCACTGTCTCCTGAGCCAAGGGCTGAGTAAAGATGGCTTGAGGCACAGCTTTGAGCCCTTGGGTGTTGGCACGGTGTCAGCGGTGGGGAGTGCAGGACAAGTCTGCAAACTTGGCTTTCGGGTGACCTAAAGCCATTCTCCACCCATCTATGAAATAATCTGTCTCTTGAGGTAGTTGCTTGGATTTCAGTTAAGGGAAGTAAGATCCCAGTGGTCCAATTCTCTCCTTTTAGTGACTGTTGGGGTTTAAGATTCTTCCTTTTGTTTCTTTCTCTTAGGGAATTTTCTCCCATATGTTGCTAGGAGGCAATAACAACCAGATATTGAGAGAGACAAAAGAAGTTGCCAGGTTCAGCGGAGGAGGGCACCTGGCTGCACTTCCCCTATCTGAACGTTTCTCTCAGAGGGGCAGAGATACCGCAAGAATTTGGCTGGAAAAAAAGGGGCTGGGGCAGCTTCTCGCTTTCTTGTGCTCTTGGCATTCAGAGAGGAGAGAGGCTGCGGTTGTTGTGGGGAGAATTTGTCACCACTGTGGGGTTCCGTCTCCTGCTGCCTTTCTTCCTCTGTGAGTGGAGCTCTGCCCGTAAGAGCAGCCGTTGCACTGGGACCTTGTTAACACCCCACCTCACCAAACAAAGGACCCTTTCACCATCTGCTCAGGTGTCTCAGGGGAAGCCCCTGGATCCCCGAGCCCCCTTCCCCTCCGAGGGAGTCTCTCTCTCTGCCATGTTCAGGATCTGGGCTGCCGCTGCACAGCCCCTCTTCCCCCCGCCGTTCCTGTGCCACTGTTGCGGGTTATTCGCTACACTGCAGCCTGCACCCTCTCCCTGCCGGGACACCTCGCAGTTCCAGCTACAGCTGCCCAGTTTCTGCTGCCTCTTGCCTGCTGCCCCGGATGAGCTCGCCCTGCCGTTCCAGCTTGCTGCCTCCGAGGTCCCTGCTACAGCTCTTTTTGCTGTCCAGAGGGGGCACCGGGATCGGCTGCCCCTGGGGGCTCGTAAAGAAAGCCCCTTTCCCATCCCTTTGTGCCGGTTGCGTCCGCCATTACCGCGTGAGGGAGACGGCCGGACTCGCGCCACAGCGCCCCCTACAGGCGATGGGGAATCATCGCACCCGCCCTGCCCAGCCGGGAGCCAGCAGCGCCCCTGGCGGCCGCGAGCGGAGCTGCACCGAGGGGAAAGGGCGCCAGCAGCGGGAGCAGGCCGCGCACTCACTGCGGTGTCTGCGTTTGTTCGTTGTTGCTGCTGTTGTTGCTGTTTGTTTGCCTCGTTTGTTGTTGTTACCATTGTTGCTGTTTGTTTGCCTTATTATACATATATACTAGTAAAGAACTGTTATTCCTTTTCCCATTTCTTTGCCTGAAAGCCCCTTAATTTCAAAATTATAGAAATTTGGAGGGAAGGGGGTCATATTTTCCATTCCAAGGGAGGCTCCTGCCTTCCTTAGCAGATACCTGTCTTTCAAATCAAGACAGAGAGCAACAGAATTCCCTGGCAAACAGGGGAAATAGAATTCTTGGGTTATCTTCTCTGAAAGACAAACTTATTTTGGTTACTAATGTATAATATTTCACTGTTGTTTTCATTTGTCATAAATACAGACCAACCCTATGGTCTGGAAGTCAATTCTAATGCCTTGATTGGTTTTACACAACTAAAAAACCCATAGATGCCATCCCAGAACATATCTGACAAGGACCATGCAGTTCAGGCAGAGGGCTCAGGTCACTCTCTAAATACCATGTTGCAATAAATCTGAGTCAAAAAATAAAATCAGAAATAAGTTTCCTTTAAAGCAAGAATCAAAAGCAGTGACTGCAATGGAATGAGTTCCCTGACTGGGATGGAGCCATGTTTTTCAGCACTTAAAGTAAAGTTCACTTTTGGAGATCTGTACTAGCAATCTCCACTGTCTCTCTCAAAGGTGTGTACAGATCCTGACACATCCCCCACGAGAGCTCAGGGTTCTCTGCTGACTCCAAACAACTTGGTCTTGCAACATCAAACTGCAGTGAGGAGGCTTCTGTTTGCCATCCCTGCTCTGAAGAAAGCTGAATTTCAAGTTTCAATTTGATGTTATTTTCAAAACTGTGCTGTCCTTGCAGTATTTTCTTCAAGTTTTGACTAATGCCATGCACATGTACACACACGTGACTGCATGCATGACTTAGCTAAGGTAGAAAGAAGTCTAAAAAGCCTTCAGATTCTGACAATTATTTTCTAGCTCTCAAGAACTCTTTTTAGCTAGGACTGCAATTTTCCTTAACAAACGTGAAAACGCTGCCATGCTCTACACATGTAACTGTACTATGATTTAATTTGCACCTACAAAGCAACAGAAAAGGAGATATGAGACTGACCCAAACTCTCCAAACCCAGCCTCACAGCACTTGCTGGCAACAGAAGGAAGCAGAGACAAGGAAATCTCACTCTAGTCCTAGTGGGACCAATTTAATAGTTCCCCCAATCCCATCAAAGATCTGATTAAAAAAAAAAAAACAACAAAAAAACCCCAAAAAAACCAAACAAAAAAATCACCAAACAAAACACCCCCACCCCCCCAAAAAACCCAAAAAACCAAAAACAAGCAGATCAGCTCCAAATAAGAAAGAAGGAAAACAGGGGTGGAAGGAAACAGTAATCAGTGCAGTTTTGACAGCTCACCCATCCGGAGTCATTGGAGTGATGGTAGCAGCTACAAGACCCTCTAACTTCTTTCGGGGTGTCATTGAGCTGTTTGGAATAAAAGGTATAAAAGCGATTACCATCTCTGTTCGAGTGCTTCTGTGAAAGGGTAAAAACCCCGCGGGCTGTGCATCCGAGCCCGCCGGGCAGGGAGGGCGGTTCTGCAGAGATGCGGGCTCCTAGCCATTCCTTAGGGAACGGGTAGCGGAGGTGAGGGAGTCCGCCCCAGCTCCCCCCTCACCTCAATCAGCCACGACAGCGGCTCTCGGGGCCGCTCTAGCGGCGGACGGGCAGGAGGCGGGGACAGGGGCGGGGGCCGCGGCAGCAGCTGACAACTGACTCTGCACACAGCGAGCCCTGCTCAGCCCAGCCACACCCTCCTCATCAGCCTCCCCATGTCCAGCCGATCGCCGCCCAGCCTGCCCTTGCCCGGCCCATCCTCCGCCTGCCCCGCAGCCTCCTGTGGGCCGTCAGCACAGCCGCCACCCTCGTGGGCACCTACTGCCGACGCTTTGTGGAAGAGATAAGGCTGGTTTGGGTTATTCATCATTATCTGCAAACTTCAAGATAAAAATAAATAAACGAACCTTTAAATATTAATAAATAACAGGATGGAGACAAACATAAAATCTTGGAATGATCTGGGTTGGAAGAGACCTCAAAAGGTCACCCAGTGCCACCCGTTGCCATGGGCAGGGACACCTTCCACTATCCCAGCTTGCTCCAAGCCCCGTCCAACCTGGCCTTGGACACTTTCAGGGATCCAGGGGCAGCCACGGCTTCCCTGGGCAACCCGTGCCAGGGCCTGCCAAACCTCACAGGGAGGAATCTCTTCCAAATCTCTCACCTAATGTCCTCTCAGCCCTGCTGAGGTGCTGGAAGCACTCCCAATAACAATGCAGTGTCCCTGCTCTGGGACACATGGACAGATCCATGTCCCTGTGTGAGAAAGGCAAATGGAGCTCAGGCTTTCTGCTCCTCCCATGCAGTCCAACATGTGGTTTTACCAGATGTGTACCATGGCCAGCGTGGAGTGTGGGCTCTATGGCCGTCATGCACAGCACAACCCTCCCCATCCCACCAGAACCACAGCTGGGCCAGGATTCAAATCTGCTCCCAGTAGATGTGACCAACGGACTACTAGCATACCATAAAACAAGGTACTGCCCTGAACAGATTCATAGCAATAAACTTTCAAAAAAAATTTTTAAAAACTGTCTTCAGTGTGCACTTTCAGATCTTCCATTAGAGCGTGTTTTGAGAGCACCCAGTGCCTGCAGAGAGAACAACCCCCTGTTGTGTGATCCAGGAGCACATTTTTCATGTATTCACATAATAACCTCAGGAGTTTAGGGCTGTGGTATTCCTCCTCCACTCCAAAATATGGGCTCACCGTGGGCTGTTTGCATGCCCCACTTTCTCTGGGGTTTGGCCTTATTAGCAGCTCCTTACAAAGCATGTGTATTTCCCTTTTCTTAGAGGGTCATCTTGCTCTTCCAGAAATCCCATTTCTCTACACTCTNTCAGCCTCCCCATGTCCAGCCGATCGCCGCCCAGCCTGCCCTTGCCCGGCCCATCCTCCGCCTGCCCCGCAGCCTCCTGTGGGCCGTCAGCACAGCCGCCACCCTCGTGGGCACCTACTGCCGACGCTTTGTGGAAGAGATAAGGCTGGTTTGGGTTATTCATCATTATCTGCAAACTTCAAGATAAAAATAAATAAACGAACCTTTAAATATTAATAAATAACAGGATGGAGACAAACATAAAATCTTGGAATGATCTGGGTTGGAAGAGACCTCAAAAGGTCACCCAGTGCCACCCGTTGCCATGGGCAGGGACACCTTCCACTATCCCAGCTTGCTCCAAGCCCCGTCCAACCTGGCCTTGGACACTTTCAGGGATCCAGGGGCAGCCACGGCTTCCCTGGGCAACCCGTGCCAGGGCCTGCCAAACCTCACAGGGAGGAATCTCTTCCAAATCTCTCACCTAATGTCCTCTCAGCCCTGCTGAGGTGCTGGAAGCACTCCCAATAACAATGCAGTGTCCCTGCTCTGGGACACATGGACAGATCCATGTCCCTGTGTGAGAAAGGCAAATGGAGCTCAGGCTTTCTGCTCCTCCCATGCAGTCCAACATGTGGTTTTACCAGATGTGTACCATGGCCAGCGTGGAGTGTGGGCTCTATGGCAGTCATGCACAGCACAACCCTCCCCATCCCACCAGAACCACAGCTGGGCCAGGATTCAAATCTGCTCCCAGTAGATGTGACCAACGGACTACTAGCATACCATAAAACAAGGTACTGCCCTGAACAGATTCATAGCAATAAACTTTCAAAAAAAATTTTTAAAAACTGTCTTCAGTGTGCACTTTCAGATCTTCCATTAGAGCGTGTTTTGAGAGCACCCAGTGCCTGCAGAGAGAACAACCCCCTGTTGTGTGATCCAGGAGCACATTTTTCATGTATTCACATAATAACCTCAGGAGTTTAGGGCTGTGGTATTCCTCCTCCACTCCAAAATATGGGCTCACCGTGGGCTGTTTGCATGCCCCACTTTCTCTGGGGTTTGGCCTTATTAGCAGCTCCTTACAAAGCATGTGTATTTCCCTTTTCTTAGAGGGTCATCTTGCTCTTCCAGAAATCCCATTTCTCTACACTCTTCCATTCCCACAGGTAACTTCTCGTTCTCCGGGCTCAATAGTTCCAGCTCTTGCAACCTCTTCCAACTCCCCAAAGCACGAGTGTATTGCTGGAAGTTCACAGACAATTCAGTGCTCTATAGAGCCATTTAGAGGAAGTCCACAAGATTTTCTGAGTATTTTAAGGCAGTTTCAGCACTACTTCATGGTGTTGACAGCACAGGAGAGAAGCTTTACAGTAGCCTGGAGAGGCTTAGAGCTACTTAGAATTCTGTAGGAGTCACAGATTGGCATAAAAGGGTTTTAGAGCTGCTTTGAGTTCTTCAGAGGAATTTTAAAGCTGCCTGGAGGAGTTGAGAGTTGTACAGTAGAGAGTTAGAGGCATTTTAGATGCATTTAGAGACAGTGCTGCTTACAGCAACACAGAGCAGCTTTAGATTAGGGGAGCTCTNTGCTTTGAGTTCTTCAGAGGAGGAATTTTAAAGCTGCCTGGAGTAGTGAGGTGTACAGTAGAGAGTTAGAGGCATTTTAGATGCATTTAGAGACATTAGTGCTGCTTACAGCAACACAGAGCAGCTTTAGATTAGGGGAGCTCTGAGGTGTTGTGGTTTAGAAGAGCTAAAGGAGTTTAGTACTTTACAGGAGTTCTGGCACACTTCACAGGACTTTAGGGCTGCTTAGAACTGTTTATAGGACATTTAGGTCAACTTAGAGCAGTTCAGAGTGGTTTTAGAGGGCTTCAGAAGAGTTTTAGCACTGTCTTTAAGCAGGAATTCTGGAACTGCAGAAAAGAGTTCTAGAGCAGTTACAAGGAAACCAAGAAGGGCTTGAGATCCATTTTGAAGCATTTTACTACTACTTTAAGCATAGTGGTAGTAGCGTTGTTTAGAGGATTTTCAGAGTGGAAATTTTAGAAGAATTTATAACTTCTCACTGTTGTTTGTAGCCAATTAGAATTATTTTAGAGCTGTTGAGATGGATTGTAGAGCAGTGTGGTGCATTTTAGAGCTCTTTAAGCTTTCTAGAGTATTGTGGAGCTTTGTAAAGAAATCCACATTGATTTAGCACTCTGGAGTGTTTTAGAATCAGATTTTATGCTTAGGGGGTGTAATAATAACTCTTTCAGAGCTCATCAGAGGTGTTTTGTAGCTGTGTGGTGGTATTTTAGAGGGGTTTAGAGCACCCCACAGCATATTCAAGGAGGTTTAGAGGTCCTTAGAGGAGTTTAAGAGCCCCAGAGGAAATTCACAGATCTTCAAGTCAATGTAGAGGAGTTCTAGATACGATCAGAAAAAAGCTCCTTAGAGGAGGTTTAGAAAGATGCTAGTGAAGTTTAGAGGACTCAAGCACTCTACAAAAGGATATTACAGCTCCTCAGAACTACTTAGTGTGCCTCTGAGGAGTTCTGGAGGAATTCAGAGCTATTTTTCAGATCTTTAGAGCTATTTCAGGAAGTGTAAAGGTATTTTAAAGGTGGCAATGAAGTATTAGAGATGTTTAACACAATTTAGTGGCAGTCTAGAGCTGATTAGAACAGTTTTATAGTGCTTTAGAGACTGCTTAAGAGTTGTGTAAATTACATCTGGTTTGAGGCAATTGCCTCATTTGAGAGATACAGAGTTCCCTACAGCTCTATAGAGCTGATTAAAGGATTTTAGAGCAATTTAGAAGATGTACACAGTAGTTTAGAGATGCCTAGAGGTGTTTAATATCTTACAGTAGTTCAGAGACATTTTGAGAAATTTTAGAGTTGGTCCAGCCAATCACCTCCTCAGTTCAGGGTTAGGACTGTCTTCCCGCATCTAGTCACTGTTTCTGACTCCCCTCACTGCCCCTGTCCCTCTCCCCCACTATCATACACTAAGGGTTTCCTGTTTCAGGGAAGTTGCTGCTAACCTGTGGAAGGAATGCAATTAAGAAAATGATGGTAAAAATTCTAAGACTCTCTGAATTACCAGAAGAAAAAAATAACTGTGCTTTAGCCAAAAGGAATGCTTCAATGGCTGTGGGAATTTTCATTCAGGAGAACCTGAATACATGAACTGACATTCATGTTCCAAAATTTACACTGTAAATTCTAGGCAAGGCAGAAGAGGAGTTCAGGCTGTCTGCCGCTGCAGCATCTTGTGCAGTGACTGGTAAAGTGTCTTCCCACTTGCCATGAAATAAGCGGTACAGTGTCAGTGGTTCCATGACTCAGAGGATAATAAGGACACCAGTGAAAGCAGCAACAATCAGTTGCTATTTTTCCAAAGTAAGTATAGCAATAAAAATACAGTTTTTAATAGATTTAAGCAATTTTTCTATAAGGAAAAGCACATGAATGTCAAAAGCATATCCAAATAACTTTGCAAGGTCATTTCAAATAGGGGAGTTATAAACTTCTTTTGCTGTCATGTGCCAACAAGGTGGATTCATATATTTAATAAAAACTCCATTATTCAAGTAACTGAAGGAGCTTAATTACTAATGCCAAAGGCCCTGCAAGTTTCCTTCAGACTTTTTGTTGATGCTGTATTATCTTTTCCATTACTTTCCAATACACTGATGACAACTTACCATCCTTGCCATTTACTTCTACTTTCCCCAAATCACAGTTCTCTCTACATATATACAGTTTTGACATCCAAGCTTTCACATTTCTCAAGGGGACTTCTGGTTTGGCATAATTACACTATAGTCTTGCTTCTTTTTCTATGCAACAAACAAATGTATCTGGCGTAATTTTCTTTCAAAGACAGGCCCAAGTCTATTTTCAGAAAAATATGAAGTACTGAACCCTAAATGAATATTCAGAAAGATAGTACCCATGAAAGTGATGAAATTGTGTTAAATACCATCATAGCTGGTTGGTATACAGAAGTACATCATCTGGGGAGTTGATGTGATGTCATTATCTATTTATCTATCTATCTATCTATCTACATTTGCTCTAAATCTAAAGGTGCAAAAATCAAAATAAATACTGACCTCTCAGATATGAAATTTTCATTTTAAACTATTAAGTTTGCTGTTGATTCTACCTGAAAACTTGCCAGTTTAACTGTTCTAGAGCTAAGCATAACCTGGAGGATTTTCCTAACTTAGCATTTTCTTACTGTCTTACACAGACATTCCCTGACAGGGAGTTGGAACTATAAGCTCTTTAAAGTCCCTTCCAACACAAACCATTCTGTGATTCTCTGATTCAGGCTGCTGTGTCTGCTGCATAGAAGATGTTTAACGTGCCAAGTTGTTAATGTTTTAGATGTTAAGAGGCTTTCCCATTAGCAGTCAACAAGAGTATAATCAAATTTATGTCTCTGGAAATAGAAAGAACTATCAGGGTGCACTGGAGCCAAAGTGACCACTGGCAACCAAGAGACTGTGACGGATGTTACTTCTTCAATTAAAGCTCACCTCTGAGCACAGTCAACAGTGCCATCTGCTGCGGAGTGCAGCATTGGCTCATTCTGGGAACGGACAGGAAGCAGAAGTGTCCACCAAAACCCCACACCCACTACCAGTATCCCCACTGCTAGAAGATGGGAGAGTTCTGATATTATCCACACTCCATGCTGGTAAGATGAGGAAGAAGCTTAGGAGACAAACCCTCAGTTCCAGATACCTCTTCATGCCTTTTTGGAAGAAGTGGAAAATACTATTTTAAGGAAAATATTTTCTTTAACATATTAATACCCACTCTCTGGGCCTGTTTCCATAATCTCTGAACATGTTCTTGGGATCCTGGGACGACATCAGGAAACCCTGAGCTCTCTAGGGCAATTTCTGCATATCAGGATCTTTTTCAGGCTCGTGGGGCTGTTCCCACCACTTCAGAATAACCCTTCAGCAGAGTCAGGAGCTTAACTCTGGTCCTGGAAGAGGAGCTGCCAGGTGGTCTCACTCCATGCAGCACATAGACTGGAGTATGCTGAGAATGAGAGGAAGGGTGGGAGGAAGGGAAGGAGGGGGCCCAAGCAGGTGAAGAAAAAGAGAAGGAAAATATCATTTAAAAACTCTGGGAAGGGGGATCAAAGAAAGAAAATGCAGAGCCCACTGTGTTTCTGCCCAGAAGGTTGTTGCCTTTTTGGAGTTACGTTTGCAAATAAGGTGTATTCTCTCACACTTTAGGCTTAAGTCTCTGCCAAACACCATTTTAAAAAAGCAAAACCAGCAATGCAATAAATTTGTGTCAAGGCTTTTTCTCTAGCAAGCACTGTTACCTCTTCCCCTTAATGAGACATTCCTATCTTGAAGATAAAAATTTATCTTGTTTCATGTTCTTGTTTCTGAAAAGAATCTGTCAATAGCAGAATGTGGATGAATTTGTAGGGGAAGATGAATTAATTTCCTCTCAGCACTGAGAGAGGACTGAAGTTTCTGTGGATCTAGGTCACATCTTTCACTGGCTAAAGTTCACTGAGACAGCTGCTTGTGGAGTTCAGTTTCTAGCTAGATCCCAGAACAGATCCATATTAAAAATAAGCCTTATTGTGGAAATAAACCAGTGAATAAAGCAGTATATAAAGCTGAGGTAGCTTCTCTCTGGGCTCCATGCACAGAAGACAGGAAGGTTTTGGAATGTTTTCATGGCAGCTGGAAGCAAGGACTTCTTTAGGATTAATTCTCCAAACCTGGAATGGTTTCAAAATGTGAGCTTCAGCAGAGAAATCTTGCAAAATGCCAAGTCAGGAGTGCTCTGAAGTGGTGTTGGGTGTAGGAAGCTTTTTATTTGGTCAAGAGCAGCTAGTTCCATGCCTTCTCTGATGAAGTGAGCACAGAATCACTCATTCAGCAAGATTTAGGTAACAGTGTCACTGAGTGAGCAGGGAGATGCAGTTCCACCTGTCACTTGTAACAAACTAGCTGGAATCAGGCAAAAATATGGACAAAATCCACACACACATTTCCAGAAAGCAGATGACTTTTGGCTGAAGATGAATCCAATGGTAACCAATTCCCCCGCTGATATAAAATGTGTAGGTCAGAGCATAAGGTCTAAATACCACCTCACTGCAGTTACGGCACAGATTTCCTTTCCACAATTTCTAAGGATAATAAGGAACCCCCTTGGAACAGTACTATAGTATAATCAATTGCGTCTTTAGAAGATGGTATGCTTCTGCTTCTTCGTTTTCCATGCTGGAAGTGAGAATATGATATCAACTCAAGGCTTTCTTTAGAGCAAGGAGGTAAGAAGCTTCTTTTGGGAGATGGATTTGCAGTAAACCACAGTTCATCTAACAACATATAAGGACACTTCTGCTGCCCTGGACAGTAACTACAGTAACATCCTATGCTCAACTCCTTTGTTGTGAAGTGAGGTTTCTGCACCATCAGATGAGTGTATGTTTACAAAAGTAAAGGCCATTTATATGTGAAGAGACTCAGTTCTTTTAAATGAAAATAATTGTCAAAGATTCTCTGACAGGTTTAGGCAGCAATGCAAAACTGCCTGGAGCTTTGGGTTGAGACCACATGGTAAAACACGTGAGTGGCCACACATCCCTATCTGTCCCTCACACCCCCATTCTTCATATTACACTACAGACTTGTCAGCTACAAGAACATGACTCAAAGTTATCATTAACCACACTGTAACAACACACTTTTTTTCCTGGATTCCTCCAGTCCTGACACAATTAGGTCAGTGGAAAAGATTCCTGCTTTTTGTGCAAACAGTCTGTGCTTGCCTCTAGGGATAAAGGTAACTTACAACACAACAGCATGGATGTGACAGCAGTGATTGTAATGCTGCCACAGAGCAGATGGAAGCAGTTTTGTTGTGGAGAATGTTGCTTAAGGTCTTGTTAGAGAGAGGAAAAATGGAAATCACAAGTGGTCATATCACAGGCTTGTCCTTGTCCTTATCCAATCGAAGTTATTATTTAAGTACCAGTTCATTACAGTGTTCCTGCACAGATGAAGACAGTAAAATTAGGGTACGAACCACATGCTTTTATCTGCTTGTGCCCTCATCTCTGCTCCTTAAGGCAAGGGAACAGAAAAATATTGCTTTGTTAGCCGTTCTAGAAAATGCCAGCCAAGTCCCAGACGCATATTTATGACATTACACAGAGGTCACAGAGCCTATGAGACTTAATGGCTGCTGCATAGTTGGATTTTCCTCTATTTGGAGGTACTAGTGAGACTGTGTGTCAGCTTGCACCATAATCCCATCCCCATTCTCTCAGTTTTGGAATGTATATAAACAGAATACATGTCCCCATGCCTGCCCTACTGTCTCATGCAGCTGTTGACATGTTCTCTCAATGTTTATGTGTAAAAACAAAAGTGCTGGAAACCAACCTCTCAGGAAAACACTGAGGATTGTTCTCCAGCCTGGGGGTGCTCCACCAGGAACAGTCAACTCTTTGTCAGGGAGGTCAGCTGGGCACATACAAACTCACTGGCGGTTTGTTCTGGGCCTCTCTGCTTCAGAAACCAATTGAGAATCCACTGTGGGCTTGTCTTTTTCTACAGAGTTACTGCCCCCCATCCAAGGTAATAGTTCTCAGTGCTCACCATTGGGGTAAATTTGTGGAGATTTGCCAAACTATTGTTGCTGGGTATTGTTTTTCATATGGCCTTTTCTATTCTGGAGGTGTTCAAAAACACTTCCATCTCTGGGGTGACAGGGTAAGGTGACAGCTCACCTTACACCAGCCCATGCCTTTGCATGCCTGTAGCTCTCACGCAAAGACCAAGCACCTTGTGCTCCTCCTAACACCCTCTTGATGCTCCTCTTTGACCCAAGCAGAGCACAGGTAAAATGGAGAAACATTTTACTCCATAAAATAAAAAGTACAAAGCATGCAGAGAACTGGTTCCGCATTTCATGCCTCAGCCTGTTCTAATAAACTCCAGTAGTAAATGACTCTGGACACCACCCTCTTCCGTGGCTCTGGAGAGATTTGTGGCTTTAGAGATAAATTCACAATTGCCATTTGGCATGGTTTTACTTCTGAGAACAGGAGTGTATCACACAGCATCCTGATGAAGTTCCCTGCAGGCAAAGTATGTTTCCTGTTAAAAGTCATTCCCAGCTATTGATGTCAAATGTCCCCAAGAGCTTAGCTGAATCAGGCTGCAAGGAATTTGCACAAACCATGGCAAACTGGGAGGTGTTCTCAGAATACAAACTGTAGAGTTTAATCTGCCCTATTGTGCTGGTACCGAACTCTGGAGACGCAGTTAGTTAAATGAAGAGCCCAGCTTCGCTGTGTGTATTATAAGCAGGACAGGATTTCACAATAGCTTTGTATAACCCCTTTGTGCAGATATCCCAGGGCTAAGAGGGCTGATTAGCCTCAAATACCACTCAGAACAGCCAGCCATCAGAGAACACTGCCTGTCTTTCATAACATGCCAGCAAAAATCTCGTGAGGATGGTCTCAGCAGAGTGTGCAGCCAGATTTCTACCTACCCTTTATCCCTGGGGTAAAAAGGAAAAGCTGGCATTCTGTATAGCACCACTCTCCCATAATCCAAGTCAGGGACGGGGGAGACACGTTATTTACGTGAAATCCTTTCTCCCAAAGCACAAAACCTGCCACTGACCCTGACATAAGTGGGCACACAGCCAGGGCAAACGGGAAGTTACACAAGGGTGCAAAACTGTTTACAGAGCCAAATCACACACTAGTCCCAGTGTTGCCTCGTGGGTAGTAGGTGGAGCTTTTGGTATTTGCATGGGGGCTCTCCAATGAGACCCAGAGCAGGACAAGGCTCCAGCCTTCTGGTTTTCATAACACTGGCACCCTCCAGTAGGGCTGAGGCATGGGAGGAGCCTGCCCAAACTCAAATAAACACTGACATGCAGCATCTTACAAGGCTGTGCAGTCTCCACAGGACACACTGCAACAGCTAGGACAAGGACAGCTGAAACTGTAAGTATGTCTGCCTTCTCCACTTCCTTAATAGCTCTAGTAGTTTGTGGAGTGGCATGTTCTGGCTGCACTTACTTGTGCTAGCAGTGGAACCTGCTGCCTGTCCCTTTGGCCCATGTGTTAACAGCCACAGAAAAAACCCACCCTATAGACATATTTATATGAATTGATGGACATTTCAAAGTTCAGCTTTCCTGTACATCTAAAAATAATTCAACTGTATCTGGAGGATTCTTCTGTTTGTCTCTCCCATACCAAGGCACTGTTTTATGTAATTAAAAAATATTTCTAACATGCCGTCACTGACAGTACTGGCCATAAAGTTATAAAATCCAGAGCTGTGAGGCATACCCAGTAGTTAAGGAAAGGTGTGTTGGGAAGGGGTTGGAATTAGCCAGTAAAGAGAAACCAACTCATTCAGTAGCTAATACAAGTGTTAAGCAGCATTTTTGTCTTTGAAATGGCAATAAATTGTCGTAGGAAGTTTTACTGTAATTGCTTGTACTTGCTTCTAATTATATGCATTCCTGCTTTATTATGCTTTGTTGATTTGTAAATACCATGGACAAAGTCTGTTAATAGAGCACAACTGTGCAGCACTCCCTGGTGACCATCATTCTGGTCAGGTCTGCTGGAGATTATGTACCTTCAGGCTGGGACAGGGAAGGGAAGGGAACAGCACCTGCCTTTACTACTGGCAGCAATATCCTGCTGTTTGATTCTGACCTTCCCTTGATCCATGGTGACTACTGAAGGAGCTGCTGGAAAAAGCTCAACACTCAAGTGGCTCCATTTACTACTTATTTTAGCCATCTCTAGGCAGAGTATGGAAGGGGATTAATAGAATTCAACAGTAGTCCAGATATTGCAAGACAACAGAACAGGCAAGAAAGTAGTTAAGTAGCACAAGGCAGTTGATTTTACAAAACTCATTGTTACCCAAGAAACAGGTAATTAAGTTATAGTCTGAGACAACAACATTCTATGACCTAAGAATCCAGATAATCACTGAATTCTGTGCTCTTTGCAACATGAAGGGCAAAGGACATTGGAATGTAACAGAAGGTCAAGACTGTCAGAATGCAGGTCATACACTACAAGTCTGCCTGGTTAACAACAGAAGTCATCTATGAAGGCCACTAAAATCTCAGCATTTAACCAGATGTGATTATTTCAACAGTGGTTTTGAATATTTTCACTTGCTTTGTTTGGGACAGCATTTTTAAGTTTTTGCCTTTTTTCCTCCCATGTGAAAGCTATGGAGGGAAATAGTTAATTCATTCATAAATGCAGAAAATCTCATTTATCCACAGGATTCTGAGGCTAAAGGCCTTAAAGAAAGTCATCAGCTATCTTGAGAGGCCAAATAAAGTTAAGGGCACAATCAACACCAGATCACCCACCACACCACTGCTGTCTTTTCATCCAGGAGCGAATAGACTGAAGTGAAATCGTTTTGACTTACGGATTTCCACAAAATGCCCACTTGCAGAATCTCGCTTTGCTGTCAGGAAATATCTTTTTGTCATAGAGAAGCAAGGGCAACATATCCTGAAAGAACACTTCCTCCAGTAGAAGCAGGTTCTTGGTCCTGGTGCTCTGTTTCTGCAGGGCTAAAAAGATTTCAGCCTTTTTTCAGGCCTTCCACCAGTTCAGCGACAACTGAAAAGCCCTAGTGCCATATTAATTTAAGAGATGCCAATGAACTGTGTTTGCCTTCCAGCTCTGGCAAGATGATCAAGTCCTTCAAGCAAACATTTCTGTCCCTGGACCTGCAGTCCCCTCGGTGGAGCTCAGAAGAGGCAATGGTAAACTGCAACAGTACTCATATGCCGATTTGGAAGAAGTAGCTACTAATTTCAGTCAACACCCAGTTCATGGCTACCATGACTTTTGCTACCTTTCAGGTGAAGGACTATGAACTGCGTCAGTATGAGACAGCAAAGTGGGTCAGCACAGTCATTAGGGGAGAAACCCAGAAGGAAGCAATGCGCCAGGGCTTCTGGAAACTCTTCCACTACATCCAGGGAAAGAACGAAAAAGGTAGGACATGCTGGTTTTGAATGGCAAGTAGCTAATGAACCCAAATAATAATGAACAGTAAAGGAGCTGGGAGATACAGCTTTGACAACTGGTTTTCCTTTCCTCTAGAAATGAAGATTGATATGACTGTGCCAGTGACCTGCCTGGTAAAATCAGGCTGCACAGACTTCAAGATCTCTTTCTTTGTGCCATTTGAACACCAGGACTGCCCCCCCCAGCCCACTGACTCCGATGTGTTCATTGAGGAACGGAAGGCAGCAGCTCTCTTTGTCCGGTAAGCGAAACCAGCACAACTGACACCAGACAAATTCAGGTCAGTAGCTGCCCTCATTTAAGTGTGGGCTATGCTTTCTTACCAGATGATTAAGTGTGGATATACCCTGCTGTTCAGAGCTTTAATTGCTAAAATCCAACCATTAGGAAATCTTCCGCTTGGGTGTCTTACCACAAACCAAGTGAAGTGACAAAGTTGTGAAGCACTGAGTTTTTTTTTTTTAGGTGACACTTGAAAATTGCATTTTCATAGAGGCACAGCCTCCAGAATCATCTTCTGGAAACAGTTTGTCCTACAAACCATCTAAATCACTCTCCTAGCATCCTTTAGTTGTAGTCCTGAACTGCCACAACATATGTATGGTAGTTGTTACAGGAAAAGTACCCCAAGCAACCCTTGGCCATGTTAACACTCTCAAGAACTGAAGTCACCTTGGGTGTTGCGTTGTTTTAAATCTTACCTTTGACAACAGCATAAATACCCATATGTTGCCTGAGTGCTAGTTCAGCATGGGTAATCTACTAACTACAGACTGCATCACAAGTGCTCAAACTTGCTTTGCAAGTCTGAAGTTTCCACCTGAGAAAATTAAAGCCAGGGGCTTGAACCAAAAAACCTGCCTTTTTCACTTCTACCAGGTCCTTCGGTGGATTTGCCTCCCCAGAGAAATATGCTGAGGAAGCTGATACCTTGGCCAGAACCTTAAGAAACAGAGGCGAACCATTCCACGAAGACTTCTTCTATACTGCAGGCTATGACAGTCCCTTTAAGCTCTTTAACAGGCACAATGAAGTGTGGTATTTTAAAAAGTAACATGATGGGGGAATATTAAGAGGCTACTAATCAGCTCTGGATGAAAACAGACCTTATTAATGGCTTTTGCTTTAGTGCAGAAGAGATTTAATTTGCATGTGGACACAATGTTTAATTTATTTTCTCTAAGATGAAACACTATTCTGGGTAAAAACATTTCAAGATGTAATTCAAGATCATACCAGGTGGAATGAGCAGGAGATACAACCAACTTACTCCTCCTATTGAAAGGTTCTAGGCAACTCTAATAATCTGAAAATAATCCTGCTGAAGTTTGGGTATCTAGCTTTACTTCTCATTAGAAGTGCTACAGCACTAGCTGAAGTGTTATGGAAATGGAGTTCTTCGTAACTGACTTTCACAAGCTGACTTTCCTCATATTGACATTACCCCTGAGACCAAGGAGAATTTTAAATGAAACTTCTAGAGAAGAAATCTTCCATTAATGATCATTACAAAGCAGAAACATTTTAGCAGGCCTTAGTAACTCATAAGGAGTAACTGTTGTTAATTAGGTCTATCAAAATCTCTCACCTCTCCACTGAACTTTTTTTCCCCTCATGAAGGCCAAATGCTGTGTGGCTTAAATTCCAGAACCCTTGGAAAAGCATTACCAAGTCCAAGCTGTGTCACTTGTTCTGAGATTTGCACCTGAACATGTAGTACCAGGATTACTGGTGGCTTATTATTTCAGTAGCAAATATACATGTACTAAGCCTAGCCCTCACCTAAAACACTTTAACTACTCTTCAAATTATTTAGCTTTGTCCAAATATGGGTTTGGGTCAGGTCACCTACAGCCTGCACACCAGCAGTATTTGACACCGCAGTTAAGACACTTGCAGGGCTAGCATTTAACCTAGTTTAGTCCCTGCTCTAAATTAAGCATTTTAAATTTTAATATAGTAGCCTGGAGCTGTTTTACATCAAGTTGTTCCAGCCAGAAAGGACGTCACAACACCAGGTAGAGTTTGCAGATTTTTATTGGCCCCAACCAGTGTTAGGCAAACATTACCAGTGAGGTGAAGACACATCAGCTTTTTTAATGCTGTTCATGCAAGTGTAACCTATTTATCAGCAATCTTCCACCTATTAAGACAGACATAAGAAGCACTGTAAGGTACCAAACCAGCAAAACACACTTTGCTGGGAACATCTCAGACCTTAGAATTTCATCTCTGTTCAGTGAGAGAGTTCAAGCTAAGGTTATCATCACTTGTTCCAACAAATACATTTCATTATTACAGCAGTTACACTCACTTTCTCAATTCTTCATACATTAGTTTCAGAGTTTTGCCTCTTCACCTAAATTAAGAAAACACAGTTAGCATATGCAGCAGCACAACTGCTGAAGTCTCCACAACAGCTTCGTAACCTCAGATGGAAAAGGAACGGAAAGGGTAATATCACAGCAACTCATTTGGCAGAATCAATTTCATCAGTGGCTACGAATATTCTCAGAAGTTTTTAACACAATTTATCTGTTGTGTGGACTTACCCCATGAAACTGCACACAGCACAGTCCCTTCCTGAGGAAGAGAGAAGTACTTTCACAGTAACAGACAGCAGCACTATATGCACAGTTTATCTATGAATTTCTATTCACCAAACTATTTTATGTAGAAGGAAACTGACTTTCAGCTGGCATCTTATGAGTTTAACTTCCAACACCCTAATAGGATACACAAAGCTTAAAAATCCTAACTGAACTGGAAATACAGAATTACTAACATTGGAAGAATCAGGGAAAAGTAAAAAGCTACTACTTTGTGATACTGCCTCTCCCAACAATGTTGTATATAACGATTTTAAATACCTGAAATACAAATCCCAAAGGTTTTCAAAATGACTTGAATCTTTGTGAGAACCAGTTCGTTTGGAAACAAGTCTGTACAGCTATTATCTAGAACTTAAGCTAAATTTGTTTAGAGCCAATATAAAGATTAGTAGTAAAAACTGCTGAGAAGTGACAGCCACAGCACACACGTTTTTTATTTTAACTCTAGAGCGCAGTGTTACAGTGGTGTCCACAGAGCAGCCAGATACAATAAAGGGAAGACAAATCAGGTATCTTATAGGACTAGTTTTAGGTACCACTATCTAAGCATTCAGCACAAAGACAGTATTCCAGAAATTATTAAACCCCATGTCCTCTACACTTACCTCAGACACACCCATCTTGTTTCTCACACAAACTCCATGCAAGCTTCACCCTGTAGAGAAGTGAAATTGCACTAACACACTCTTGGCAGTGATTTTAGAGTGCGAATGTGGGTACTGTTTCAGCACAAGAGTATTCCTCAGCCTCTTTCAGAGAGATTCCCATTGCTTCCCATCATCACAAACAGTACATGCTTAGAGCAGCTTAGTTTTGTATCATTTGTTTCTCCTTAGAGGGATCTGACCTTAGCATTTAGGACCTTACTCCCAATGACATCTTCATTCACTGTAAGAGCTTGGATCTAGCCATCAGGATAAAACAATTCACCACATAAGCATTCAAGATCAGTGCTACTGCCTAAAAGAGTCCACAAAATTT
This sequence comes from Ifrita kowaldi, assembly GCA_013398055.1. Taxonomy (NCBI): domain Eukaryota; kingdom Metazoa; phylum Chordata; class Aves; order Passeriformes; family Cinclosomatidae; genus Ifrita; species Ifrita kowaldi. The sequence goes on from VZRS01012467.1 coordinate 151,426, forward strand.
AAACAGCAAAAAGTTTAATAGCAAATAATTGTACTGCATTTGCTCAGCCCAGGATGTGTGGCAACCTGGTAGCACAGAGCTTTTTTTATCAAGTAGGAATTCAAGTAGTCTGTAGCAGTTATACATTTAAAATAGTCCCCACTATTTCTTTTTAGTCACAGAAAGCAGGTAATTTCAAGTAACTTCCTCATTCCCTGTATCAAGTTCTGACCAGTTACACACACGTTAGCAACGTACTTTTGCTGGCAGCACTATCAGGTGCATCACTTCCCAGCTCCATCACACCTGGAACAAAGCAAACCATGAGGACAATACAAAAACAAGCACAGGAGGATGAAATTCAAGTCAGGTGCCTGCAGTCAGATAGAGCTAATTACAGACCTCCATGATTGAAGTCAAGGCAGTCACATCTCATCACACAGGCAGCTTCCACTGTCAGCCCCTGCACAGCCCTGCTAGGCTGCTATGGGCAAGAGGGCTAATACTCAAATAGTGCCATCAGAGCCAATTCAAAAGCTCAACAGTGAAGAGTTTAGTACACACCTGTCAAGACTGGGCTCCAGCCAGCAGATCCCCTTTAAAACATCCTCCTGTTTCGGCCAAGATGCAAGCCACCGCCAATGGGCCCCTCTTGCCCCTTTTCCCCTAGCTGACAAGCAGTTAAATACTTAACTTATGCACATATGTTGAAATCCTAATACTTGGGAAGCTAAAAGAAGTACTTACCTCACAATGAGAAACATCTGGAAGCCTGCAAAGAAAAATTTGCTATTAGGCAGGGTCCAGCAGGAAGTTACAGCATAAGAACAGTTCCAGTAAAATACTGTATCAGAGTTTGGTCAAGTTTAATCCTCATGGGGATCAGAGACCTGATTCAACATCATTTACAGTAGGCTGCAACACTCCCATCCCCTTCTGAAGGCAAGGTATAAAGCCATTTCCCAGCACTCCTTAATACTGTGAGATATTCATTCTTTAACTCCAGAGCATGCTGAAATTGCATGAAGGAGCAAACCTCACAATTGCAGAGTTCAGTAATGAGCTCTGTGTAACCAAGTTGTGCATATCCAGGAAAACCCTTTCAGACACTAAATTCACAGTACTGCGGCATTCACCATTTAGTTTTAACAGGAAAATTCTAGAGATCCTTAACACCACAATTATTTCATGCTCTTATTGTGAAACACAGGACAGTGAAGGCACACTTACAGTACTTATATTTGCCTTACGCTTCCCTAGAACAAAATGAATTTGCAAACATGTCCAAAAGCAAACTCCCAAACTCAAATGCATCACAGACAAAAGTAGCATTAATCTTCAAAATAAAGCTTTATTAGTTACCTTTAATTAAGAAGGCCTTGTCTTCACCAACACCAGTAATGGGTGAAGTAAGTTTCTCACACAAAAGGAACAGGGCTCCTCTGTCCCGGGCAGCCTGCAAAGCAACAAAACACTTTTAGAACCTGGAGCACCCTTATTCTGCTGTATTTTGTGTTTGACTTCACAACCATATCCTACTCTCTATTCATCCTACTAATTTTTTTTATGCTTAACCCACTTACTGGTCTTTTGAGATAAATTTTCAAAACACATTCATGGAGCAAAAGAAAGTGTTTCACCTTCAGCTTCCCACATGATTTGTTTGAAATAGCACAAGCTACAGGAGGCTGCATCAGACAGGAGGCAAAAGACAGTAACTGTGATCACCACGAGTCATCTGTTGAACTATGCAGTCATCACACAGCAGCATTTTCAGACAGCAGGGATGAAATGGGAATTTTCACAGATGCCAGCAATGCAGTATTTACCTTGTAACAGCTTATAGCTTAATCTCCTGCAACAAAAGAAAACAGAATCAGATCCCTTCAGCCCTGGTGGCCAAGCCCACAAATCTCCTACTGAGAGACCACAAAAGCCAGATACATCAGATAGGGGCGAAGGACAGAAGTGTTCATCACAGGATATTCTGCTGAACTATGCCATCATCACTGTATCTGCTTTGGAATCATAGTGCCAAGCAATCGCCTCTTGTGACTGCTTTGACAAGTAAATTTTCCCAATAAAGAAAGAAATATTTAAAAGTTTGAATACTAGCAAGTATAAATTGTTTCTGGTCTTAGTGGAAATTAATCGTAAAACACATCCCATCCTTCCTACTGCAGTGTTTTAACAGCTCTGTGGAAGAACCCTCTACATAAGGTACGTATTTCTTACCAGGTGATGTTCCTTCTGCATATCTCTCAAGTGCAGGATTCAAATCCTGGAAGAAAAAAACTTGTGAACAGTATATTCAGCAGTCAAAGCATTGAGGGGAATTCTAAGTTGTTGTGCCTCAGAAAACTGTTATGGTGGTAAAAGTGCTCATCACTCCCTTGGTCAAGAGTAGCAAATAAGTGTCATCACTGTGGCACCAGAGGAATAGCTTTGCTCAAGGAATTAAGCTGCTTTCTGATATTATCAGAGCAGAGGATGCTGTCTAGACAAACAGTAAGCACCATGTTATGTTCGATTTTCAAGAAACTTTTTTTACCTTGGGAAGAAGTAACATCAAGTCTCCACATTAGGGGCAGATCTGGAAGAGATAAGAGTTGGAGATTTTTGCAGAACTAGGGAGCTTCTCTGGCAATCACACTAAGCACATTAGAAAGCCTCAGCATGGCGTTTTCAGAAATCACTTCTGTCCACTACTCTTAGACTGAACCATCACAGGCTTTGGGATTTACTTAACATCAATCCCCATAGTTACACATTTTCTACAACAAACTCCAGGAAGTTTTTCCAAAACATTTTTTATTGCTGTGACCAAAGAAACAGCAGTAATGAAGGAGAAAAGGAATCTGGGGGTACTCTTGCAGTCTGGTTACAGGATGAGCAGTGGTTCATAAACAATAGGAGCCTTATTAACACTCTCCAGGACAAATAAACAAGTGACTTTTGCCAGCAAAAAGGTGAGGCCTGCCCGAGACACTATAGGCAATGCCTGAATTACAACTGCTGATCCTGTAATTCCCTGATACAATAGTACTCCAGTCTAGTTGGTGTACACGAATCCAACATTTGTTAATTTAAACTCTGTATTTCAGAAGCAACATTTACCTGTATTGAAGCCACAAGAAGGAAGAGCGTAGCTGATACATGTTGAACTGAAAATAAGAAAGCATATTAGTTTTTCTTCTTCCCAAAAATGATAAGATATTTACGAGTATTACTGTGAAAAACCCAAGTAACATCCAAAATACTTTGAGTATTAAGCTCTTCCCTGATGCAATCTAAATTTCAGCTCTTTGAAGAAATGAGGCCACAAAAAGTAATTGTTATCATGTATTTTTAAGCAGGACATTATTACTAAACTACTTTGTTTTCTACAGCTTCAATTCTAGTGTATAATTACCGTGTCAGTGGGACAGGCATGAATTTTGGCTGCTTAGAAAGGCCCACGTGGTGTCTCAGCCATCCCGGACAGGCCATCATAAGTATTCCACGCCCAGCTCAGATATGTTGGCATTCATCACCCTCTCAGATGTCCCTACCAACATAGTTTTCATCATGTGCAGAGCATATGGAAGTGAAGCGAGCCATTTCTCTTTAAACGTGCTGAGTTAAGACCCACAAGGACCACGGAGTCCAGCTCTTAGACTTCTACAGGACAATCGCCAAGAGTCACCACGCGTGCCTGAGAGCACTGTCCAAATGCTTCTCAAAGCCTGACAGCCTTGGAATGTTAAGGCAATCCTTAACCCTTCTACACTGTATGCCTATCCCAGCAGTTCAGGATTCCTTAATCCTTCCATAACGCTACTACTGCATTTCATACAACGTTTCTCATTTATCCGCAAAAACAACCTTCTCAAAGCTCAGTGTAGTCAAAAAAACCCAAACGCACAAAACCCAAGACCTATGGGTTGTATCCACCCCGGGCACGTGACCTCGCCATATTCCACGACCACATCTTACGCGTAACACGTTAGTAGGTAAGACCCCTAACTCAACGCCTGAGGTATTACCCTGGGCCGTTACCCTCTCAAACCCGTGTGGGGCTCTACGGGATCCCCCTCATACATCTCCAGGGCCGCCATGAGGCAGAACCCGCGGCGGTCTAGGCCGCGGACCAGGCCCGGCCACGCAATCCACTTCAATCCTCCCTCACCACCTACCGTCGGCGACCGACCCACACCCGCGGGGCCCCCAGGCCATCCCCCGAAGCGGTACCACCGCACCCTGAGCGAGGAATCGCCCCCCACTCACCGGCGGAGCCGCGCGCAGTACACCAACACCTCAGCACCGTGCGATCGGAAAGGGAAGAGTCGTTTCTGCCCGTCCCTTATATAGCACAGGTCACGTGGTGCGGACGCGGCCACACCCACCGGGGTGTGTCCGGCGGGCAGGCGCGGGGCGGGGCTACACTGCGGGGAGGCCTCACGGCCTTTCCTTCCGGGGCGCGGTCCGCGCTGGCGCGTTTCGGTTCCGGGCCGGCGCTGCGGGCCCTTCCCACCCCCGGCAGGTGAGGNGTCAGGGGAGGTTTACTCTGGATATCAGGAAAAGGTTCTTCCCCCAGAGGGTGGTCGGGTACTGAACAGGCTCCCCGGGGAATGGGCACGGCCACAAGGCTGCCAGAGCTCCAGGAGAGTTTCGGCAGTGCTCTCAGGCACAGGGTGGGATTGTTGGAGTGTCTGTGCAGGGCCAGGAGTTGGACTCAGTGGTCCTTTTGGGTCCCTTCCAGCTCAGGATATTCAATGATTCTGTGAAGTTGACCAGTCACAGTAAATCTCAACCCAAAAGCTGAGTTTTCAGTGCAGCTCCCAGGGTAACATCATCTTCTGGGTGATCTGTCTCTGCTTCTTACCTGATGGATCAAGAATTCCACCCACTCCCGGTAGCTACCTCACAGGCTGGAAGGCATTTGCTGAGATAAGTAAAGTCCAAGTTTCAGCTGGTGACACTTCAAATTGTGTTAAAAACGGCAGTGTCTCAGTGTGTGCCCTGTGCTGACTCAGCTCAGCCTGCAGGTAAAGGTGGGTGGAGGTGACAGACTTCCCAGAGAAGAGAGAAATCAGGTTGTCATTGCCCTGTGGCTGAGGTGCAGAAGCTGATGAGAGGTTCCCTCACTCAGGGGGGCAGAAATCAGCCTCTGACAGGGTAGTTTGAACCAAAAGACAGATTCCCTCTCCCCAGCCTCTGAGTGGATCGTAACACGCAGGTTCCTTGACACTGTGGTGAGCAGAGTTCTGTGAGTCATAAAGAGTAGATGGATTTTCCCTGTCTTCGGAGCAGGAGCTCACAGATAATTTGTTGGGCTCCCTGGGGAGCAGCTGCCTTCTAACCACAGCCGTATCCAGCCATGCTCAGCAGTTAAGGTCTGATGATTGTTTTTTCCCTTCTCTTTCTGTATATCCCAAGCTCAGCCTGTGCCTCCCTCTTGCCTCCCTGGGTGCTCATGGCCTTGGCAGGGGTGTTTCACCCTTGCCTTCCTTGAGAGTGTGCTCTGAGGCTTATTGCTTTAGGAAAAGGTATTTTGGGAAGATAGCGAGCTAATCCTGCTGCTAGATCCTCCAGCAAAACCAAGAATTACAAAGCTTGATGTTAACGACCACGCTTGGGAGAACACAATTCCTTGGCATTTCATTTTTTCTTTCTTTTTACCTCATAAAGGGGAAGGGGGCAACAAGATTTCAGACCTTCTTACTACATCAGAAGAAAAAAAAAGAAGGCAGCACCCCCATTTCCTTCCCACTGCATGTAACTCACAGCATTTCAGGTAAGATGTCGGGTTTTCTATTTCCCGTTGTTCTGTGCAGTTGATGTTCTGCTCCCAACTGTGTTGACACAGACCTGTGCACTGTGGTTCCCTGATTTTTGTGGGGTTTGTTGCTTTCTCCTAAAGATAGGGAAGCAAGTTGGATGTTGGAGCGAGTCCAGAGAAGGCACCAAGATGATCAGAGAGATGGAGCAGCTCTGTTGTGAGGAAAGACTGAGAGAATTGGGGTTATTCAGCCTGGAGAAGAGAAGCTTCAGGGTGACCTAATTGTGGCCTTCCAGTGCCTGAACGGAGCCTACAGGAAAGATGGAGAGAGACTATTTACAAGGGATGGAGTGACAGGACAAGGGGGAATGGCTTCCCACTGACAGAGAGTATGTTTAGATTGGATATTGGGAAGAAATTGTTACCTGTGAGGGTGGTGAGGTCCTGGCACAGGGTGCTCAGAGGAGCTGTGGCTGCCCCTGGATCCCTGGGAGTGTCCAAGGCCAGGTTGGACGGGGCTTGGAGCAACCTGGTCTAGTGGAAGGGGTCCCTGCCCCTGGCCGGGAGCGGAATGGGATGGGCTTTAAGGTCACTTCCAACCCAAACCGTTCTGGGATTCTTTAATAGGGGAAGGAGAGAAAAAGCCTTAAGACCTGGCACTGTTCAGCTGCACCTTGTGAAGCTTTGTGCACTCCGATCTGACTTCCCCCGGGACATGCAGCCATCCCACCGCTTAAAAATCCCTTGGCACAACTCCACAAGATTGACACAAGATTCATGTTTAGTAACAGGGTTTGCCAAGTTTGCACAAAGCCTGCTTCAGCATATGAACATGTGCTACGCTGCAATGTTCATAAATTCCAAATAAAAACTCTTCCAAAGGCACACATGCTCTTCTGTGTGCCAATCCCTTCAATTCGGAGATTCCTCACAGTGGGCACTGTGAGCCTTGGTATTCCCAACCTGCTTGAAATGGTTTTGACATCTGCAGGACTCTGCTTAATCCACACTTCAGATGCTATCCAGCTTGGAAGCTGCTCATGCCATGAGTGGACTTTAACAGGCTTATTTACTTTCCTTTTTTTTTTTTTTCTTTTTGGATGAGTTTACATCTAACTTTTGTTCATTCCAAATTTTTACCGTATATAGGGCTTCTTTTCAAACTTTGCCAAAATGAAATATGATGTGGTGGTGCATCCCCCACCCCCCCTTCCCTGGCCTTGCTCTGAGATCTGAGAGTCTCCTGATAAGCCTTGGTGGACTTGGCTGAGTGGTGAATGATCCCCCGACTGCACCAGCTGGGCCGTGAGGTGCTCCCTGAGCCTACCAGGAGCTCTTGTGTGGTAGAGGTGGGAACAACAAGGAACATCCCAGCCAAGGTGGGAAACAAGGCATGAGCCATGTATAGCTTGGGTAAACCATTTACCTGGATTGCAGGCCGAGCAGAGCGGCACTGTTGTGAATTGTAGCCCAAGTGGAACAGTCCCATTATTACTTTACTTGGGAATGAGTCCAGGAGTTACTGACTTAGGGTATGGCCCAGATGGGAACTTAGTGATGACCAAAGTGAATTCTTTTGGGACCCTACAAAAGTGATCCTGATTGAGCCCTCTGAGCTCTCCTGGGCTGCAACTTTTTTTTCACCTTTCTGTTATATATTTTCTGGCACATGTCAGAAGTGCCACATATGATGGATATCTCAGGTTAACAAGGCACTTAGGATGCCTTGAGGTCAAATGTGTGCTGGCCAATTTTTCAAAAGTCTCAGGAGATTTTAAGTCCTGGTGTCTCCTTCTCGGTTCCTGTTCTACAAACGAGCTTTCCCTAGTACTTTCCCTTTTCAGAGTGCTTAGAAGGTATAAGTGGTGAGTATTTTAATCCATTATGCAATCAGGTGCCTATTTTTAGTACCTGTGCCATTTTTAATGTTCTTTTTACATGTAGATGTCCTTTTATTGAGGCTGGCAGAACAAAGTGTTTTGCATGCTGAAACCACAGGGAATGGGGATCGTCGGGGACTGATTTAGCGGAACTCTTATGCAGGGGGACGCGTAGCATGGAGAGATCAGAGAGCTTTTTTGATGCTTTTTGAGCAGTCTCAAATACTCGTTTGTGACAGAGCTGCGGCTAGGTGTGTGGCAATTCAGTGGGTGAGGAAGGTCTCTAAAAACTCCAGTGTTTCAAACTGTGTGGAAGAAGGTGAAAAATGTTCTAAATTCAAATGATTGGCTCTGCTAATGATGGGATCTTTTCCCTCTTTTCCACTAGAGTTGTGCACCTGCAGCTGGGGCAGCCATGGAGAAGAGTGGGAACATTCAGCTGGAGATTCCTGACTTCAGTAACTCTGTCTTGAGCCACCTGAACCAGCTGCGCATGCAGGGTCGGCTGTGTGACATCGTGGTCAACGTGCAGGGCCAGGCTTTCCGTGCGCACAAGGTAGTGCTGGCTGCCAGCTCACCCTACTTCCGTGACCACATGTCCCTGAACGAGATGAGCACCGTGTCCATCTCCGTCATCAAGAACCCTTCTGTTTTTGAGCAGCTCCTCTCCTTCTGCTACACTGGCAGGATATGTCTGCAGCTGGCTGACATCATCAGTTACCTGACAGCTGCCAGTTTCTTGCAGATGCAGCACATCATAGACAAATGCACACAGATCCTCGAGGGGATTCATTTCAAAATTAATGTGGCGGAAGTGGAAGTGGAATTGAGCCAGACCAGGACGAAGCATCAGGAGAGACCACCCGAGTCTCACCGGGTGACACCAAATCTAAACCGTTCTCTGAGCCCACGTCACAACATCCCCAAGGGGAGTCGCCTGGGCCAGGTTAGCGCAGTGCTGGACATTCGGGAGCTCAGCCCGCCTGAGGAGTCCACCAGCCCCCAGATAATCGAGCAGAGTTCAGATGTGGAAGGCAGGGAGCCCATCCTGCGGATTAACAGAGCAGGACAGTGGTATGTTGAGACGGGAATGGGAGAGCGCGGGGCACGGAACGACGAGGACATGCGGGTGCTGGGAGGAGTGCGCATTAAGACGGAAAACCTGGAGGAGTGGCTGGGGGCAGAGCACCAGCCCTCGGGAGAAGATGGGAGCAGCGCTGAGGAGGTCACGGCCATGGTAATCGACACCACGGGCCATGGATCACTGGGTCAGGAGGCTTTTACCTTAGGCTCCTCTGGAACCAAAGTGGTCAGGCCGACCAGCAGTGAGATCGACAGGTGAGTTTTCTTTAGCCTAATTACCTTGGCTGTAAGAGGAGGTTATGCAAGATTCTGACTTGGCTGGGTCAGTCACTTTGGAACATTTCCTTTTTCTGTTCCCTGTGGTCATCTTAAGCGTAAGAGCCCAAGGGTTTTTATCTGGTGTTAGGAAGTGTATCTGGTTTGGGTAATAGTATTTTGGCTGGGTAGTGATCAGACCAGGATCTCCAGTGGGAAATTACTTATTAGCTCTTAGAGGTTGGATCTCTACCTCTCAGAGTTTCAGCTGAGGTGGGATTTTTGTTTAAAGAAGATGTTCAGTTCAGCCTCAGTAGATACCGGACTCAGCCTTCGGATTAATTAGGTCACATACAATATGTGTTACACAAAGTGCCATTGCACTGGTGCCTTCTGGCCCGAAAATGTGGGGATGGTTCTGGGTGAGAAACAAGCCAGACACCGGCTCTAGGGCAAGATCTTCCCAGTGGTCCATGACAGCAGTGGGCCCTGGGTTTACGTCTTCTGAGGCAGTTGAAGTGGGAACCCAGTGGCCTCTACTGTTGTTTTGATTTATATGAGAGAGCAGAAAGCCTTTGTTGAAAATGAGTGGTGAAATCTGCTGTGTTTGGATTCTCCATCCATCTCCTTACCCTCCACTCCTGCATTTGCTTTCTTGCCCTAGGCTCAGGCCAGAGAATGGATTTGATAAAGGGCAGGTCTGTTGTATTTGGGGGGTTGTGATTCTGGGGTTTCCCTTCACATCTGCCTCTCTTCTAGCTCAATCCCGTAGGGAAACAGCTACCTGGAAGCAGTGGATATTCTGTCACTTGTTGCTTAATAAATCAATCAGTGGGAACAATCTTGAGCTGGCCCTTGGAGAGTGATTCTTTCCTACTTCCTTAGCTCTTTTCCTTGGATCAGCTAGTCTCTAGCGTCTCTTTTTGCACTGCAGTCTGTATGCACTGTTTCCCACCTGCAGTCCATCAGATCTGTGTTTCACACTGGGAATGGAGGAGGAGGATGTGGGTGTTGGAGGAGAGGTGTCCTCTGAGAAATGGTTTCTGTCCTACTGTATGGTTCCTGAGTCACCAGGCCCATATTGGTTTATTCATGATAGCAACCCCACTCTGTTGCTGAACTGGAAGCCAAATGACTCAGTTTTATTTTTCAGATGTTTAGACTGAAACCATAGACTGGTATGATTTGGTTTTTCCTTTATACTTGCACTGTTCCACCTCCAGTGTGTTAGCTGATGAGGATGAAGAGATGCTATACAGGTGCCTCTATTGCTCACCCATTGTTCTAAACACTGTAGTGACCTGATGTCCATTAAAAATTCCATTTACACTCTTCCCCCACCCCACAGATTTAGTCCTTCTGGCAGCATGGTTGCTGTGACTGAGCGGTACAGCTCAAAAAGCGAGTCTCCCGGGCGGATGGATGAGCCCAAGCAGCCCAATTCCCAGGTAGGCAGATCAAGAAGTTTGTGAGTAAATGTTGGCTTGAAGGTGAAGGAGACTGTGTTGTGATGACGTGTGTCATATTTTATATTTGCAAGCAATAATGTGTGTGATACAAGGACTTTTTACTTTGGCAAGGGATTTACTTGCTCACAGGAGAAAATGTGCTGGCCATGTACGATTTAAAACTGATTCTGGCTATTGTTTGGGATTTTGGTCAGGTACCTGGAAAACACAAGGAGTTTCTCTTGTTGGCTGAGGGCATAAATATCCACCCTTATTCTGGGCAGGCCACCAACTTCTGAGTAGAAACCCCATTTGCCTGCAGAGCTGGATCTGCCCTCAAACACTGGCAGCAAATGCCTGAGCAGAGGGAGGAGGTGTGGCTTGGCTTCTGTGGAAGACAGGTGACAACAGCTGAACCTTTCTATGCTGGTACCAAAACTATTTCCAAAAGCCCTCCAGGCACTACACCAATAAACCTTTCTGGGTGGAGTGTCAAAGAGCTGTGGATTTTTACAGAGGTCTCTGTCTCTTCTCCAAGTGACTGTGTTGCACAGCAGAATTTGAAACGTGAATTCTCTGCTTTCTTGGGCACAGTTTTGAGGTAGGAGGGAGAGATGCACAGAAATGGGAGGGCAGTGGGCTGTAGAGTGCAGCAAAGTGGGACACGGCAATAATACCTGGGCCTTATCATTTTGGTCTAATTTTGTTCATCCAGTTAGTGTCACAGTGCCACTGTAGTGCAAGCATGTCAGCCAACACAGTGCAGAAGGACTCTTGTGAGCCTGACAGGTAGGGAATGTGTCAGTGCATAAGCAAAGGACTTGGCTGGAGGTGGATAAGGAGGTACTAGGCTGCTTTGCCCTTGAGTAAGACCAAGTGAAGCAAGGGGGGAAAAATGTGATTGCTGACTTTGTTAGACATTTCCATAAAACAACAGATACCTTTTTGTTCCTATTTTGCAAAGCTTTGTTTTGTGTCCTCAGAAAACATTGAGAAAATTTCAGGTCAAACCAACCCTCGAGGGGAAATGTGACTTATTAAGCAATTTTAGCTCTGCCTACAGAAAAGCTGCTCTTATTTCTTCATTGTGAGATGGCCTCAAACATGAAACCTTAGGCTTTACACACCATGGGGAAGTATCATCACCTTTGACTCTCCTGGCGTTGCCATATCCATACTAAAGTAGCCTGCCTGTGATCCCTGCCCAATGGCAATGGTAGAGTGGAAAGGAAGAACCAGAGCTTTGTGTATCTCCTTTAGTCCTGAGCAGCTTCCCTATGCCTGTACAGCTGGATTCAGCAGCAGCTGGGACAAGTACACTGCTGCTCATACCTGCAGAGCCCTGGCTGGTAGAGGAGATACCCTCCTGTTGTTACACTGGTTTGCTTCTCCACATTTGGCACCATTGGGAAGCAGCACTGGGAGAGTAAACAGTGCATTTCCAGCACAGAAGCATTCTGGCATTGGTCTGTTTCTGCTCAATCTGAATATGATGGCCAGAAGTGTCTGTCCTGAGACCAGGCTTGTGGTTCAGGTTGCCCTTGGCTGTTTGCCTGCGTGGCTTGAGAAAATACAGAGGAGTCCTTGCTGTGCGAGCTGGGTCAGGCGCATCCTTGCCTGCGATGCCACCAGGCTGGGATGGGTTACACAGCCAGGCAGGCAAATGTGACACATTATAAAATGAACCCTAAGTGACACCTGAATAAATACCTGTGTGAAATGACACCTGAACTTTCAGATACAATTTGTGGTTTGCTCCTCCTTTGTTTTACTGCAAGCTCATCAATCGGCTTCTTTTTTCTGACTCTTAGTAAGGAAAACAAGTGATACACTCAAGTGTTTTAATAAAACTGGCACAAATTTTTTAAAAAGTAACAAGTGTTGACACGTGGTCCACAACTGAATTGGTGGCTGTACTAGTTTGAAAGCAAATCAGTGGGAGATCCCAAGTCAGAATTACAATTTAATAGGAAAACTAAAATAAAGGCAGTAATACAGAAACACTGGCTTAAACTGACAGAGTCAGGATACAACCTGACACCCTGTTGGGCAGGGTGGTGGTAGCAGTCCGATTAAACGGTGGCTGCAGTCCTCCTGAAGTGATAGATGTAGTTCTGTTGAAGCAGTGATCCTGTAGAAGAGTCTTGTCTTCCTCTGAAGGTCCAGTGGTGGTTATGTAGTTCTTGTCCTCTGGGAATTCAGTAGGTAAGGCTGCCTGTAGCGTTCCAAACCTCAGATTATATCCAGCTAGGAATGCTTGGTTTCTCCCTCTGGGCGGAACATCTCACAATGGGATGATGTAATTTCATGAGTCAGGCAGTGAGACTTGATGGCCCACTAACAGAAGACGTATTCCTGGAGGGAGTTATCAGGGATGTGTCATGGAAGAGATAAAGAACACTGCCCCACCTGTTTTTAACAGCTTATGAAGATGGTGCTATCATACTTTTGGTTACATCTCGCATTGTAGCCTAAGACAGTGGCCAAGCGCCCTTGTGTCAGGGGCTGTCTTTTCTTCACCAGATCCAGGGAATGGCTTGGCAGAAGGGGCCTCTGCAGCAGTGGTTTCTAAACTATTGCTCATTTGTCTTCAACCCCAAGGACCCAGTTAAGCACTTAGATGTGTGCTTGAGGCTGCAGACATTAGTGCTGCTGATTTCGAGGTTTGGCACATGCTTTACTGGCTGAACCTGGGCCTGATCTTCTCTGCAACTTGTTTTAGGCTGCTTGTTATTTAAATCTATGCTATTTCTTTGGCAGGGGGAGGAATCAGCCATGCTTGGAGTGAGCGGTTACGTGGAATATCTGCGGGAGCAGGAGGTTTCAGAGCGCTGGTTCCGCTACAACCCACGGCTCACATGTATTTACTGCGCCAAATCCTTCAACCAGAAGGGCAGCCTGGACCGGCACATGCGGCTCCACATGGGCATCACACCTTTTGTCTGCCGCATGTGTGGGAAGAAGTACACCCGCAAGGATCAGCTGGAATATCACATCCGCAAGCACACGGGCAACAAGCCCTTCCACTGCCATGTGTGCGGAAAAAGCTTCCCTTTCCAGGCCATCCTCAACCAGCATTTTCGCAAGAACCACCCTGGCTGTTTGCCCCTGGAGGGGCCCCACAGCATCTCCCCTGAGACCACCGTCACGTCCCGGGGGCAGGCGGAGGAGGAATCTCCTCCACAGGAGGAGGCTGTGGCAGTGGGGGAGACGGCACAGGGATCTGTGTCCACAACTGGGCCGGATTGAAATGCAGCTGTGGAGTCCCAGCGTCTTCCCATTCTTGGCTCTAAAGAGTCAGCACCAACCTGGCAGGCTGGTACTGTAATTAGTGCAATGCCACCACTGAACAGAAGGAAACTCCCAAGATGTTGCCAAAATAGAAAAATCTTCCTCTCTCTTTCTCTCTCTTCCTCTCACACACCCACACACACACCCATAGAGTGTTAAATGTTTTTCTCCCTTATTCCTCCTCCTCTTGGAGAAAAACAGAACAACTGTGTCAATCAACTTCTTATTCAGGGATCGACAGGATTTTAAAATTTTTTACTGTTCCGTAGTGATCTGGGACAAGCAGTCATTTGTATTTCTGGACAGCACTGTGGCCCAGCAGGGTGTCCCGCCGGCAGTGCCGGGTTCAGCCACAGAGCCATATCCACTGCTCCCACTCAAGGGGAGAGCAGGGGCAGGGGGCTGTTGCCTTTCTCCTTTCCCCAGGTAGTTGCCACAGTAAAGAAAACAAAACGACTGTCCTGGTGGAACCTGCCTTGCCCGAGCATATTTATCCCTGTCTTATTTTTGGTGTGTCTCTTTACATTTTTATTTAAACTATTATTTCAGGGCTTTGGGCTTGCCTGTTCCAGGCATGCGGCCCTGGTGCCCCTTGTTAAAGTGGACACAGCTACAAAGTGGTATTCCAGAGGTCAGCGAAATGCGAAGGAAGCACTTCAGCTGCTGAGAGTGGTATTTACCAGCTGTGAGGTTTGCTTGAGACTCTGATGCACTGGGAGAAGGGCTGGAGGGGTCTTCCAGAGGAGGTTGTCCTCTGCTGGTGCTCTGCTCTGGAGAGCTCAGAGCACTCTGGCGTCCTGGCTGGAGCGCTGCTGTGCTTCAGGTGTTGCCGAGGGTTAGGAAGAGATTTTCTGGAGTGGCTGAATTGCAGAGTTAGAGGCTGGCTACCAAAGTCCTCTTTCACCCCTGCTCTCCCCTTGGCACGCACTTGATCTTTTAGAACAGCAATACAGGATATGGAAATACTGCAATGCTGTTGTCACAGCCGAGCAATCGCAGGTGGTTGCTTTTAAACCTGTTTCTACAAACTAGTTTGATAACTTTTTTATCAACAAAATGCAAAAAGAAAAGAGAACCCTATTCTATTTCCTTATAACAGTTCAGGAGACTTAAAAGTGAATGGTTCCTAGAGCAATCACAACTCTGTCCCCTTGCATGGACTTAACATTTTTGTATTCTGAGTAGCTCTGATGTTTAGAGCAAGTTTAGCAAACCTGGAGAGATATGCCTGTGTGTGTATTGTAGGTGTTTGCACGGGCTTACGTGGTTCATAACCAGAAAAGCATGGGACAGGTAGATAAGTGCAAATATCCTGACACCTTTTTTTTTAAAAATATGCAATATTTTAAGAGTTTTCTCTAGTTCCGATGCCAAGTTGTTCATGATGGGGGGGTGGAATGAATGACAGGTTGTGCATGTCAGGTTTGGTGAAGGAGTTCTCTTGAGGGTGTGTAGTGTGTATATGATAAGGAAGGGTGAAGTTCTGAACCTTAAGGTGATGGGAGGAACAAGGAGACACTGGAAAAGAAATACACTTCATCTTGCTTCAGCAAGAAAGCTGGATGAGTGATTAGAGCAGAGGCTTAGCAGGCAGGAGACTGACCAAGTGACAATAAAGCTTGACCTGCAGTCTGACTGCAGTTTCGGGCACATGGAAATGTCTCCAGCCCCTGCTTTCCTCATCTGCCAGTTGGTACTTGGGATCATTTTCCTGCCCCTTTGGAGGGAATAATTTGGAGAAGGGTGATGTATTCTTGCCTTGCTTTATAGATTTTTTATATGTGAGGGGTCTCACTGTTCCTCCCATCTCTCTCTCAAAAAGCGATGTGGCTCTGACGTGTTTTTGTGTGTGGGGAAGGGCTCAGTTCCAGTATCACGTGTAACAGGGATGTGCTCCTACAAGAGGAACCTTTGCAGGTGTTCTGAGCTGGGCACCTGCAATGTACCATTTCATTGACCATTTCAAACAGGAAAACTGATATTTCACCTCTGTTTTCCTTCTGTCCCTTCTTCCTCCTCTCCTGTCAAGGGCATCCATCACACAGGGAGTGATTTGGCCACCCAAACAACCAGCTCCGTCAGGTTTCCTGGCAAAGTTCGAACAACACGGTACCAAAACAGAGAGGTTGCCAGAGAGCAGTGGCACAGGATGAGGTGAGAGGGTGGCCAAGGTAGGTTTTGTTGCAATCAAGGTGCGGGGAGGAGTGGAGATGTGCTGCTTTAGTCATAGCTTTTGAAGTTACCAAAAATGAAAAAAAAAGTTAAAAACTTTGAAATCTTATCCTGTTCACACCAGAGAGCATCAAAAGTTACTTTTAGTTGCTTAAAAGATTTTTAAGTGTATTAAAATAGAATTTTTAGAAGAATACTACCAAACTATAAAAACATAAAATTATTTATATACATATATTATATGAAAATATAGTGGGAAAGTTTCCCTGCTAAGCTTGCTGTGAAGAAAAGGGTGAAGGTGCAGTAACTGCTACTCAAGCAACATTTTTCAAAGACAGATGGCAACCGTAGTGAAGAAGGGCTGACATAAAATGGTGAATGCCTTTGTTCCCATGGCATAGCTGTGAGTTTCTTGAGCAGGTTTTTGTTTTACTGTATCAATACTGTGAATGGAGGAGCATCCAAACAGTACAGGATAGCAACAGTGCATCCTGTTTGCTGATTCACTACTTCAGGTGGCCTAGTGAAAACCATGAAATTGGTCCTTCGTACCTTACTAGGCTGAAAACAAAGCTTGTGAAAGGTTTTTATTTTTTTCCTCCTTTATGTTTGCTTTTGTTTTTGTTTTGGGGGGGTTTTTTGTGCAGAGGTTGCCACTGTATAAATGATCATTTCTGATTGCATGCAAAAGAGCCAATATTCTTGCCCAGGCCTCGCTGAGGTGAAGTTTATAGCTTGTAACTAGAGTCAGTATAAGGTATGGTAGTGGGAATCATTTTGATATCATTTCTGTACATTTAATGGATGTGTATGTATGTGTGGGAATCATGATGTCTAATATTTCTTGAACAGTGCTGAAACCAGTTCAGGCCCATCCGCACTAGACAGTGGAACCAGTTCTGAAGGAATTGTTATTAAACATTTCTTTCAGTGGTTGACTTCTTGAGTGCAGATGAGACCAAGGTTCAAGAAAAAAGGAGTCGGAGGTAATATACGGTATGGAGAAACCTCATGTGAATTTTTTGGCAGTGGTGTAGCTACTTAGAGGTGCTTTCCCTAACAGAATGATACTGTGTTCTGTTGCCTCTGTGTTGGTGTGGCTCTTCACAGTTGCGCCAAAGCTGTGGAGAATGAGATGCCAACTTTCCAAGTGCAAATGCTTCTGTGATGGGCTGAGGCACAGCTTTGCATTCCCACGTCTAGCTGCGTGTTCTTCTGCCAAAACTGTGATTTCAACTGTGATTTAAGGAGGATGTGAAGAGAACTCTTGTGTTTTAATACCTCTGTACGTAACATATCTGTCTGCTTTAGAGTTAGGGCTTACTAACCCATTTGTTTTCTTGCCTCAGGCAACAGGGAGAACACACTCTGGTTTTACAGTTTGCTTTCTTGGAGGTGGACACATTTCTTAGTTCTTTGCTGTCAAAGAGCTCACCTCCCAAATGTGAAGAGTTGTAGTTATCTCCTTAAGCCTGCAGCAAGCCCTGGTGCCAAGTCTCAGCCGAGTGACGTGACGGTTGCCACGGCTGTTCCTTGCTGCTGCCAGGTTCCCTGCGAATAGCTGTGAAAATAACAAGAATTGTGTTAATACTGTGTTGCTGCTTTGGAGAAAAGCTAAACCTCTTCGTCTCAGGAGGATGACTGATGTGAAGCTGAGAAAAGGAGAAGGCCAAAATGCAACGGGAGGATGTGAAAACAAATTGTGCTTTGTATTTCTCGCAGCTAGAGGGGGATAACTGAGAGGCTTTATGGAATGTGAATTTGTTACAGGAGGCTGAGAACATGCTTAGAGCTAACTTAGTAAGATCCAGGGGTAGCCCAGTGAGAGCCAGAGCAGCCGGTGCAGATGGGCAGTCCCTTCTTGTCCTCTCAGCATTGTCCACCATCAGGTTCAGTCCTTGGACTTTCCTACATCTTCTCTACAATATTCTCAAGCTGTGATCTGTATAATTTAACTTTAGTTTGGGTGCCTGAAAGGCAGAAAGAAGAGAAAGTGTGTTGTGTCTCTGCTGCTGTTTTAAACCCAGAGAGGTCAGCAGTGACTGACCCCGTTCCCTTCTGACAGCTATCCAGAGCTGGAATAGCATTGGGAACAAGCTGTAGCCCTGCTGAAAAGCATTGTGGGGCTGGCTCAGCGCAGAGGGCATGTAGCCAGGATTTCAGCCCTCTGAGTTCAAGGTTGAAATAAATGGACAGGACAGCTCTCCCTGCTTGTCCTGCTGTCATTTTGTGACAGCTCCATGGCTGTGTTTCCATCCCACACCTCTGCAGTAGGAATGTCACTTAACTGTGAGATGCCCATTTCAGGAAGTGATTCCAAGCTGTCTTGTTTTGGAGCAGAGTCCTTGACACTTTTGGGTGATTCAGCCCTAACAAGGCCTTTGCAAGAGCAAAGTTGTAGCTTTTATTTGCTGCTGACTTCATCTCTCCTGCGGAATCTAACGTATAAATAGGAAGACAGCTGCAAAAGTGCCATTTAGGTGGAAGGTGGCTTGGGAGGTAGATGGGATCATGCATCTTGAAAATCAACAAAAAAATAGCACTTAAAATTATTTAAACTCTACCAAACTCTCCTCTTTGATCCATGACATGCCTGCCAATTTAGCCGTGCCAGCATCCAAATGTTTCTGCAGATTAGTGACATCAAATGCTGTTCTGGCTCTGCTGGAAATATTTTGGGGATGGGAAAAGTCCCTGCTCACGGCAGGACAGTTGGACTAGATGACCTCTAAAGGTCCCTTCCAACCCATACTATTCTATAAGTCAAGAAGCTGTAATACAAGGAGACTTTTTGCCAAGGTCTGGCCTCTGAGTTTTCCCTGGGAGCTGAGTCTGTGGCCGGGACTGCAGTTGAAAAGTCTGGGATCCACTGCCATAGCAAAATAATTGTGGTGAGCATCACTCCTGTCACAAGGTGAGTGCCATGCACAGAGTTTTGATACCTGCAGCTAAAGGGCCTAAAGAGGAGCTCAGAATCCTGATTTTAATCACTGTCATTCAAAGTATATTTTAATATAAAATACATATGTACATGTGTGTGTACATATATATATATATGTGTGTGTGTGTGTGTGTGTAATATAATAGAAGTTAGAACTATGCAAACAGTACTTGCTCCTTCTTGAAATGAAAGTCTACCAGAACATTTTGGAATAGAGTAGGTTTGGAGTAGACTTGCTATGGGGTTTTTTTGTTTTGTTTTATAACCAGTAAAATGCAGCAGACCAAAGTTTTGCTGCAGTTAGTCTTACTAGAAATTTAGGTTATTCCTAACCTGGAACCCCCTCGAGTGGGTTATAAAATTACCTGAAGAGACCTACCATCTCTAAAATTTTTCCATCTGCTGAATGGCTTTGGCTTGGCAAACATGGGAAAACACGGAGGCTAGGAATTAGGAGAGAGTGAATGTGATGTTTGAGCTGGGAGCATTTTCTTTTGGATGTATGATTGAGTTGGCTTCAAGGAATCTTCCTGTTTGGGAAAATGTCCGTTGCTGAGATGGAGGCAGCAATCAGAGCATCCCCGGGATGAATTCTGATTTTGATGGAGGTATTGGAAAGCTTCCTGCTGAATCTGATGGTACCAGAGTTTAGGCTGCTGGGAGAAATTCCACATGGTTTCTGCCATTTCTTTGTGTCAGATCCGATCTTTGCTTTTAGGATTAACTGCAGTATATCTGTAACTTTCAGTGACCTTTGGCTTTTTATTCCTGGAACTGTAGACAATTCAGGTTTCCCATAACATTATCCTCATCCCAACTGTGAACAAGTTGCTACTACTTCTTATAATTTATTGTCTTTCTGTTCCTGAATGTCTGTGTGATCCAGCTGGTCACCAGCACCACCTTCCAGTGCTTCATTAGCTTTTATGCACAGGGAATTGTTGCAATGGATAAGTTGACCATGCTAGTTGGAGGAGTAGAAGCCTTTGGAGAATGACTTTTGCTTCCTCTAGCTGTCATTAGGGAGTGCACACACACATACTTGTATATACATATATAGAAGCAAACATAAAGTGTTTCAATATAAACTCATTTAGCATTATTCTTATTTATTTATATTTTAATCCAGTTGTAAACCAAAGTATTACAGCTTGTGAAATGATGGCTCTTGGAAATAGGAGGAACCTCTTTTAGGTGGGAATTCTGGAAGGTCTTTGGTGACAAAAACATGGATATGAGTAAGACTTTAGAACTTGTGCTGCTGGGGAGTTGCAGCCTTGAAAGGATTTGAAACTTGCTGGGTAAAGTTGGATGGTGGGGACTTTGAAGGTGTTCTTCATGGTACTTAATAGTTTTGTCATAAAACAAGGACATTCTGGCAAAGCTAGAAATAAAAAGGGAGAAGACAGCAAATTAGACTGATCTGGCACAGCTGGGAGCTGGGGAGGAAGCCACAAAACCAGCCACTGATGTATTTACTGTCTAATTTAAAGTTTTAGGAAATGAGCTGTTGCTATTTACTGATGTCTAGAAGTGGTTGGGGGTTTGTTAATAACTCCTGTGAAGCTGCATGTTCTGCTGTCACCAATGGGAAGAAATAATGGGTTCAAAGAGAAGATCTTGCTGATTTTCTGTGCCAAGGAGTAATTACCTTTCCAAGGAATTAGCAAGTGCTAAGAACAAATTCACATCTATCATGTCCCGCAGGCTTGGCAGCAGCTCTGCTTCCTCTAGGAAGGAGGAAGACAGCTGAAACAAGAAGAGAGCTTATCCATTTTCAGACCTGGCTGGGGCTGGTGGCACTGGAACCGCACAGGGGAATGGGTAGAAAGGTGGAACGGCAGCAAAGCATCACTGGGAAGAGGAACTGCGTGTATCTGGTATGCCATGGATGCTGTGGGCAGGGAAATGCTGGGTTTGGAACCTGCATGGGGGCAGGAGCATGCAGGAAATGCTGCTGCCTTGCAAGACAGGTGTCCAACGGTGCCTGTCCCGGCACATGAGAGCTGAGCAGCACCAGTGTTTTCCTTGCCTGTGAAGAAGGAAAAGGGGTCAGTCCCCTGTGGGGACAGATTTGCTGTGAGCATTTCAGAAACTCCATTGGAAGGAACTGAAGGGTGGGAAGTGAAGGGTGAAAAGGGCAGTACCAGACTTCAAAGTAGGATTTTCTGAGTTTTCTAGCAAGTGTTGAAAACTGAAGTTTGTTTTTGTTTCAGTGTTTTCTCCTTTACCTATATCATTTATCCTATTTAAACTCCACAGCTCAGGGGAGGTTGCAGAGAAGACGTAGCCAGACCCTTCCTGGAGGCATGCAGTGGAAGGAGAGGCAGCACTAGGCAGCAGCTTATACAAGTGAAAATCAGGTTAGGTATGATAAGACATTATCTCACCATGATTGAGACTGAGTACAGTCAAACAGCATTGGATCAGGTTGTCAAGAAAGGCTGGGAAATCTCCATCCTGGGAGAGTGCAGCCTCCAAGTTCCTGTTTCCATGAGACTGCACCAAGCCGTTTTTTAGTTTTATCATGTAAAATGGGCAGCTTTACTGGGCTTCCTAGTTCATATCAGTTAAGCTTTCGAAACATATTCAGGTATTTTTAAATACTGCTGTGTAAGTTTCTTGTTTATTCTGACATATTCTGATTTATTGTTTTACTGCAGTTACCTAAGGCAGTACTTAAAAAAATCAGTGCATTAATTTTTTTGCAGACTTTCATCTTAGTTTTTGTTAATGTACTTAACACCCTTCTCCTCACGTATGTGGTGAAATGGCTGCATTATTTTTATACTGCAATGAGGCTTATTTATTTAAACCTTCCCATTACCTTTGCAGTCAGACCCAATACCATTGGCTATGAAACCGTGAAACTAATGAGAAATGAAAACTGAAGTTGGATTGATTAATTTACTTCTGGTCATAAAATACAGAAAGTGGCAGTATAAAAGGATAAAATACGGTTGAAATTAGGTACTCAAATCACAGAATGGGTTGGGTTGGATGGGACCTTAAAGCTCATCTTATTCCAACCCCCCTGCCATGGGCAGGGATGCCTTCCACTAGAATTCCAATAGAAATTACTGAGTCTGGGGCAAGAGGAGTCACAAAACTAGTCTGAGAGAAACAAATTTTAACTTGATGATGCCAATTAATTGGTTCTCCATTTGGCCAGTTTTAAAAGCTGTTTCTTGAGGTTTGCCTGGGCTCCACTCGTTCATCTACATGTCTTGGGCATAGGTTTGATGCAGGGGTTTGTGCCTCCGAGAGTATTTTCTGAGAGTTTACATGTCTAAAGAAACTCTCTGGATTACTGTGAAGCTTTTCTTGAATCCTTCCTTGTCCATTTGTAACTGAACACCACTCTTGGCTGCAAGAGGCCAGTGGGAGGAGGGTGGCAGCTGTGCATGACACTAACAAGAAGTGGACTATGCAATTCTCCTGCTGACAGATTGGATTTTGGGAAGCCCTAGCCCCAGTGTGGCTGTCCCCAGCCCTGGGGGGTTCTTTCAGTTGATGTTTGTTTGCAGAGGCTGTTTACAGGGCAGCCTGGATCTCCACCGGAGATGCAGGGAAGGAGGGTGTAGGTGGCGTGCAAGCACTTTTCTCATGTGTTAGAAGGTTTCCTAAGACAGGGTTGTGCTGTTGGGGGAAGCACCCCAGGTGGGATTGAATTTTGTCATATCCTTTGCTTAAGACTAATTCCTTGAGCTCCCCTAAGGCACTGGCCTGGGCAGAAAAGCTGACACCAGACAGCTTCCAGGGCTGTGTTATCACAGGGCAAGTGCCAGTGAGGAATATTGAGAAGGGAGAGAGGATGGTTGTCATTCAAATAAGGCATGGTTCTTTTGTGTTGGTGGGTAACATGGCTGACATTCAGGACAGGCAAGAGCAATCCTGAGTGGCAGAAGAGACTTTTCCAAATAAGGTCTTTCAGAAGCTGAATTAGGAGGAGAATAACATGCATGTCTATGTTTCTTGCAGTAACATATTCCTCACCTTGTGCCCCACACTTGCAGGGAGAATTAGCGAAGGATGAGAAGACTGGATCAGGTGTTAATTCATGGAAATGGAAGCAAGGTATTCAAAGCACTGCTTTAGTCTGAAAAGGGAAGGGAATGAATGCAGTTTTCCCAAGCCTCTAGTGTGTTAAACACTAGCTGGAGCTCCCACAAGCTGTGGCCCCATTGTCGCCAGAGCACCCCTCATTTCCCTGGTGTCACCCCACTTTTCCTGCACAACACTGTGAATATGATTTCAGTAGCTCTTTTTAAAACTTTGTTTCCCTCCATTAAAACTGCTCAGAGCAGGAAATGCTGTCCTACTGCAGCAGCAGACAGGATGTGACGCCCCAAACAGGGCACAGATAGTTGCGTAGAGGGAGAGAATTTTAAGAGTTAACAAGGGAAGTGGCTTTGTGTAGCAATTTGCTAATCAAATTTCATCTTGTAAGAAGCTTAACTGACAATCAATTTCTTAAATATAAATGCCTCTTAGAGGAAATAGTCAAGTATATCAGTATGTCTTCACCAGAAGGATTTAACTGGGATAACTTAAAATACAAGCACAGGAATTTTTTTTTTTTTATTTTTTTTTTCTTTTTGAGCAATCACTCCAGAAATGGAGTTGCATTAAGCAGCAGCATAATCACAGGACAGTAACTACCTCTCTCTCTTGGAGTGCTGAGGTTACCACACTACACACTCTAGCAGCAAAGCTTTTACTTTAAAGAGATTTGTTTTCCTTACCTCTGTGTTTCAGAAATGCAGGTCTGCTCTGTAAAGTGACTCTATGAAAATGGCATCTGGCAGGAGCAACAGGAGCCCCTCGGGGTCCAGAGTCCTTCTTGGCCTCCAGTTCTTCACTGTGACCCTTTGCAGTTTGGCCATGGGGCTGTAACAGTTCAGGGGGGCTTTGTCACCTCCCGTGTGCTGTGTGACAGTGAACTGTTCGCTGAGCCAGAGCTGTGAGACCACATTCCTGCACTGGGAAATCAGTTAATGGTGGGGAA
>VZRS01012467.1:175558-198850 GCA_013398055.1 Ifrita kowaldi
AAAAAAAAAAAAAGAAACCCTTTTCTGCGGCAATGCACTTTAACTGGTCAGACAAGTAAAGCTGTGGCTGTCTTGGGACACAGCTGTATAGGCAGGCAGCTCCTGGGCAGCCACAGCTCGGGGGGAGCAATGTTGCCAGACCCTTGGGCATGGCAGCTCTACCTCCAGCAGCCCCCCGGGCTGGCACGGCCCCCATGCTGCCCGGAGCAAGCCCCACCATGCCCAAGCACTGACGAGGCTGGTGGCTGTTAGGGGACTTTGTAATCTGTCAAGAGAAACCCACCCTTGCTTGTCAAGAAGATTTAAACCCCATTTTTTAACAGGTCAGAAGTTGCACCCAGTTACAACCCAGCTGGTGGCCCAGGGCTGAGCTAAGCTGAACAGCAAAGCCAGAAGAAAGCTGTTACTGGGGTTGTGGGGTTTTTCCATAACATGGAGATAGAACCCTTGTCAATTCAGTATTTTTTTTTTCTTTTTTAATCCAAGTTTGTGTGTCCCACATTGATTCTGCTCTGAGCTGGTTTGCAGAGTCGCCATTTGTAACAGAAATTGTGCTGTCACCTTCAACTAGTGACCTATAAATCAAACCTTTTTAGGACAAGTGTCCTAACACTTAAGACTTACTTTCACAGTTAAGAAATTTCCTGCTGTACTAATTATTCTTTTTTTATTATTTTATTTTATTTTTGGTTGCAGTCCTTATTTCAAGAAAAAAAGTCAGTGTTCAGACTAGTCTGGAGTAGGCTGAAGAGTGAGCCTACTGTAACTTGTGGATATCAGACTGTTCTTTAGTGATTTTCCAAGCTGTTCCCAAACTGGTCCTCCATGGCTGCTTCCCTTTCCCCCTTCCAGCAGGCACTGGCATACAGAAGCTCCATGGCCATTGTGTCCAGGGACAGGCAGTGCTGCTGGAGAGGAGTGGGCAGGGGTGGCAGAGGAACCAGAGTTGGGAAAGGGGGAAATAAGACCAAGGTAGAGGGGACTGTACAATTGCATTGAAAGCAGTTTAGCAAAAAGCGCTCTCATCAGACAGCTTTAAGAACAATGTGAATGAAAACTTAGCAACTTGGGTAGGAATCTTGGAAAATTCTATAAATGTATACTTGAAATTCTGTTTGTATTTTAAAAAAAATTGCATTTTCTTCTTTCTTTTAACACTGTGTAAAAGAACATTATGCATGTGAGTGGTTTGAGAATTAAATGGTTTAATACTCAGATCCTCGTCTGTGTCTTACAGCTGACTGGTCCTGACCCAGCATGGATTTTCCATGCCATGGGGAGAGATCCTGGTCCCGGCTGTGGGCAGCTCCACACTGTCCTAAGCTGAGCAGCTTGGGAGAGGTTGCACAGTGCCAGGCTGTTGTTCCTGGCAACTCAGATGGCTTCTGTCATTTTTGGATGAGCTTTGTCTCACCCCTTCAGCAGGCTCAGCCCTTTTCAGTTGCACCAGGAGAAACAAGCCCTGTGCTCTTGCTGCAGGCCAAGTTTTGGATGTTTTCCCAGCTGCCCTTGGCAGGGGAAGCATTTTGGTTCAGCGCCATGCTAGGGAGACGCAGGCACTACCTCAGCCCTCCTCTTTCACCAGTGTCCACCTCCACAGCCTGGAGCGCAACTGAAAAAGGCAGAGATTACAGGAGGTTGTGTGTCTCTCAGTAATGTTCACAGGCAGAAGATGGGATCCAGTGGTAACTGCCAGAGGAGGCCAGGGGGAGGAAGAGCTGCTTTCCGAACTCTTTGTTATTTTCAAAATGCTTCCCCTTTTCTCCCAGGGCCCCAGCCCTGTGTTACATTCACAGCTTCTTTCCAAGGTACTGTTCCACGGGAGCATGTCAGCCCCTAAAGGACTGCATAAGGTTTGCCATAGCCTGTGGGACAATGGAGTAGGTGGGCTCTCCATGTCCCAATCACATACTACTTCCACACATGCTCAAACTTTCCTACTAGGAACAGGAGAGAGTCAAACCCCTGATAGCTTCCAAAACTAGAGAGCCAGTGACCTAAGATCTGACATACACAGCTCTATCCAAGTTAGCTCCCTCACTGCTTGGCTGCTCTGGCAATTCCTGCCAAGAGAAGCCTTTACAAAGATGGATATTTCACTGGTCCTACAAAATCCAGAGTAAATGGCCCACTGGGGAGTGCAACCCACTGTCTGCCCACACCACTTCCATCACCTACCGAGGACAGTACACTGCCTGTTTGGTTTTAAACAACTGCCTGAAAAGGAGAAATCTTATGCATCTCCAGGACAGCCCTGCCAAAGGTCCTACAGCAGTGCAGCCACCCTGAGAAGACTAGAGGTCTGATCACATGTGGCGTGGCAGCAGGACACCTCAGCTCCAGGAGTAAACTCACAGGTGAAATAATATATTTTTAACAAAGCTACAGGTACTGGTTACCTTACCTGGGCACTGTCATGGTTCATGGGCACCACTGCTACAGTAACTGTTAGTTGAAGTCTTAATATTAAAAAAGAGTTTCAAATCCTTGGCTGTGCAAGACTGGCACTAGTGACTCTCAGCACCTGGGCACACAGGACACACCAGAGCTGCTGGCAAGCAGGGCACAGCTGTTTGGCAACTCTTCCACCCACATGGAGCTGCAGAAGGGTATTCCTGGCCCAGCCAGTGCAAGCCTTATGGCTGCTGCTGTTCCACTGACCTCTCCAGTGTGGGGCCCCCTTTGTTGGAAAAGAATTTTAAAAAGTCTAGGAAGTGGCTTAGTGTAAACTGTGCATTCAGAGAGCAGTCTGTTACATACAGATCTATAGGTTTTAATGAACCAAGCAATCAGAGTTACAGCTTGAGGCCTGAAAGGGAGGAGGGTTGGGCACAGGAAGGACAGCCGTGCTGGACTCAGGTGCCACGAAAAGACTGGTGCCAGATGAAATACAGCTTTCCTTTGCCATAGAGGACAGGACAGGTGACGTGACCTATGAGCCCCCTCACCTGACATGGCAGGGAGGAGCAGGGACAGCCCAGCTGGACATAGTCCCTCCCTGCACCTGGCACCAAATAGCAAGACCAACCACCCCAGGAGCAGCCCATGCTTTGTGGCAATACCCCACTTCCCATTTTCCCGAGGCAGAGGAGGGAGAAGCAAGGCCCTACCAGCCCCTTTAGGAGCAAGGATCAGCTATCCTGCCCATAAAGATGATGGTGTTGAGGGCAGCTTCCCTGATGAAAAGCAGGAAGGGCCTGTTGGCGTTGAAGATTTTTCTATTCATAGGGAAGGAACGGCCAGAGATGGTGACAGCTGTAGCAGCTGATGCCTCACTGCCTTCTTCATTCACCTGCCAACCAAGAGAGAAGATGGGATTAAAATACAGGCATTATGCAGCATGGAGAGGGCTCACCCTCCTCCTCCACAAAAAGCAGGGGCCAACCTCCCTCCGAAGCCCCAGACTGCTGAGGAAGTGAACAGTGTAGGTTCAGAGCTATTTTTTTCCCGTTAATATTTCATGTTTTTAAAAAGCAAGAGGAAGACACACTGGCACAAAACAAGGCTCACCTCAAGGAAGGCTTTGTGGAAAGCCTCAGACACGTACAGATCTGTGCGGCCCTCTGCGATGATACCTGAAATACAAAAATATACAAAGGTAAAACTGAGTTTAGAGACAGCTCAAAAAAGAACACATTCCCATCCTTCATGGCCTGGGATCAGGCAGAAGGCATGGCTGCCCTAAAACAAAAACCTCCATGTTCAACTGACTGCTAAACTGCCATATCCTCAGTGCAGAGCAGGGCTGAGTGTCCATGGTGGGACTTTACCAGAGTCCATCACGGACTGCAGCAACATATAAATGCTTTCATGTTCTCATTTCTCATGTGCTGCTGCACCTACTGCCCTGCCATCTAGGGAGGAATGGCTGCCCCTCACCTCTACTCCGCACTGCCCTATCTCCACATCTCACCTGGGAGTCTGGCATTTTCTGGACTGAAGAGATCTTCCAGCCCCATTTTCCTTAGCTTTTCCTTGACACTGAAGCTGTCCTCAACATGGAAGCGAGGGAGGTAGACAAAGAGAGACACCTCCTTCATGGAGTCTATCCAGCCCTGCAGCTTCTCCGACGTCAGGTCTCGCTCCACCTCCTCCAATGGCGTCCCAGCACTGGGCAGGACCAGCACCATCGTGATATCGTCCCCTTTGTAAGGCAGCTCCAGCACCTGGACTTTGTCCTGGGGAATGAATACATAGTGGAATTTGGACTCCTGGTACATAGTCGGGACTTTGCAGGTCTCACCATTGGCTTTATGAAATATATCCAATTTTGTGTTTGGAGCTGGGAACTGCGATTTCCAGTGCCCCTAAAAAGGAGAGGGGGGAAAACAAACATGAGCACCACGTCTCCTCCAGGGAAGTGTGTTGCTCTCCCAGTTTTTTTAGCTGTACCTTAAAATAAATGGTGTTGACCAGGACCAAGACAGTGAGATCATCAATACCACTTTCTGGGATCACTTCTGTAATGCGCTTCTCTGTCTTATTAGCCACCCACTCATTAATGATCTGCCTGGAAAGTTCTGGCTTCTCCTAAAAGAAGAGACCAAAAAAAGGTTAAACCAAGGGTTTTAAACACCTCTTTATACACCTCCTGCAGGAGACAGGTTCACAGGGCATGTGCTGGGGGAGAACAATGAAGTTTAGGTATGACGAGTGGGGATGTGGCTGTGGTTAAGGTGAGATGAAGTGAGAGGAGCTGCATCCCAGATTCCCTATTGCCTTCACTCATGTCCCACACACCCAGAGCAGAGCACTTCCTCTGGGCAAAAAACAGGGATACAGCTAAAGCAGAAGGACTGGGGGTGGGGGGTGGAACCAAATAAAACAGCAAAATCTGAGTAGTTAAAACTCACTTTGAAGTTCAAGGGCCAGAGTTTTGCTCCATAAACGATTTCACTGATGTTCTGGTAAGTCTCATTAAACACCAAAGATTTCTCCCCGAAGAGGCGGTTGGCTGATACCAGCTCCGAGGATTTGTTGGCTTTCTTGTAAAGGCGGCAGTTCAGCTTGGCAAAGAAGAAGTGGATCTGATCCGATGTCTTCTCTGAGATGGTGTCAAATCGAAAGACCTGGACAAGCCAAACAGCAACAAGGAATCCATGAGGAGGCTCTTGTGCTTCTGGGCCCCAGAGCAAGTGGTGGTGCAGCCTTTGCCTCAACAGCAAGAAATCTGCAGGCTCTCAGAACTTCACCCTCCATCTGTAATTGGGGACCCAAATCTATGGAAAATCAACACATCACCAGCCCAAGACCTCATTTGGAGAGTCCAAAGGAAGGACTGAAGTCTGCTCAGACATAGAGGTGCTGCTCCTCTTTCCAATACCAGTTTTCTTGCTCTCTATACCCTGCCTCTGACTGGCCCCAGCTTCCCCTTTACGTGCTGTTAAAATTAGCATGGTGTTCATAACCCCCTACCACCCCCCAGAGATGAGCATTGCACCAACAGGGCCTAGAAGCAGCTCTTAGGTCATACCAGGTCATGGGAGGACTCATATGTGGTAAACCTTCCTGTGACAATGCTAAAGGCTGCTCCTTCCCGGGAGGAATTCTCATGGCCTGTTGAGTACTTCTGGTACATCTTATCTATTTTTACAGGGAATATATGTAGCAATCATTTTGAGCGTAGATTTTTGCAGCACAGGGAATTTTTTATCTGTTCCCAGCTGTCAGCTGGAAGGACAATTATGATTTATCTACTGCCATCTGACCTCAGGGCTTTGAGGCACAGAAAATCCCATAACACGTTGCTCTTTATGAGCCTCCAAGATCTTTGGCACTGTTTCCTGTGAGGCAAAGATGGTGTTAGCAGCCCTTTCATGGAAAAAAGGGGGATTAGAAGTGCAGGTGTGGGTGGCTCAGTGGGAGAAGGGTCCCCTTCCAGTGTGAAGGCCTGCCCAGAGGGGAACACACAAGTGAAGATTTTGGAGATGTGGTTATAGCTGCTCCACTCAGGCTGTGGGGATAATGGCAGTTGACCCCGAACATTATTTGTTCCAGAGGAAGGATCTGTAAGGAGAGCAACAGAGGGGACAAGCAGAGCAGTTTGATTCACACCTCCTCACTGCAGGGAGAAAGGCTCCTCTGGGCTGAGGTCTCCCATTGGAGAACAAGGTACGGACAGCATCAAACCCCACATAGCAGGTGAATTGGTCTGACATTGAGAAGGGTGCTGGGACAGCCAGGGAGTTAAATTAGTCCCATGGAAGAGCCAGAACTCAGAATTACCTCTTAATCTGGGATCAGAACTATCCCCTGAGTATAGGGGCTACAGGTGGAGGGGGAGGCTCCCTGTGTACAACCTCCCCTGCCCTGGAAGTCAGGTGGACTGCAGCGTCTCCCATGTGTCTGATTTTTGTCCCAAGGAAAAGAGAGAAGGAATGTGAAAAAGTCTCTCCCAATAGGACTTGATACATAGCTTTTCCTGCTTTTTACATAAGGAAAAGCTCAGTTCAATCTGCAAGAAGCAAACTGTTCCCATTCTCTTCCCTCACCCTACTAGTGGGCTTCCTTTCCTCCAGATGAAAACTAACCTCTCAAACCAAGGAATGCTGGATCCAAATAGGGAGTAAGGGGAGAGAGCTGGGATCTAAGCAAATCCAGAGACGGGGCTTGGAGCAACCTGGGATAGTGGAAAGTGTCCCTGCCCATGGCAGGGGGTAGAACGAGATGAGTTTTAAGGTCCTTCCAACTTGGGATTTCCTTCCCAAGGCAAGGAGCTGTCCTGACCCTGAGAGCAGCCATCAGCCATGATCACCTTTCCTGTCTTTCCAATCTGCTACAGGAAAAGGCTGAGGAATCTCCACCAACCTCCATGAGCTGCTGGAGGGTGCTGCCACAGGCTCCAAGCTTGGTCATGGCGAAGGCTGTGGAAATGCTGAGGGGTGACATGAAGATATTTTCCCCATTGTCCTTGGAGTCAGCCAGATACTTGTAGAAGATGACAGCAAACCGAGAGTTGGCTTTTGACAGCTCCCAGACCCGGGGATTGGTGGACTCTGGGAGCTTGTCCTTTGCTGGCTCTTGCCCCTCACCCTCCTGGGGCTTCTTTTCAGGGTTGCGATAGATGCAGATGGGATTCACTGGGATGTTGCGTGGCTTTGCCGTGCAGATGTCTTCCACGGTGTAGCGCTCAGGGACAGCCAGCCCCCAGACGCTGAGCAGACACACCACAAGGAGACGCATTGTCCTGGAACCAGAGAGAGAGCTTAGACATGCTGCCTGTCCATGAAACTCATGCTGCCGCCCACAGCCCACAGGCCCGTTCCAGCCCACACCACAGCAAAAGGAGCCCCACAGTCCTCTCCAACCATCCTTTTGCCCTGGACCTGCAGGATAAACAAGGACACACAGACAGCAGGAAGACAAGCCTGCCTGTGAGCACACAATGTTTTTAGAAGCAATACACTGAAACCAGTTTTTTCCCAGTGACCTGGGGCCCCTCTTTTTTAAGCAGCAGGCTCAGTCCGGACAAGTTTGTACCAAAATGGATTATTTGAACTTTTGAGTCCTCCCCATTGACCAGTGAGGTGGTGTGTCAGTTTAACACAACCTGGACTTTTAGTGGGGGGCAGAGGAAGACACGGAGGCTGCTTCTGAGAGAGAAGCTCCTCAAAACTTCCACTGTTTTGAGGAGCAGAGCCAATCCCTGAAAGCTCTGACAATGGACATATTGGCTGGTCCAATTAGAGAAGTTGGTAATGCCTCTGTGATGACATATTTAAGAAAGGAAAAACCACAGGAAGCTCTCTTTCTTCTCCCGAGGGGTGGTGAGGCAGTCGCCAGGGCCCATCCCAGCGGGGGCCACATGGCCGAGGCCCTCCCGAGGCCAGAACCGCGGGGCCAGGGCCCTCCTAAGGCCGGGACTGCCCATGTGGTACCAGCGGGGACCATGCAGCCGGGGCAACCTGTGTGGTGCTAGTGGCGGCCATGTGGCCAGCAATGAAAACAAGGCAAACAATTCCCTGACACGGAGCACAAATGAGATCAACCTTTTCAATGCAGCGAAGCTCTATAAGAACTTTTCAATTAATAGTACTTGAGAACAGTAATACCTACAGACAACAATTTTCTTCCAAGTCAGAGAAGAGGAAGAAGTAAGGACACGAGGAGAACAAAGGCGGCACCGAGGTCAGTGAAAAGAAGGAGAGGGAGGAGATGCTCCTGGTGTCGAAGCTGAGATTTTTCTACAAGCTGTGGTGAGGAATATAATACAACAAACTATTTCCCTCTAATTTGTGAGGTGCATGGGGGGATGCAGAGATCCACCCGCAGCTTGTGAGAAAGAGTGCCCACACTGGAGTGAGTGGATGCTGAAAAGGTGTAATCCAGTGAAAAACTCGAACAGAGAGAGAGGACCCTTGCTTCCAGAGATAGAGAACCCTTGCTTCCAAACTAGAACAGCATATTCTTAAAAGACTAAGCCCCATGAACTAAAATGACCCATACTAGGCAGTTGCGGGAAGACTGCTTGGCCCATGGGAGGGACTCACGTTAAAGCAGGTCAGGTGGGACTGCTATTTTGTGAAAATTAGAACCCCACTAGAGAAATTCACAGAGAACTGTCTCCCATGGGAAGGACCCCAACGGCACAACAGAAAAATAACTCCTTTCCCTGAACGAACTGAAGAAAGATTTTTAGAAAGTGAAAGACTGACTGAAACCCCAGGTTTTGTCTCCTTGCGCAGTTGGTGGAAAAGAGGGTGGGGGCTGGGAAGACAATAAGTGTTCTAAAGGTTTATTTTACTTCTTATTACCCTTTTTACTTTTAATTCTGTTAATAATAAATTTTCTTTATACTGTTTAAGTTTTGAGCCTGTTTTGCCCTTGAAGTGGTTTTTTTCCCCTAATCCTTATGTCAACTCATGAAGATTTCGTTTTAATGTCCCCTCCTCTGCTTAGCTATAGCAGAGGAAAATGAGTGAATAGTTTTTCATGGGTCAAACCCCGACAGGTAAGGACCCTTACAGTGTAAGGACCCTGCCAGGCTCACCCCAGCTTTACAATACTTTTCAGTTACTGATGTAGGAGATGCTATGCCACAGAAGAAAGGTGATAAGGAAAAGGTCTCCAGGGAAGTTGGTCCCTCCATGCACTGAGCATCTTTAATCCCAAAAAAATGTACTTTATAAGCATGTATAGTGTAGCTGGTGCATCACACCAATTCCTGTCCAAAGTTCATACCAATTCAATGCAAAATGGTTGTCCTTGGTACCTAAAGAGTGCAGGCTAATGTTAATTACTGTGTTCCAGCAAAAGCAGGTCTCTGAAAATCTCCCAGCAAGAGAGAGATAATTTATATTTTCTCCTTTGCTAAAGCACACCAAACCTCAGAATGGTTTCAGTTTATAGAAACCTTAAATATCACCTGGGTGCACCCCCTGCCATGGGCAGGGACACCTTCACTAGACCAGGTAGTTCCAAGTCCTGTCCGACCTGGCCTTGGACACTTCCAAGGATGGGGCAGCCACAGCTTCTCTGGGCAACCTGTGCCAGGACCTCACCACCCTCACAGGGAAGAATTTCCTCCTAAATCCCATCACCCACCCATCTGGCAGCAAGGTCTCATGAGCCATCCCAGGGCCGAAAGAGCATGTTCTGCACACTGTGGTTCTAAGATGCCCTTTGCATGACTGCTTTGTTCACATACCCCATGGGAGGAAGCTCAAGCCCCACAGCCACAATAGTTTGGGAAACAACTACTGGGAGGGGCTAGCAGCCTGCCCAGGTCTCACCCACCACAGGATACTTTTTCAAACATTGGTCTCTGCCTGCCCCCACATACTCACTGCCATGCCTACCAAGCATTACCTTCTGAGAAACTAAATTACAAGTCACCTGCATTTAGCACTGGTGACCTCCATGTCTGTTATCTACCAGTGCTGATGGGCCAGCACCTGCTGGAGGAAAATGGGAGCAGCTGAAAGGCTGATCTGGGATGAAGGAGTCTTCTGGGTTCTTCCACAACCCCCTCCCTGGGCTCTTCGCCAATGACTTCATCTGTGCTCCAGTTCCTCTGCAAAAGCAGAAACTTACCTTACCCAGCACCAAGACTGTATGGAGCACCAAGGCTGTGTGATAGCACAGCAAAACAAGAGGGACTCACTCACGCCACAGCCACAGCTCTCGCTGGTAATGCCACACAGATTATCTTGCAAAAGGTTTAGGACAGATGCAACACCACAAACGGTAAAACAAAAAAAATCTAAAAAGGGAGGGAAGTTAACAGAAACAACAAACAACACCGAGGGCAAGAGAAAGGAAAAACTATTAAGACAATCGAAAATACTCCAGGAAGTGCTGTTCTTCTGAACCTTTAACTTCCACAGGAAAAGTCAGCCAGCAACAAGCCAGGCACACTCCAGAGTCCCACAACCCTGGGGCCAGGAGCAGAGCTTTTCACTGCCTGCAGCAGCCCTCCCTCATCCACACTTGGTCGTGCAGCTCCAGCAGTACCGACTCACTTGTGGCCAGTCCCATCATGGAAAGGACAACCTCACCATGGACCCTGCCCTGTCACTCCACTCACCTCCAGGGAAAGGCATGTCCTGACCCTGTCTGTACAAGGACAAACACCTGCTTCTGTCAAGCCAGAAGCAACTTGTGGTGTCTGCCATCATACAAAGTACTGCTAATCTAATCTCACATTTAAAGGCCAGTGCACAAGAGTGGGGAGGGCACCTCCATGCTCACCCTGTCCTCATTAAATGAGAAAGACTTGCTGTTTTTACTCTGCAGTAAAGTCCTGACTACATCAATTCAGGGAAGACAAAGGACTTTCTGCTAATGCCTTAAATCTACTTTACCATCCATTAAGGTTGACCTGGTCTCTGACACATCCAATCTTGTCTCTTACAGGCAAGAGCCCCTGCTATTTCTTATACCTTTGTCATAGGATTTGGCCAAACCCACTCCTCCTCCCGCGACAGCTCTTCAACACACCCTTTTCCTCTGCAGCACTGACATGCACTCCGTGTATCAACCTGGAAGGATCCCAAAAGTATTCCCACAACAGCACTGCCTGAAAGGGGTTACTGGCAAGGGGGAATGCAGAAATTAGAAAAGGCTCTTACAAGGGTGAAGCAACAAAAAGTGCAGAAAGCCAAGAAACAAGTTGCTGATTCAGCTCAAAATCAGAAGGTTCTGGGGAAGCATTGAGAAACTCCCCCATCCCTCAGCTTGCTGTGCAACACACCTGGGCTCTCACCAGCATACGCCAATTCCATCGCCGCTGTTCCATGGCTGCAGGACAGGATTAACTGGGCTTCCAAAATCCCTGGAACCCACCCTACTGAACCTACTGGGGCTACTGGTGGTGGTGGGAATGTCCCACAGCACCTACACGCTGTGCTACACAGCCCAGCTAATGTAAAATAGCTCAAACCATTTTGAGATTAATTTAGGCTCTTGAGAAACCTTCCCTCTTGAGAAACTGCCTCACACCCCAAAAGCAGAGTCCAAAGCAAGCCAGCAATGCTCTTTCAGAGACAGCAATTACTCAGGACATCCTGACTTCATGAACTGCCCTCCACACTACGAAGCATTGGTGCAGGCTGGGGATAAAAGTCAAGCCTGACAATTTAGAAAGCCAGCCTTCATGACAGCTGGGGTGGGAGGACCCTCTCTAATAGAGCAAAAAGCCACTCTGGCAGCAGTTAAAATCCATAGGCTCATACTAAGGGAAAAGAAGCTGTTTCAACGAATTAATTAACAATGAAATATCAGTGGAATCTGTTTCTCTTACCTGCCCCTGTACGTCCAGACTTCTGCTTTCAGGAGTTAAGTGGAAATTTTTGAGAGGACAGTCTTGCTTGAGCCCAAAGCAGTTTCCCCACTGGATTTCCGTGCTCAAGCAGAGCTGAGACAGCAGCAAGGGATGGTGGGAGGGGAGTAGGATGCTAAGGCCAAAGGCTGATGACCAGCTGCTGAAGGTTAAGCAAAGAGTAGGAAAAAAAAGAGGCAACGTTTAGCTTGAAAGAGGTTTTAAAGTTCAATCTGACAAGGGAGAGTTTGACCATCTACTCCACACAAGTGCCACATGCCCTCATTTTTTGCCAACAGAAAATGAACTGCTTATCCCATGAGAAAAACATCAAAACCTTCAAGAGTTTGAATAAAAGTTATATGAGGTATTTGTAGATCTAATTTTGGGATCTTGTTGCTAAGCAGAATGTTTCTGCCATCTGTCCCAAGCCCTGTCACCTGTTCCCCATTTCCTGAACAGACACAAGCTGGGAGAAGCTGCCCCACTTCACATTCTGCAGTTCAAATACATCCCATCTTAAACACACTCGCCTGGAACAGGCTCCCTAAGGAATGGTCACAGCCCCAAGGCTGCCAGACCTCCAGGAGTGTTTGGACAACACTTCCAGGCACAGGGTGGGATTGCTGGAGTGTCTGTGCACGGCCAGGTGTTGGACTCTGTGATCCTGGTGGGTCCCTTCCAGCCCAGGATATTCTGCGATTCTGTGACCTTTTACTTGCACTGCTGGAAAGCTGAGGATTAACAGCAGCTCCCCCAACGCCTGTCCAGATTCACAAGGCAGTGTAGTGAGCAGGACTGAACACCATTTCTGATCCAGGATGCAGCTGCTCTACAAATTCAGTAGCCTTGCTCCCTTTCAAATCCCAGGAGCAGGCTGGCTCAGCGGGTGCTGGAGCTGTCCTGTTCCTGGCCTCCAGTAAGAGGAACATTTTCCCTTAATGGAAAATGCAGTTGTAAACTGGTTTGGGTAAAGTAAAAGACCTTACTCCATCAGTATGGGATATAGTTAAATGGGACAGGGATTGTGGAGATAAATTGAAGAGTAATGTAAAAAGTGTCCTCTGTGAGAAAGGAAGGGCACACGCACTGTACCTTGTTGCTTCAGGTGGCTGCTGGTTTAATTTTTTGAGTTAACTCACATGCTTACAGATACCAGTGTTTTCAGAGTGAATTAGGGATGCTCCACATCCAAGCACAGGTTTCCATTTACCAAGTGGTCAGAGGTAGTTTAAAGCAGTAAAAACCAAAACCAAACAACTAGGCACATCCCACAGAGCTCCCAAGGCACTTCTTCCACGGTAGCTGGGTAAATCTATCTTTTGAATGCAGCAAGTAAATGGTAATTTATTGCTGGTTCAGCACCAAGCAACAACCCAGCACTCACATCTGAGCAGACCTATCCCTAAGGAAGCATCCAAGATGGCCAATGTCTTAATACAAACTGTTAGATGCCTTGTTTGCTCTAATACAGGGGCTGTTTTTTCTCCCAAAGCTGCCGCTCCCCAGACCCAAAGCAAGGATCAGAGGCTCAAAACCATCAAGCATCAAAGCCTGGCAGCCTGTGGCAGGACAGATGAAGCATCATGCTTTGGTTTAAGTCTCTCCCACACTTGTAGTTCTGCAGACAGGGAGTTGGAGTTCACAGTTAGGAGGAAGGAGGTTACAGAAACAACTGAACACATCTTAGATGGAAAGAAACAGTTCTTAAACATACCTGATTGGTGAGGAGGAACACAAATCGCCTTAATTTTGTTTTGTGCTTTGGGTGCTCACTGTTGAGTTTCATGGCTATGCACAGGGAAGACGACTCTTGGACTCACAGAGCAAGATGGGATCAAGGAATCAATGAGCTAGCCTTTGCAAGATTCTTTCTATCCTGCTATCCATATCCTAAGGGAAAAATTTCCAGCAGGTACCATCCACTTGAACCTGGTCTCCCTTCTTTTCCACATAAAGAAACCCAGCCAGTTTCTGCCAATCTCTCTTGATGCTGACCACCCACCACTTCCTTCCAGGGGGATCTGACTCTCCACAGCACTTCAGACCTTCCTTTTAAAAGCCAGCCGCTGCAGGAATTCAGCTCTCTTTTTTTTCCTTCTAAAGTGAGTCACTACATGAGGATCCTGAATCCTCAGACTAGTGGGAGAAAGGATAAGGAAACCATCACCAAATGAAACTTACAGTTTTCTGCTGGATTTCCTGCTAAATACAATTCCTTTATAGGAACTGAATGCTTCGAGTCATCCAGCGAGTAGGTGTTGAAGTGTGAGCAGGCCTAATAATGACCAGTGATGGGTTTCAGCCCACAAAAACACACCTTACCTGGATCCATGGTGCTCAGGCTCAAGAATAATAAAGACAATAGTAATGAATATTATGCACTCCAAGGGCAGAAGGCTGTGCTTGCCCTGGAGTGGGAGAAGGAATAGTTTTTCAGTGAAGCAGCAGCTTCAGTACATCCAGTTTCAGATTTACAGTTAATGACTTGTTAAAGCCCACAAAAAGGTGTGAAAGGAGAAGACTAAAAACCACAAAGCTGACTGTGGAGCAAAACTTATTCCCATTTTAAGGCAAGTTCCAAACCAGGCTCAACATTAGATGAATACTGCCCACTCCCTGCTCTGAAGGGTCTGGTTTGCTTTTTAAATATGTATGCTCTGAGCAATTAACAAAACTGATTATTCTGAGTATCTTTTCTTGTTCACCTCCGGTGAACAAGTGAAGGAGCCACTTGGTTTACGGGTGAAGTCAGAAGAGAGCAGACCAAACCCAGGAGACGTGTGACTTCTCTGCTATTTGGCATCTCTTATGCTCCAGCCTGGCAGAGAACACACGCACCTTGAGCAGGTGAAAAATCTTACGCAGATGGTCCGACAGTCTTACACCTCATGCAAAATTTAGAAGAATGCACATTCATCCCAGACAGAAAACAAGAGATATTTCAAAGTGTTCTTCATTAATTTATCATTTAATATAAATGCTGACAGAAAAGCAGGTAAGACCTTGTAGACACTTCCATCTATTTACAAACCAAATAGTGAATTTCCATTCTTTTTTTTTTTTGTTCAATCTGCAATTCAAAGGACCCTTAGACATTCTGTGAGAGCAAGGTGAGGCTGAGTCAGCTTTAAGAGGGAGAAAAGCAAGGTGAAAAGGGAAGAAGAAATAGCATTTTGACATATGGCATTTTTTATATAACTGCCATGCATGTACAGTAGGTCTTCACTCCCTTGTTCTATCATACAAAAGTGACACTGTTGGCTCTATAGGTCTGAAAATTAAATAAAGGAGACCAATTCTGATTTTCAAATCTCTGGATCCTCTTGCCTTTTGCCTCCTTCAATGCACTCTGTCTCACTTCAGCAGAGTATCTAGAAGGTTTTCCTTCCAAGTCTAAAAAGTATGTTGTAGGAGTAAAGACACGGGGAGTTGGATATAGAGAACTTTCTTCTACTCCTTTTGTTATCCCAGTTTTGCCAAAAGGTAGCAATGCATTTAACCCTTCCTGGAAAACACATAGCAATTCCCCACGTAGCTCTGAACATCTTCCCCATGACCAGGCCTGTATGTATAAGACTTCATAATTCCCCTGAACTTCCAAAGAATTCAATTTATGGAATTCATCTCATACATTCTACTTCATCTGTACTCCTCTTGTGAATGTTTTGATAGTTACAAACAATAAATATCCACAATATCAACCCAGAGTCAGCCACTCCCAAGAAGGATTGAGAATTTTTGTTTATGGGAAAGAGAAAGAGGAAAAAAACAGCAGAAGAAGAAAAGCAAGGAAAAACACAAGGAGAGAATGAACGACATTTTGTTTAGCACTGATTCACGAGAACAGCAGATGGAATTTCATTTATCTAGGATCCTAAATAAATTTAAGAAATAGTTCATAACCTGACTCAATGAACCTCATGGTCTCCTTTATTACCTAGACTATCCTTTATTTTATTTTTTGTTAAATATACCTCTGCAGGGCACAATCACATACAATCAATACGATTGGATAATTACATGAGCTCTATCCCAAGCTATATGCACCAATGTTAAAAAGTTATTTTAAAAACCAAACAACCCAATAAAATAAAATAAACTCCACCCAAAAAGGTGATAATGACTGCAGAATGTCTCGGGGAGACTTGTACGGAACTAACAAGATCAAAGAAAACTAGGCTTACAAAAACCAGGAAAAGAATCATATATCGAGAAATCCCATAACTGGAAGTAGATGATTTCAAAGAAGAAGCGGGAGCTGTCACATAGATCCCACAATTCTTCCTCCCTCCTCTTACAGATGTCTTGCTTCACCTCTTCCTCCCCATAGCAAGAGATATGAGGAGGGGAAGAGCTTAACACAATGCTACCAGTTAAAGAAAATAGGGAAAAATAGCCAAGCTACAGCACAGTTGCTAAGCTGACTTCAAGGAAAGATCCTTTCAGCATGGAGGCTGCTTACACAGCAAGCAGATGCTAAAGGGGGAACAGGAACTTCTTAAAATTAGGAAAAACTCTAAAAGTCATTGGTTTTGCCCATGTTGAGCAGCTTCACTTACGAGAGGCTGCGGATGAATGGTATCAATTGTGAACTGTGCAGCAGCTGTGATGCGAACAGGATTTCTTCCTCTTGGGTTGCTTCATGCATTTATTAAAGGCTGCTGCCAAATTTCTTTTTAAAAAGCTACAAATAAAGAGGTCAGTGCACACATCCAGTTGTGGGATCCATCTGATATACAATCTGGTTTGGATGCCAAAGACTTGTGAGTACTATCTGCCACAGTACTATTAATAAAATCTTTTTAACATTACAAAGAAGCAAATAATTTCTCTAACATCAAATACTCCACAATGTTTTCTTTTTTCTTCTGCTTACAGATATGTTTACTCCAAATACATTTCACATGTAATTCCATCATGTCTAATGTTTTTTCCAGAGACTGCACTACCTGTTGCTTCCGTCTCTCCCAATACGTTATTTTTCAAATTGAAGTGGACAATTCTGTTTTCCTAAAACTTTCAGATCTTCAAAACAGTTGTTTCCCAGCATATGAAAACATCCAAACAGTATATCCAAGGAAAGCTGCCTTGCTAGATGAAGTTAGGCACCTAAACCTTCCCAACTGCTGAACATCTGGCAATTGGCACTAAAAATCATACACAAACTCATTGAAATTGCAAAGATTGCCTGGGAAAGACCAGTTAATTCACATTACTAAGCTACAGGCATCCAATTTTGATTATTACGGCCACATATTTTAAGTGTCAAATGACTATGATGATCCTGATGCAGACAAATCCACATTGCCATGGGCTCTTTTTATTGGGAAATTACACAAAAAGCTGCAGCCTCATTGCTTGCCACGCTTCCCACAGTACGATACTACACTTCCCATTAGGAAACAAAATTATAAAGAAAATAAATGTTAAAGTTTGTTTTCCTTTCTCTGCTAACCAAGGTTCTACCTCCATCACAAGAAGTGCCTTGAAGACTGTGACAACACTAAGCAGTTACATTCCTCTGCCTATAGAAGAATAAAGGCCACATGTTAACTGTAGAAGGACACTCTGCTGGGATAACATTTCCCCAAATCCCTTTCTTATGTTGTATAATTAGAATTAACTTACTCTAGTCTTTGTCATCCCCTGACATTCCAACAGAAAATAATGCAGTTGGTAACAGCTGACTATGGAAATGAAAATTCCCAATAAAGTTTTTGATATTTTAGGAGTCTATTTTAATTGGGAGCAAATCAATTTGTGCTACATAATAATCTGTATGTTGATTTACCACAAGTAACAACCACCCATCTCTTGGCACCATGGCTGTACACAAAAGGTGGCTTAGAAGAGCTGCTTCACTTTCCTCAGAAATTCAGTATACACTTACTCAAGTAAGGTGGATGTTTTTCCAGTTCATAACTCCATTACCATGTAGACAACGCAAGAACTCTTGCTCCCTTTTTTTCCCCCAGGGGAATTGATTTATTGTGATACAAGAAATTAAGTTGCTGTCACGCTGACTTGTTTCGGGTTGCTTTTAAATCAGCAACATTAGGAGGCAGGAATGGAAGGCTGTGTTTTGGAAAGTGAATGATAACAAAATTTGAATATGAAGGTAACATCATGCCCCAGCAGCATTGCTTGGTGTTCCTTCTATTTATCCTAGGACCACAAACACTTCTCCATACACACACAGACAAGCACAAAAACTTGCACACTGCATATATTTGGGTCTTTTCTCCCATTTTAGAGCAGAGAAGGTGGCTGGCACTCCCGCTGTTCAGCCTTCTGAACACTGGCATGGT
Source organism: Ifrita kowaldi (assembly GCA_013398055.1). NCBI lineage: Eukaryota > Metazoa > Chordata > Aves > Passeriformes > Cinclosomatidae > Ifrita > Ifrita kowaldi. The sequence continues at coordinate 193,628 of VZRS01012467.1, forward strand.
ATTTCTTGGACCATAAAAGCAGGTCTGAAAGAGCCAGTCCAGGAAAGATACTTTATACTGGGGGTCTTTCAGATGACTGTCCTGTAAGTCTGCTTTGTTGTAGTCCAAAATTATAAATGGCAATGGAAATGAGGGTTTATGCTACTCAGACTTTAAGAGATTTCTCTCTGAACCTAAAAACTTTAATAACAAGTCTGAAAGAGTTTGAGTAGCTCAAGGAAGGGAAATGCAAGCAGCTTTCTTGTATTATCAACAAAAGCCTCACTCCTGGCCCTTTCTAATACAAAATTTGCCCTACCTTACTCAGTCCATGCTGTCAAGACACAATATCATCATCACAAGTTTGGTTCTTCCACATCTAATTTAATGCAATGCTAGCATTTCACAGATCTTTTCAGTCCCAGTGGACCTAAAAGGCAGTCACATTTGTAACACAGATTTATCTTTTACTGTAACTGAAGAAATTTTCAATCAGTATTTAATTTAGAAACACTTAAAGACAAGGCTTCTTGGATTATAACATTTCTATGTTCCTTCTCCCTCTCTAAATGAGCCATTCAATCAGCTGAGAGAGTGCATGAGAGACTGAAAACACATCACACCACCTTAGATACATCTCAGTACATTGCAAATTGTATGACTAAATGGAATGATTTTCCACAATTCAATGCATGGGCAAGGCTTGACAATCATTAACTTCTGGAAATTGCTATTAGGATAACACAGTCAACTCACAATACCCTACACAAACATCTGACAATCAAAATGGCTACACCAGGGGAAAAAAGTGTAAAGCACAAGTCTTTGGCTCTCCTTTAAAGAAAAACAGCAGTTTACCATGTTTATACAGATCCCCCGTTTGCCTACCAGTAGGGGCAATATCACATTTCTGCATCACTGAGTAATAACACCATTAGAAAAGGCAACTTCACAGAAGTTATTGGCTAAGCGAATTCATTTGAATGCTCTGTTTTGAGGCAGCAAGCTGTCACTGTTACACAATCAGGGAGGGTGGATGGGCAAGCCACAGGAGAAAAAGATGCAAAAAGGGGAGAAATGGCTCAGAAAAAACTACAGAGAAGAACTTGAGAAAAACAGGGATAAAAGTGCTGCTAGCTTGAAAGGTGCTCTGATCTACAGAAAAAAAGTCCTACTCTGAAATGGGACAGCAATGCAAGAAGGGCAGAAGAAAAAGTTTAAACTTCGCCTATTAAGAAAAAAAAACTAGGTCACAGGACAGACAGATGAGATGTTGACAAAAGGAGGGAAACAACATCACAGACTAAACAGACATCATCTATATACTGACTGAATCACTGACACACTGAAGCTTAACCTACCACTTGAAGCTTCCTATTCTGAAGGTTTGCCCATGCTGTCCATCTGGCTGAAACCCAGATATCAATGAGGGTTCAGAGTTGTCTGGTGCAGCTGAAAATTTAACCTACCTACCAAAGGACACAGCAATGCCCTGACACCAAGGTAATACTGCTTCTTCTTGCCCAATAGAAGGAACTAAACCACTTAGTAGCCAAGACCAATTTCACTAAGGTGGCCAGAATTCCTGTACAACTGGGACANAAATTCCCAATAAAGTTTTTGATATTTTAGGAGTCTATTTTAATTGGGAGCAAATCAATTTGTGCTACATAATAATCTGTATGTTGATTTACCACAAGTAACAACCACCCATCTCTTGGCACCATGGCTGTACACAAAAGGTGGCTTAGAAGAGCTGCTTCACTTTCCTCAGAAATTCAGTATACACTTACTCAAGTAAGGTGGATGTTTTTCCAGTTCATAACTCCATTACCATGTAGACAACGCAAGAACTCTTGCTCCCTTTTTTTCCCCCAGGGGAATTGATTTATTGTGATACAAGAAATTAAGTTGCTGTCACGCTGACTTGTTTCGGGTTGCTTTTAAATCAGCAACATTAGGAGGCAGGAATGGAAGGCTGTGTTTTGGAAAGTGAATGATAACAAAATTTGAATATGAAGGTAACATCATGCCCCAGCAGCATTGCTTGGTGTTCCTTCTATTTATCCTAGGACCACAAACACTTCTCCATACACACACAGACAAGCACAAAAACTTGCACACTGCATATATTTGGGTCTTTTCTCCCATTTTAGAGCAGAGAAGGTGGCTGGCACTCCCGCTGTTCAGCCTTCTGAACACTGGCATGGTATTTCTTGGACCATAAAAGCAGGTCTGAAAGAGCCAGTCCAGGAAAGATACTTTATACTGGGGGTCTTTCAGATGACTGTCCTGTAAGTCTGCTTTGTTGTAGTCCAAAATTATAAATGGCAATGGAAATGAGGGTTTATGCTACTCAGACTTTAAGAGATTTCTCTCTGAACCTAAAAACTTTAATAACAAGTCTGAAAGAGTTTGAGTAGCTCAAGGAAGGGAAATGCAAGCAGCTTTCTTGTATTATCAACAAAAGCCTCACTCCTGGCCCTTTCTAATACAAAATTTGCCCTACCTTACTCAGTCCATGCTGTCAAGACACAATATCATCATCACAAGTTTGGTTCTTCCACATCTAATTTAATGCAATGCTAGCATTTCACAGATCTTTTCAGTCCCAGTGGACCTAAAAGGCAGTCACATTTGTAACACAGATTTATCTTTTACTGTAACTGAAGAAATTTTCAATCAGTATTTAATTTAGAAACACTTAAAGACAAGGCTTCTTGGATTATAACATTTCTATGTTCCTTCTCCCTCTCTAAATGAGCCATTCAATCAGCTGAGAGAGTGCATGAGAGACTGAAAACACATCACACCACCTTAGATACATCTCAGTACATTGCAAATTGTATGACTAAATGGAATGATTTTCCACAATTCAATGCATGGGCAAGGCTTGACAATCATTAACTTCTGGAAATTGCTATTAGGATAACACAGTCAACTCACAATACCCTACACAAACATCTGACAATCAAAATGGCTACACCAGGGGAAAAAAGTGTAAAGCACAAGTCTTTGGCTCTCCTTTAAAGAAAAACAGCAGTTTACCATGTTTATACAGATCCCCCGTTTGCCTACCAGTAGGGGCAATATCACATTTCTGCATCACTGAGTAATAACACCATTAGAAAAGGCAACTTCACAGAAGTTATTGGCTAAGCGAATTCATTTGAATGCTCTGTTTTGAGGCAGCAAGCTGTCACTGTTACACAATCAGGGAGGGTGGATGGGCAAGCCACAGGAGAAAAAGATGCAAAAAGGGGAGAAATGGCTCAGAAAAAACTACAGAGAAGAACTTGAGAAAAACAGGGATAAAAGTGCTGCTAGCTTGAAAGGTGCTCTGATCTACAGAAAAAAAGTCCTACTCTGAAATGGGACAGCAATGCAAGAAGGGCAGAAGAAAAAGTTTAAACTTCGCCTATTAAGAAAAAAAAACTAGGTCACAGGACAGACAGATGAGATGTTGACAAAAGGAGGGAAACAACATCACAGACTAAACAGACATCATCTATATACTGACTGAATCACTGACACACTGAAGCTTAACCTACCACTTGAAGCTTCCTATTCTGAAGGTTTGCCCATGCTGTCCATCTGGCTGAAACCCAGATATCAATGAGGGTTCAGAGTTGTCTGGTGCAGCTGAAAATTTAACCTACCTACCAAAGGACACAGCAATGCCCTGACACCAAGGTAATACTGCTTCTTCTTGCCCAATAGAAGGAACTAAACCACTTAGTAGCCAAGACCAATTTCACTAAGGTGGCCAGAATTCCTGTACAACTGGGACAATGATGGGCTACAGGAATGAGTGTAGCAAGATACAGAGTCATTCCAGATATTTTCACACTTGTTAGCTGTAAACATCAATGCTGCCACTACCTGTAGAGCTATCTGTCCTCCAAGGTCTCCCAGTTTTTCCACTAAACTGGAACATTTTAGGTGCAGTTTCCAGAAAAAAAACTTAAGAGCATGTACTGCATTTTGCTGTTTGATTTGTTTAATCCACTAAACTTCTGCAAAAAAAGCAGAAAAAGGGTAAGAGGAGGAGGGGATGAAACAAAGTTGAAAATCAATACTGTTAGTAGATATTAAACAAACTATTTAACAAGCCAAACTGCAATTCGGGGCAAACAGGGCATTCACCCGGACACACTGATCACAACAAGGACATTATGCACAAAGTACAACACAGAGAGCTGGATGAAGGAGAAAAAAAAACAACCAGTATGGTCACCCTTCTAATCCATAGATTTTGGAAGCATTCATCATAAGTTATCCAGCAATCTGAATAGTGCTTACTGAGGAATTCCAAGAGAAAATATGGAGAAAAGAATAATCCCTAACCTGGCAAGGGAACTAGGAAATTAAAGGTAAAGAGGTTTTTGCCCCTCCAGATTTTCTTCTTAGTATTACAAATGAATCTGTAGAGTTCAACCTATCATAAACATCTTTGAAAATTAATTTTACATCCACAATTACTACAGTCAAAAAAAGGCACATTCTGGGCTTGTCCTCCTAGATTAGAATATTGCAACTAATTATCTTGACTAAGATAAGCTCCTTGTGTTAATAAGGACACAGCAGGAAGGAGCAAACTAATTAAAATCAAGGAAAAGGCTGACCTGAGGATGGTGCTCTGCACTGAAGGATGAGAGGGCCCAGGGCCTGTGTCAGGTGACCTGGGAGCAGGCGGCCAGGAAAAGACCTTCATCCTCCACATGCCCAGAGCTGAGAAGGGAGGAACAGACCTGATGGGCTCCCAACTGCATCACCCCACTTCTGCTCAGCTCCAAGGGGAGTGGCTGGAATGCTTGGCCTCAAGTAGGAGATACAGATGGATGGGGGCAAAGGGAGATGAAGGTGTTTCAGTGCACAGTTGATTCTTTGCCAAAAGTTAAAAGAGGGGTTAGAAAAAAGCAAGCTTCAAACTACTCTCGGCAATTAAGAGGCCAAAGTTCAACTAAGAGTGAAATAAACCCGTGTTAAGACATACAGAAAGTGTGGGGAGGTGTGTTGAAAAATGCTTTTATTCTCATTCAGTGCTTCTACCTCCCAGACATTTGATCACAACAGCTGCGCTCATGCGAAAAAATTCTTAAAACATACCCAATATATATACAGATATAACTATGTATATATGTATATATATATTAATATATAAATTTTTATTTAAATAAAAAAGAAAGCTCGAATCCCAAGCCAATATGTGTATCAAATCCTTGACCAGCCAGGTCTGTAGGG
>VZRS01012467.1:199158-266099 GCA_013398055.1 Ifrita kowaldi
TTAAGATCATACAATTAATCAAACAGAGTATATATATAATATCTTTTTTTTTAAGCCCTGGGATTCAAGGCGTCCAAAGTTATTAAAATAAAGTTCATTCACAGAACAAAAACAAATTTAATTTGAATTGCTTGCAGATACTGCTAATTTTCATTTTTTAATTAAAAAATGCGTTAATGTGAACTATGTGCAGGATTTGTTTCTAGTAGTTGTGTTTGTGCACATTGCCTCTGGACCTGTTGCTCTGCTACTGCTGTTGCTCCTGCGTTTCTCCAATCACCCCTGGAAAAAAACACATGATGGAAGCCGCTGACACCCCAGCAGAAGGAACTCCAGGGTGTGCTGGCCTCACTTTATGGAGCAGATGTGGGTGTTACTCCCGCTCGCTGGGAGTCATGGCTATTTCCTCCTCCCTCGGGGTCCTCTGACAGGCTGAGAGATGCCATATTGTTTGACAGGAGGCCAATGTTTTCTTGGGTCAAAGCTGATCCATTTGGAACATCACTGATAAAGGGAAGTTGAGGAGAAAGGGAAAGTGGGTGAAAAGAAGCAATTACTGAGATTTTTCCTTTATTTTCAAGTAAGAGGACTTCAGTGCACACATTCCAGAATATTTAACTTACCTAGATAATTTATCTTTTTTTTTCTTAATTTTAAAAATATAAATAGTTGTTTTGATTTCATTACTTTCACAGCACCATATGGAAAAATTAATTCCTGCTCTGGAGGTGTCAATCTGATGGTGCAGCACAGAACTCCAGAACTGGTTATAAAATGAAGGTGCAGACTTCATCAGCAATAGTGTATTTATTCAGAAAATGCTCACTCTGAATAAATATCAAGATTCTAAACTGCTCACATGAAGTTATGTAAACATCCGAGCTTCTCTGTTGAGTGCTAGCCTGAATTCATGTAGATGTTTGCTTGTGGCCATTTGAAAATCCCTGCTGTGGAGACTTCCAGCATTCCCAGCCAACATCTTATTCCAACTGTCTATTAAATGTGAACTGAAATCAATCCCAGCATCTACACAGATAAAAGTCCACTACTGACAACTAAAAGTGAACTCAGTTTCAAAGTGCATGCCATCCTAGACAACATCCACATCACAAACCTTAGCAGGATGGAATTAACTTTCCTTTTTCCTCTCACATTTGGGAGATTTCTTTTCTTTGAAACTAAAACAGCAGATAATGATTTCTTTTGTGGTGGCTGCCTATCTCCTGCTTCTCCCTACTAATCATCCAATACTCACTAGATGGATTCCTCTCTGACAGATACTGCAAGTCTTCTGTTGCATTAATTTATATAGAGTCTTATTCCACTCACCTACTCCACAGCTAGAAAGATCCTTAACTCATGCCTGCGCTATAAAAACTTGATTTGTATCCTCTTTCCATAGTAGGTGCTTCCCCATCACAGCTGATGTGAGGCAAAGGGAACTACTCACTAGGAGAGTGACCCTGAAGAAGTCAGTCTCCGGCTACACAAAGATAGGTTGAAGGCCCATGTTACCTGAATGTCAGTGCAAGGTCCTCAGCTGGAACCTTGTTTTGTGGTTCTAATTGTCCATTTTCTGTCTGTTTAGTGGTGCCCAGCTTGTTTTTCATATCCAGCGAAGACTGGCTCTCCTTTAAAGAAAGGACAGACAAAAAATTCTTTAAGAGAGTGTTGAAAGAATTGGAGACTTCATCCCTAATGGATGATGAAGAAGGCCTGTAAATTGCAGTCACACAGTTTAACCCACAAAAGCCATGAGACAAAAAACAAACTTTTAGATATGCTCATCCTCTCAGGACACAGTATTTCCCAAAAGGAAGGGATGATCCTTGTAACAACAAGCAAAGGCCACAGACTATAACAGCACATAGACTTCTCAACACTAGCCTGTACCAACAGAAGATGTTTCCTATGTTAAAGCAGTTTATAGAACTCATGGCACAGTGACCTTGAGACAATCTGGTTTCCACCAAATTCAACACCACGCTTATTTCAAATGGTGACAAAATAGCAGCATTTTAAAGTGCTACTTTAAACTTCTTCATGAAGAAGACTCAAGAAACTCCTCAGGAGGTTTTGAAGAGTAGAGGTGAAGAGGAAGATGGATGACTCCAGCTGTGGGCATCCAGCAGGGAGTCTTTCTGCCAGGGTGAAAGGGCTGCAGCCAGGTACATGGATCTCCACTGCATCTCTCTGCCTTCCACCCCCCCAGCACTCACCATGCTCAGCTCACGAGTTCTCTTCCCAATTTCCCTTTCCACCTGGTGTAGCTCCAAGCTCAGCTGTTCACTTGAGATCATCCCAGGCCACTTGGGAGGTGGGGGTGGGGGCTGTGGTTGGCCTGCCAGGGTAGTCGCCTCTCTCTGCAACAGCAGCCTGTTACTAACAGCCTAAATGCATAAAGCCAAGCACATACACAACTGAGCACATGACACACCAAGCACAGAGAGCTCTAAGGCCATAATTCCAGAGTACTGCTCATTTGCAAAACCAAGGCTGCCTCTCACCACACTTCACAATGTCCCGACTGAAATCACTTCCAGTGCAAGTTTCAACATGTTTCTTCACACACAGACAAGTCTTCTCATTTTTAAACAAGCAGTCTTAAATACCTCTTGCTGTCATAAATTTGCATGTGTTTTCTTCATATACCACTCCCTTCTCAAAACCAAGGCTAAGCCCATGAACAAAAACACTACTCTCTTCTGAGCTCTATGTTCAACAAAAGCGGACTGCGGATAAGCAAGTCTGCTGCTTTATTTTACAGCAGTAGAATTTATCTAATTCTACAGCAGAGCCAGAACTATTATTACATCATATAAAACATCTTGAGAGATGTAGCTGTCAATATGTACGTCTCTACTGACCCACACACGGAAGCAGAGGAACAGAGAGGGGCAAGTGACTATGGTCATCCACAAGTTTCAAGTTACTAAAAGCAGTAGCCATGTCAGCCATTCTAAAAATCTGCTAATACTTGCCAATCAGTTCTGCAAGAATGTGCTCTGCATTTAAATGCACCATCTTGTACTCCACACAACTCAACATCTGGCTGGTCTTTAAGTAGAAATGCTCATGCAATGCAAAAGCAAAATGATCTATTTCTTCATGCTCTGGCTGAATTGATTGCTGCAACCTTGTAACAGCAAACCTGTGAAGACTCCTTGATTTCCAATACCTACTTGCAGCTTTGAACACAAGAGATAAACTGAAAGCTGCTGTTATTCAAGTAACTGACTAGTTCTGCAAAATTCAAATTATGGCAAAATCAAGGCTCAACATTCAACTCTGTAGGATTTAACACTGGCACAATCAATGATGAGCAGGAGAGGAAGGCCACTTCCCGGTTTTGCAACTTTCCAATACTCTTGTATTACGGCAAAGGCAGACATGCAAGACTGAAAACATTTTCTCCTCTCATTCCCAAACAAGAGCACAAGAACACAAGCTATGTTTCAAGTAACTAAGAAATGCATATTACTGCAACTACTGCTGTGACTTAATTGTGAGCTCTTAAACTAATCTGCAATAACCCTTCTCTGTAATGTGTTCTTAGGTAACCACAGTTTCAGCAGAAGCTGCTATCCACTACTTACAGCAATTTCTTCTGAGAAAATATTAACACAAATAGTTGCTGAGGTACCTAGAACAGTTTTCTGGTAAACACTTACTGATTTTTCCTAAGAGGAAAAAAAGTAACTAAAGCTTTCTAAAACTATTCATTCCTTATGGCTTGACATTTCTCCTTCTGTGTCGCACAAAATCAAAAGATTTCAGCTCATTAATTCTTTTACAAACACACATTCACCTTTCCTTATGCTACAACTATGTTTCTTCTAAGCAAGGAGACATAAAATATTAAGCCTTAATTTTTCAAGCTAAATATATTACATATTTACTTTCTTGACTCTTATGGCTTGTGCTATTTAGGAAGAAACAGGTACAAACATGAAACAGATGAAGCTCATGGCTTTCTGTACATAAAATCAGACATTTCCAACAGCAGTAAAGTCAAGAAGAACAGGCACCTACACCACAAGTTTGTCTCTGAGTAGAGCTGAACAGAGGGGGAGTGAGAGAATGACAGCAAACAAGACTGAGCACAGACTGCAAATTCCAGTGTGGTGTTGATTTGCACGTGGAGTGCAGGGAAGTTTCTGCCGCTAAGCAGAAAGGCTGACACTTGCACCACAGCCCTGATGCCTGGCATCACAGGATTAAGTATTGTTACTGAGTATCACTACAAAGGTCAGCCCATGAAAAGCTTTACCAGCTTCATCTCTCTCCATACCATCCCTCAGTGCTGCTCCAAATGCTGGTACCAACCTCCAGTCCCCGCATTTGTGTCTGCTGGCTGATCTGATGGTCAACTTGCTGCAGTTCCATGCGCAGCTGCTGCTCTCGTTCAGCTGAGGGCAACTGCTTCCCATGACCAGCCACATCTGACATGGACAGTCTTTCCCTTTGGGATTGGAAAAGCAAAAATAACGAGATTTCAAGAAAAATCTTTACTCAGCTGGCACCAAAAAAAAAAACCCCAAAATTTAGAAAAAGGCAAAATAAAAATAAAGCAATCGTACCTGTCATTGAAACGTCCCTGAGAAGGTATATTTTGATGAGGAGAATATGGAGAGCCTCCCCAGCCACCGTGGGTTCCATAAGGACTGTAGTCTACCAGGAACAGAAAGAAAACCATGTTGCATTACTACAAAATCACCCTGTCAGTGGTTCAGCCAACACAGAACTACACAGAGAAGAAGAAGAAAGGCCAGCCCTCTAATTACGAGAAGTTTAACATTTCTTATGATTAAATGAACACAGAAATACTCTGTGTGACTGGTCTCACATGCCTAATCAATGACTTTTCCTGTATGTCTAACAGTCTGTGACAGCCTTCCAGAGTCTGAGATTGTGAAGGACTTCAGATACTCAGCCAGATGAACAAACACAGAACAAAACTTACAGACATGATGACTGCAGCTGTTTTTACTACTGAAGTTCCTAAAAGACTCATGAATTCACTGATAATTCTGACCTACCTAGGTAACTACAGTTTAAAGATTAAGTTTTCAGGGAAGCCAGAGTTCTACCTGTAATAAAGTCTAAAAGATTACTGCCTGAAAAATCTAGAAGCAAGTTTGGAGGAATATAACAATTAATTATTTTCTTAAGGTTATTCAGGGCACCTCAAGAAACAGAATCTTTTGAAGTAAAACAGACAGCTATATGACACATGTGATTAGAAAATAGACATGTTGGAAATTAATTACTCCTACTTTTCTGCTTTGCCTAAGAGCACACAAGACAATGGCTGCATTAAGCTTGCAGGAGCAGCTACCCATAAAGCAGGAGAGCAGCAGCACAGTACTTCATCAAGATGGTTTTGCATTATGTATTTGGGAAAGTGCTAAGCTTCTGGATTCTGCTACCACAGATTTAAAATAAGCTTCATATCAGAGGGACTGGCAGAACAAAGTAACTTCTTCCAAACATATCACTAATAAATACACTATGTATGCACGAACACGTCATGGAATATCCCAAGTGGGAAGGGACCCACAAGGACCACAGAGTCCAACTCCTGGCCCTGCACAGACACCCCAACATTCCCACTCTGAGCCTGAGAGCATTTTCCAAATGCTTCTGGAGCTCTGCCAGCCTTGGGGCTGTGACCACTCCCTGTTCAGTGCCCCACCACCCTCTGGGGGAAGAATCTTCCCCTGACACAGCTCCAGTCCTGTCATTGGTCACCGGAGAGAAATCAGGGCCTGCCCTTCCGCTTCCCCTCGGGAAGAAGCTGTAGACTGCTATGGGGACTCCCCTCAGTCTGCTCTTGTCCATGCTGAACAGACCAAGCGATCTCAGAAAGCTGTGGCAACCTTGTTCTGAATTCAGACTTTTCAGTATAACCCTACCTGAAGTTATTTTAAGTGGCATTAACACACACCACAGCTGCATTTCTAAGATAAAGATTCAAGTTTACAGGGTTTGTCTTCAACCTGCACAACACTGTAGCAGTAAAGAAAATAGCAACAGTCAGCAAAATCCAAGAGCACAGATCATACCTGAAATGATGGATTTAGTGGCAGCTCCCTGAACCGCCATGGCCTGCATGGGCCCAGAGTTCTGGTACATGGCTTTGGAAGTACGAGAGATGGCCCCAAATCTTGACACAGTTGGTCGGTCTCCAAATGGAATGAGGTCATCATCGCCTGTCTCAGCCGCTCGTCGCTGCATGTCCAGTCGCTGTTCACGCATGGCTTTACTATCCACATTCTGGACAAGACATGGAAAAGGCACTTAAAAACTCATTCATAAAGTAAGAGGTTCACATTCCTTTCACAACAATTTGGTAAAAGTACAGTAAGTTTCTCTTGTATTCTCTATCCCCTCCACTTCGCAACTAGTTTTCCTATTCTTCAGTTTGTAACTCCGCTGCCAGAGGGGACCTCTCCTTAATGGTCTAACTTAAGATGACCATTACCTCACCACAGTGAAAAAGCTGCAAAATTAATTGTGATCAAATCCAGAAGAAGAGAGCAGCAGCAAATAGAAACTGAGACAGAGAAAGTCTAATGGGAAGAGAAGGAGCAAAAAAACCTCTTCCTTATATAAACTCAAAGAAGAGATCAGTGGGCATCTCTGAGGAATACATACTCGTTCTAGAATCCAAAAGAAATTGCTCTGAAGCTCAGTGTTAAGAATTGTATCAGCTGAAAGCCTGAAAATTACTCAGAATGGGAATTTTTCCATACAGCACTTACTTGGACATGTTTAGTATATCTTTTCAGGCATTTTCATTAAGCAGCAGCACTGTTTGGAACATCCTGGTTTCTAAACAAGTTTCAGACTCAAACACCTTAATAGGTCAGCACATGAAGAGATAAAGTGTTCACTCTCTCCTCAAAGAGTTGAGTTAAATCAGAAAGCTAACTGTTGGCTACCAGAAAAAGTAACATGGTAAGAATTGCCAAAATCAAGTTAAGACTTTGCTAAAGAAGTAAAGCTGTACACAGTAAAACAAAAAGAGCAAGGTAAGTGGCGCCACTACATCAAGAAAATTGTCTAAAGGCTACAAACTTTGGTATGGTCCAATATTAAAATAAAACTCTGCAAGCTTTCAGCAGGGATAAGGATTGTTAAAAAGAGTTAAGATAACATATCTGAGGCAGGAATAAAGGGGTGAAAATGACGGTAACAACTAAGTTGGAAGCTAAACTCAATAAATGTAATACTTGGAAACTGAAACCATAGGGAAAATCTACTTTGGAATTCTGGAAAAAAATACATTTTAATCTCGGGGTCATGGGATGCTAGTATCAATTCTAATACATTTCTATTTACTCAGTAAAGCTGCATGTCATCTGCAGAATATTCAGCATTATGCACTCTCAGATGATACTATTCCTGTCCTTGAAAAAGGAATCTCTTATGAATGATTAAAAAAAAAAAAATTACTGAAGAATTAATTCAGTAAAGGTCTCCCGATAATTTTTTTCTGTGAGGAGACAAAAACTGAAAGCAGGAGAGATCCCATTTTGATTATCTGAAAATTAGCTCTGGGGCAGAAGAATACTTTGTTTAGCCTTGAAAAAGGAGACTGTTTCTCCAGAACCTTTTTACTTCTCTTAATTGAGCTGCAGGTTTTTTGCACAGTTTTCTAGCAGCAGGGATGAAAGCGAAGAGCTGTTTATCAATTCCTGGACGCTGCCACTCGGACAGCAATAAGCTGATTCCAAGTAATCTCAGTACTTCCCCAGGTCAAATGTGACAGTCTGATGACTCCAGGCAACCACACTGTAGGACTGAGAGCAAGAGGACAGGTAAAAAAGACCAAAGCTGCAGAAGAAATGCAGTTTTTGCACTCTGCATTTTTCAGGAGAAAGCCTCCTTTTTTGCATCCATTTCCAACAGTACCTTCAACGTTTTAAGAGGAAAGCAATTCGGCAGACAGAAAAAAGACAAATTTAATTCCAATGTGGCAGAGGGAAAAAGGGGAGCCTGTTTGAGGAGAAGCTGAACCAAAAAAATCCTGATTTAGTTAAGTGGTTGCAACAGGTGAGCACCTGTCCACAGAAGAATGAATTCTGATTAGGAATGTTCCCCCCCACCTCTTATTGGCCAAAGAAAGGTCACCATGACTCTGACAATACAAAAATAAGTCAACAGATCACTTTTGCAGATAGGAGATGAAGGAGAACAGATGAATCTCTGTAAAATAGTTTCTCAGGCTAAACAGTCTTTTCTCTTGAAGAACTTGAATGACTTCCTACATGCATGGGCTACCAGCCTACTTCTAGTGTTGAGTGATGCTTGAACATTAGGAAGAAACTGAACAGTGGTGGTATTTCAGGCTCCTCTTTATTTTCTTCTCCATTCATGACTCCCAACAGTAACACCCAAGCAGCCCCTTCATTTTGTAACACTGATCTAGCAGAAATGGAGCAGCACAAAACAAGATCACAGCGCACCTCCCAAAGTTCAGTGAAGGGCTGAATGAGTGCATCATAGAGCTAGAAATTGCCTTCAAGAAGAAATAGCCTAGTACAATGTTCTGACTGTGCTTTACTCAAAAACTTAATGCAAGTTTTGGGTATTCTTGTGGCCACAAATCACAGTCCTTCAAGTAAAAACTAGTAACACCCTTGACAGCAGTAACAGCCACCTTAAAAGGAATTAATTGCCTGAAGTTAAGTTACAGAACCTTCCTCTGACAGAAAGAAGTACAGGCAGCAACAAATGGACATGCTTTATTAACAAGCTGCCAGGACAGAATAATTTTTGCATTTCAAGTAAGTGCAAAGAATAATCCTTGCAGAACATTCTTGCTATCCATGGCTTCAGAGCAGAGTCATTATCCTGCATCTATACGCAGAATTTTGTACAAGCTACACAAGGGTAGGACTGTTCATAACTTTGAAAACAAAGTGCTTCACACACCTGCAAATGCTTTCTGTGACTGCAATACATTTTTGAGCTAAAATAAAAGCACTGCCATCATTGTGGAAAGCAAATGTAAGTCCTTCCCAACCCGCAGAACTATCCACTCTTCTTCTGTTTTCCCTTTATCCCTCCATACCGCCATCTCCACACTCCTTGCTGCCACAACATCTTTGGGTTTTGCATCTTTGGTTCCAATGTAGGAGCCGATGGTGTCACAGGACCAGGGAGAGTACTGGCTGTAGTCATTTCCTTTGTATTTCCCAGCTACCTTCAGGTCTTCATCCAAGTACTGTACAAAAACAAAAATCTGGTTCTGTAAGTGAGGGGAAGAAGCAGTTTCACAGCCATCCCTGTTCACTTCAACAGTAGTGAAGCTGATTATTTTTTATCAGATACATCACCCTCTGGAATTGGGCCAGAGAACGCATTAAGTGTGCAGAATTCTGAGCCCCTGGCTATGCTCCCAGTGCTGACTGTTCACTTGGCCAGTTTGGAGGTGATATTTTGTCACTGGTTAAAAAAATAAATCTCTATAAAGCTTTTACATATGTCAGGAGCAAAGTCTAGTAACCGTGAAGAGCGATTACTTCAATTAGTAATGGCTCAAAATTAATTTTCTTCATTGCACTGAAAGCAGAGAGCTTAGGACCAGTGGTAGATCAACAGCCAGTTGAAACACTGGAGACTGTACTACAAGGGCTTCCCACCCAGGCACAAAATCTACTTGCCCCAACACTTGCCAGTGCTGTACTGTTCTGACTTTCTTGTAAACTCCAAAGTATTTTCTAAACATGCCAGTATGTCATGTTTTTGTCAAAATATGCTTACCTCCTCTGAGTGAAAAGGATGAGGCAATGTTGGTGATGGTGCAAAAGGAGGCGGAGAAATCACCTTCCTCTCTTCCAGCTGGGCCATGATCTCTTTCCTTCGTCGGTGAAGTTCATCCAGGCTGGGATGAGGCTGAAATGAAGACAGGAAAATGTTCCAGAGCTCCTGAAGCATTAATGCACAAAACGAATAATTTTCTAAGTGTTGTTTACCTGAACAAAATAAGGCAGCTATATACTGCAAGGAGAGGGAAATACAGAGGATAGACAGAATCATTAAAGTAACAAGTAATGATCACTTTGTTAAAGTCTACCGGTTAACTTTCATATAGGACATACATGTTCCTACACTGGCCAGTGTTAGTTCAAGACACCCCACAAACAGGGAATGTGTTCCAACTTGACAAAGTTCCCACTGGAACACGTTCAGCATGGCAAGTCCCCATTATAGTCATATAGGGTAAATTGATAGAACTCTACAGATCAAAACCTAGTCATATTTATTATTCACTTTGCAATAAACATGGCACATTCAAACTGAAAAATCTGTAAGTTATGTTAAAAACACTTCCTGTACTCAGCAATAGGATTTAGAGCCTTTAATCTGAATGACCTAAGTCCAACTATTCTACAGAGCTCAATTCCAGCTGGTGATTTATCAAAGCAAGTTGGTAAACTTATACTAGGAAGACCCTCCAGTTAGCTATCTAACTAGAAAAAATTCACAAGAGTGGAATTTTTATCTTTTATCAAGGCAGGTATGTTTAATGTTTATTATTTAGGTACAGAGTTGGTTGGTCACAGATGGGCAGTACAAGAATGCACACATGACCATTTCCACACACCGAATTTACTCTGCACTTGAGTAGCCCTCTCCAGCCTCATCTTTGCTGGAGAAGTCAGAGACTTCAGAGACTTCCAAAGTGAATTACAAATGCTTTTCTACTTTGAGCACTAAGGCAGCCTGCTTCTACATATTAACATCATTACAACTGCAGAATGGACCAGTAACTTAATTACCTTCCAGTTTTTGATCCGCTTCCTAAAGTTTAGACTTTCAAAAAGGCCACCCCCTTGGTACAAAAATACTAAATTCCTCAAGCAGGTTATAGTTTCTCTCTCAAAACAACTACAAAAACACAGTGTAGAACCCATACCCTGTGGCATGAAGGTCTGATCTGACTGAGATGTGGAGCCACTGGGCAATAAGCCTCTGTTTGCTGGTATCTGTCTCTGGACTCAGGTACGTAGAGGGGCACAGCTGCTTGTGGGATGTCGATGGGCACTGGGCTGCCCCGCACCACATCCTCCCGCTGGTAGGGCTGCACGGGGGGGTACACGCGGCGACTGTCGTAGTGTGGCGGGTACATGGGCTGCGCCAGGGTCGGGTACCCCTGCGGCTGCGGGTACTGTGGGCTCACCACACGCTCTGGCAGGTATGGCCCGTAGTGCTCCACGTATGGTGTGCCTGGCTCTGGCACTGATGGAGGAGGTCGGACAAAGCGAGACATGGACTGGGTGGGATAGTACACTCCTGAAGCAGGGCAAGGGGGGGAAAAAAACACAAGATACAGAAAGTGATTACTACAATTGTCCACAAAAATTCACCGCAGAAAACCCTGAAGAAGCAAAAGTTGATCCAAAGCTCAAGTGACATAGTATAATTATCTGAGATACCAGCATGGTGTCAATGCTACAGTAGCTGATGAAGAACTGATGAGATTGAGCCCACCACAGGTGCACCACAAGTTCTGCCAGCACACTGAATAGAAATAAATCACCAGAATGTCTCTGCAGATTGCTACAAATGCTTAGCTACGTAAGACCTAAAAAGTAAACTGAAGATTGGCCTGTACATCCTCATCCATGCAACTAAAATTCAATTTGTTCCAACATATCAGAGCCACTGGCTGGGTAAAGGAACTTGGATTATTAGGATATAAAGTTATCTAGAGATTTGTTTTATGTCTTGAACAGCAAAAAGACACTTCAGAACTGTAAAACACCAAAGACTTCTAAGATCACACTGCCTGGTTACCTGAAGATTTTTATTATTCTATCCGGGATCTCTGGATAATTTTAAAATAAGCATGAATATGTGCATGACATCAAATTTTGTAGACAAGTCAAATGTTCACTGGCACATAATGAACAAATATAAATAGTTCGTTTTCCTTCAAAATGCTCTGCAACTTTCTCAGAAATGGCTTCCCCCATTTTGCCTTTCCTTTCTATGGCTTTTTCTGCTTTTAGCTTCCTTTGGTCTTCCCATGGCTTATTTTCCTTTCATATTAATTTCAATTTATCTCATTTCTCTCTGCAACCTTACATTGCCTAAGAATCATTCCCTGTTTTCATATACATAGCCATGTCTTCTCTTTTTAATCCCCTTCAATATTATCTTTCTCCATGTTCTCTCTTGAGAGTTTTTCCTCTTAGTTCCCTTTTTACGATGTTTTCTTTTTTTGTAAACATCCTTCTCTCTAATTTCATTTATCTCTTTCATCACACACACTTTATTTCCATTTGCCCTGAGTCAAACTGAATTAAGGTTTACCATGCCAGATCACTGATCCAACCCAGTTAGGAAGAACTGAAGACAGAAGGACTTGAAACACTTGGACAGATAGAAGTATTGTTTTCACTTGCATCGAAGTCCTCAGTCAAGGCAAAAAATCCTGCCAATTTCCATTTTATTATGATGTCACTACATTAGTGTCTTTAGTCCATGAAATTTGAAAGAAAACTTCAACTTGTAGGCTTAAAAACCAAAGTGGGAAGAAAGACTAAAATCAGCCTGAGGATGAAAGAGTTTCATGTCAATCTTACCTTGTTGGTAGGGTGCTGGCTCAAACGATGGGGCAGCTCCTCTGGGGTCTTGGTAAAACATATCTGCTTGTTGTGCATTGTACAACTGAGACCCTCGGGGTACCATCTGCAACTGCTTGGTGACAGACACTGAGGGCAGATCTGCTGGTGCCCGAGCAGGCACAGGATGAGGGTTCACTGGCAAGGCAGAAATAGAGCTCTTGGGGACAGATTCCAGCCTAAAAAGTGGAAAGACAGCACTGCTCATTAAGGCCTGGTATAGCACACTGTACTCTAACACACTGTTCTTTGTCTACACTCCACCTTCTGAAGGCTTCTATCACCTTCTCCAATTAAAATATAAGCAAACAGGGAATTAACGCAATTTAGAGTTTTAGTTTTAGTTCTCTACTCTAGTATATAATCACTAAAAAAACCCCAACCAAACACAAGAACAACCACAATCCCCATTCTGTTTCTTTATCTTAAAGAACTGGTTTACTTTGTTTCTACTCCAGATTTACACACACAATAATTTGAACAACAGGTAGGAAGACCCGTACAAGTCAGGAGGGGATCCAGGGGCGCTGCTACTCAGATGGTCCATCTTCCCTGGCTTCAGGGCAGTTTCATAACCGGAGTCAGTCCCTCGAGAAATTAGTTGCGTCACCGTGCTGCCTGTTGACACAATTCCATTTGGCAGCGCAGAAGTTTTCCTATTGGGCAAATCCACTCCCCCTTCCTCTGAGAGGATAGCTCCTGAAGGCAGGCCCACCTCATTCAGCTGGCCCAGGGAGGCACTAAGGGGTCTTCTGGGAACGAGACGCTTGTTCATTTTACGGAATCTTCAGAAAGAGAAACCACATATCAAAAATTGAAACAAAAAACCCCACCAAGTAAAAGGAGCTGTACTTTCAAGATTTTTCAAACATGGAGTCTACCAAAAGCTTCCTTTTATTCAAGTTCCCCAAGGAGCTTGTGAGAATACCTCTTAGAATACAACCTCCCTGATAGCTGATCTATTAATAGCAGTTTCAATTAGAACAAGGACGGACTTTTAATGACAAGTACATCAAGAATTCACAGGAAAACTTCACACAGCAAATTTACAAATCCTACTTTCTTTACACATATGCATCTCAAGAGGAGAGAACCAAAACCAAGCATCACATAAAGTACTACTATCACATAAAATACAGTAACACAAGCTTCAGAGTAAGAAACACAGACTGTTCAAGCCTGTTTTATTCAGAGAAGAAACTAATAGCAGAAAATTTAAGTGAAAAAATATGAATTTATACCCTTCTGCTCCATTTGTCCAGTAATAAGCCAAGTGTTTACTAACGTGTGATATATTTTAAAGCACCGTTTAAGATTTATGTTACTATATCAATATCCAGCTTACACAATTTCTGTTGTTTGATAAAGTGATTGCAGAGATAAAAACTCTATGAACACGCAGCAATTCCAAAAATCTAACTGCTTCTGACCAAAGCCTGAACAAATACAGGTATTTTAACCAACATTCCACAGAAACCAGTAGGCCAATGGTACTGGAGAGAAAATTCCAGAATTGAAGGTTCTCCACTAAATACCCTGCCATTAGTTCAGATCCCAAAATCAAGTGTGAGGGTATATTTGCAGACCCGAGTGTTCTTGCTGAACAAGAGGCTATTTCTTCAGCAGGGCTGAAGCTAACACTTTCATATCATAAATAACAGTCAGAGTGAGATGGGAACCCAGACTATGAAGGTACACACATTACTGTAGGAAAAGGTGCCAGTTATTACTCAATCTTTAGATAATCTTTGTAGTTGCCCACATGCATTAACAGCAACACATCAGAGGTAAAAAGGGGTTTTATTGTTGGGGCTGTTTTGTCTTTTAGATGTTGTTGCAGTCTCCACGTGTGCAGGACATACATTAATTTTTAAAAGTTCAGTACTTGCCTATGCACACAGGGTCTTTGTCCCTTGCCAAGAGAGGGATGAGCTGCTGTTTAAGCAAGTTTAGATTATAATTTGCTCTCCAAGGCATTAACACACATTTCCCCATAACCTTCCTCTAAACTTAAAGCTATAGAGAGAGATATGGGAGTCACACAGCAACAGCAATGCGTATTATTCACTAAGCATTTTCAAAAGGAGAAGCACTAACACAATAGCTACTTAAAGGAATTAAGCAAAGATAAAAGGTACAAGGAACAGTCAGAACTCTCAAGTTCCTCAACCACCCACAGAAACTGTTGGAATCCGAAACTGAACAAACATTCTCTTCAGCCCAGGACAACATTAATACCAAGGCATGCAAGTCAGTCTGGCTACAACAGGCCGCCCTCACCTGCAAAGCTGACAAACAGTCCTTGATACATACAACTGGCTCAGAGGCCTAACACTGACCCACCACCCGACACAGGTTAACAAAACCCTCCCAAACAGCGCTACCAATCTCCATTTCATTAGCACGATGACAGAAGGCAAAAAACCCTCCAACTGTTTCTGCAGCACGCAAGTACTGAAGTCCTGTTCCTTGTTCAGGTGAATAACTTTGTCATTCTAACACCATGCGCTCTCCTCTTCTTTCTTCATGTTTTGTGTATGCACTGCATGCTGGCTATACAGCCCATGAACTGACATTAATGCTTTGAGTTTCAGGTTAAGAAAGGACAAAGAAACACTGCATGCCAATTCCAAACTTTTAAAGTGTTCTTCTCACTATAATTCAAATAAAAGATGCTTTTTTTTAGCCCAAAAAGCAAGCAACAAGTTAATATACTACATAAAATACACTGTGTACTTATTTCTTTTAGCTCCTAAACAATCCATTTTACTTAAAAAAAAATTAAAACAACCTGCATAACAACAGCATCTTGCTCTTGCATAGCCCTCCTAAATCTGTAATGGATCTAGATTATTTACAGCAGACTTGATATGATCATCATTTTTAAACTCTACAACAACAGATGTAACCAACTGAAGGTTCCTGCATGAAACTTTCTGACAGATTGCACAAAGAATTGTTGCAGGAGAAAAATCCTGGAAAGTTAGTTTTTAGCTCTTTGGAGAGCTAGCAACACATTTCTTACATTTGGAAAACTGCCAGCAACCTACCTGAATAAAAAGAGAAGATAAGAAGTACTCCCAAATAACAGCCACTGTGAATGCCATCACACAGCATGTTTAGTCACACTCAAGAAGTAAGGAAAACAGCCCACCTCCAAAAATCTTGGATAACATTTGTGTAACATCAAACTTTCAGAGCTGCGTTACTGCTGAACAAAGCAAACATCCTGTATGGAAGAACAAGTAGCTCCATAGCCTAAAAGATGACTGTTACAAGTTTATTACATAATTTCTTGTTGGTTTAACAGCCAGGTTATAACTCCTTTCCCCGTCACTCCTAGATATGAGAAATAACTCTTACCAAGAGTGAAACAAAGATTGGACTGCTTTCTACTAGCAGAGGTACACTTACTTTTCCAGTTCCTCCTGTGAGTGTGCGAAGGTGCAGCTGGCCCCTCGGGGACATCCCCCTCTCTGCTTCATGTCTCGGCACATGTATGTCTTGTACTTGCTGTGCTGAGGGGGCTGACAAGGTTAAAGAAACCAGGTGAGATACCTGAACATGAAAGTTCACTTAACCAAGTTGAATGTATTATCTTATCAAAAGCTTGATGTTTGACTGTCGATAATTCTTCAAATTTAAGTGTTTCTGAAAAACCAAATACAAAATAAATGACTGAAGCACTTGAGTTTGGTTCTTCAACAGAACCAACAGATTCAAGAGTACATATTTTGACAACTCTCAAGTTTCTATAACATTTTTATTCAAAATCCTTACCAGAGAGCTTCCTGGAACACAGCTGCACATTTTAAGACACAGTTAAATGGACAAAACTGATACAGGATGAAAAAATGAAAATGAATGATGAAATAACCAGATATACCCTATCAATAGTTCCCACCAAGTGAAAGGTCTGTAAAAGCCAACTCGCTTTCTGAGAAGCTCAGCCAAAAGGTGTATAGCTGTAAGAAGTCACCTGCAAATTGTTGGTTTTTGGTTTGGTTTGGTTTTGCCATCTACTGTAGTGAGAAGATCCAGGCAGGGTGAATATAAGCCACACAGCCTTTTACTGGCCACTGCTGCCAGGTAGCACAACTTTACCTAGTGCTCAGCAGACATCCCTTTTCCACTCAGGAGGCTCTGGGTTCCCTTCCATGAAGCACTGCATGTACCACAGGTTCTCCACAACAAAAACTCTTGCTGTTTTCCCCTCCCAGATTCCCACTTATACATTTCTACCACTTTTCCTTGCGCTGGTGACAGTGCTCATTATCAATCCCAAGTAATGCAAAAAGGTGGAACAGCAGAAATAATTTACTTTAGTTTTCCCATTTTTTTGGGGATAATCTTTTAACTAGTTGAGCTCGCCAAACCAGCTCCCCAAGAGGATGAATGCCAAAGCAAGGGAAGAGTAGGACTGGGACCAGCAGCTCCGTATTTCAGCAGCATTTACATCAACTGAGCTACGCAACAAAATGAGACCAAATGAATGTGTGATAAGGTAACTATGAGATAAGCTAATATATAATATTTGGCAACATAATTTCATTGCTGAAAAAAAAATTTGTTTCAGGAACTTGGATTGCACCTTCCTATGAACTATATTCATAAATCTTCAAGCTTGACAGACCATTAAGCACAAGTATAAGGATAATTTCATTAACATAGAGCCAGCTGACTGAAAAATGTCATGTTAAAACAAAACCAAGAAAATTCCCACAAATCACAGCAGCACCCCAGCATCCCTTCCCCACCCTCTACTCAGGAAGGTTATGATCTATTTCCCTAAGCCTGAAGCTGGATCAGACTGTTTTCCTTCCATCCTAGTGAGCTGTGAAAATTAATTCAACAGGTTTTGGGGGTAAATATGTGTTGTTTCAGGTTTTTTCCTTTCTTGTTTCTTTTTTGATAAATATGACCCAGCAGTGATGTTTTCTATCAGCTCCTTTTCAAACCAAATCTTTCCAGACAACATCAGTAAACCTCTACTATAGGATACAGCCAACAAAACTTAATGGTACATATTTCCCAAATGATTTAGCTTTTACCTGTTGTTGATCTGTTCCTTTTTTGCTGTGATTCTGGATATAATCAACTAAGCCATGAACCACAGTCCTCACAGCAACTAGCCCATTTTCCAGTTGTTCCCATGTTGGAGGAGGAGCATCTGTTGCATGGACACCAAACACAGAATATAAAAAGAAAAATCAGAAGCATTTTCCAAAACCAGGTACAACCTCTCCCCATCAGTATCACAAAACCTGACTAGGCAATTTATAAAAAAAGTTTTATCAGTAGATAAAAAGCATTCAGCACCTTAATTCTGGGACATTCAGCTCTTACAGAACAGAGGTATCTACAAACTTAAGACTGAACTGAAGAAAATACCAAATGAACCAGTAAGACTATTATTAGCATGTCAAATTATTTCCTTTTACAAGAACTTTCACATCTCAGAACTCCAGAGTAAAGGCATTGTACAAACTCTTCTCACAATGAAAAACATCAGGTTCAAAATCCCTCTTTGCATTCAGACTCCTGGAGGTAAAACCATTCTGTATGAATACGGTCATCACTGGCCTGATTACACAGGCACAGACACAGAACAACAACAGAAATTAATGCTTCTCATGTGGAAAAAACATCAAAAGGCAAATCTATGAATCAGACCACCATCTAAAACACTGTGAATAGACTGTACCGTCTCAATTCTATAGGAGCACCTTTTCTTTTTAGCCAATTTACTTTTCTAAGTTTTTGAATCTGTTCCAGCAGCTGACACTCCCACTGTGTGCCTGCACACTCTGCTGCAAAGCACAGTACCTCAAAGTGCCTTTCAAGATCTTTAGCAGAATTAATTGCATTGTATTCCACTCATAGGGACTAAATTCTTCCAGAAGTACTTCAACATGCTTCCCTGCTGTTCTTTAGGCAACTCAACAGTACAGAAAAAAACCACACAGATCAGACTTGGCTAGTGAAACCAAGGGAGGCTATTAGTGATGCCACTTTCCATATCAGTTTTTTGCTAACAAATTTGCAGTATACAGGTTTGTCCGCAGTTTGTTCCAATACGAAAAATTTGGGAAGAAAGCACTGCATTTCCTTTAGCTGTAAAACATAGCTGGTCCTCATTGGAAAGGAAGTTTAACTTCTGTTTGTTTAAACAAATATAAAGTACAACTTTTCATCTCCTGAAGTTGTAGTTTGTATCTTTTTACTATTTTGATATATAATACTGATTTTACAAATTTGAGCACGTATAAAATAAAACTTTAGCCACAGGACTTTGTTCTGTCCCTTTCCTTCCCCGTCAGGTGGTCCATCCTCGCAGCACTGCTGACTGTTTCAACAATTTCTATCTTTCTCTCCTCTGTCAACAGCTTAGGTTTTATTTCCCAGTTAAATTCTTTCCAACTATCTTCCACTTCCCAGACTCTTTCCTACCTTTGCAGAATTACATATGAACAAGAAATATACGAAATTCCATAGGGTAACAAACCATTCTAGTCTAGACTGACTTTTGCCCAGCTTCTCTCTACTCAGTCTATCAAAATTCTACTTTGGAATCCAAAACTCTTAAGTTGATGAGTCAGGAGGATGTTTCCTTACACTTGATGATCAGCTTTCAATCCTTGAACAGTGTTAAGCTCATCCTGCTAAACTTTTCTTAAAGATTTTCTTAAAAGCATCCAGATTTACCTGGACTGGGATCAATATTTGCCAGGAGTTCTAGGTGAGGTCGAAGACGATTCAGGTTAGCTGGATCTCCAGTCCTCTGAAGAGCAATAGTTAATTCCTGAACACTCTGTGCAAATGAGGCTGGGGTCTGCAACTTAAAAAAATTATCATAATAAACTTTCTGCAGGCATAGTAATCCTCATGGTTTCTGAAGGCTGCTCCACAAACTCACAAGAATTGTCTCCCAAAACTGGAGATTAACGTCTTTCACAGAAGCCCATTCCAATGAACCCTTTCTATTAAGAATGCATAGTTCTTTGACACTGCATTAAATTACACCTCTAAATAGACAAAATAAGGGCTGGTATTATTGCTAGCAATAAAACCTATTTCTTTTGTGTTGTGCTGCCACCCAGGAAAAAAAATGGGCCATATTAGAAACCATTTAATTTAGATTTCTGGAGAGTCTAGTATCTCCAATCCCCAAACCAACAGGTTTGCACTCTGCTTTAAACAGAGTACAGCAAGCAGAAAATAAAGAACAAGCTGGTTGAAGGAAAAGATAGTTAGCAACATTCCATCTCCTAACATCACACAATTCCAGTATTTAAAACCCTTAATTCCACCTAGGTCCTTCAGGAGATGTTTGGCAGGACACTTGAAAAGATGGGCAAAGGCATAAAAACACAGCAGACCCATCTTGAAGCTAATCCTTTTGCACAGCAGACAAAGCAGTTGTTTTACAGCTTTTGTAGCCATTCAACAAGGTTCAGTTCTTCCCACCTGATTTAGGCACTTACAAATGAGTCCCCTAATCTAAAAGTCGATTTATCCTATGTTGCTTCTGAATGCAGAGTGATCTGGGCATTTCCAGAGTTTAAGTATTTTATTTAGGAAATGTGCTTTCACCTCTCTGTCTTACTTCAGATATAGACTAGGGGACTCATTTTTTTTCCAACTTATGCCCTAACTTCCTGCCCGGAAACATGGACCATTAGCCTCTGTCACTACACTGGCACTTATCAGCTGTTCATAAGGGTCACATCCCAATTGTTTAGCTAAACTTTGTGGGTTTCCATCTGCAGAAAGATGTAAAGTAGCAAGAAATGTCAGGATGGTAGAGGGAGCAAGATTCATTAGGTTACAAATATATATTCTAATTATTTAGAGCATAATGGGTTTTGAAATAACAGGACAAATGATTAATGGGCAAGTCCACATGGACACAGTTTCTAAGTTCAATGTTACAAACATTTAAACCTACTACAGTTGCAAACAAGATGGACTGGGCTGATTTTAGGTGGCTTTACCTTGTCGATGATACTCTGCATGTGGGATTTGTGAGACTGGTCTCCATATAATAGCGAGGACCACTGGTCTGGTGCAATGCGCAAACCTGCTTCCATAGCTATTTGAACTATCTGGGAATCATGTTCCCTCCTCAGAGCTTCGTAAGTCCGAAATTCCTCCTTCAGTTGCATCAGGGAGGAATCCTCATCTCGCTTGGTCACCTAGTAAGGAGAAATGAGCCAATTACAATTAAGCAGGATAAACCCAAGATTACATGAAGTCCGAGGCAAGTGATGTCTTCAGTCAGCAACTAAGTCCTTCTCCCAAACTAAAATCAACTATGACACTACTCATTGAACACCAGTTCCTACATAAAGTAATACACACTTCATAGAGTGAAACCACTATAAAATGGATACAAAACATTATTTACTTGGACTCTGACTCACATATTGGTCGAAGTGTCATACTTCCTAAATGACTTTACAGCATCTACACCTTCAATCAAGATATTTTGTTTGCATTGCAGAACTTTGCTTGAGGGTACAATTAGCAAAAACAAAGCATTTTTCTACTGATTTAGCAAAAGTGAATGACATTTGAGTTGAGCATCCAGTAACAGATATTAAATACCGTAAAGTGCATTAAGCTGTTTAAGTTTTCTTCATACAGCTGACAGTCAGAAGTCTTCTATTTCTTTGATTCTAACAACACCACAACTGAATTAACAGAATTAGGAATTTTTCAGCTTTAAGCCACTTCTAAGAAGGTAAGTCTGCTGCCTTACATACAGGTTTTGTAACTGTGCCTCTGTGAAACTGTACAGAGGCAAAACCTAACTTTACAGCTTCACGTAGCTGATTCAGCCTACACTGCCATCACAGCTGAACAACAAAGAACTCTCCAAATTCACGGGGGACTTAATGAGCAATACCTTCTCTAACTACACATATTTTCAGGCACATTTAATGTTACAGGACAATGAAAATTGAAAGTGAAAACCAATGGTTTTCATAGCATTATGAAACCTCCAGGCAGAATCTTCTTCATACCTTGAAGCACGAGGCTCTGTAAAGGAGCTGGACAACATGCCCAATGCTAGTTTTGGAAGCCTGAGGGAATCGCGGCTCCAGTCTCTGCACCACAAAGAGAACCAAGACCTTTCGTGACAGAGCAGATCCATCTTCCAAAGCCAGCAGAACCAGCTTTAAAGCCTCCTCTTGCATTGCTGAGAGTCAGGGGAAATGCAAAAAGAGACAAAGGATGAGAGAAGCCCAACCAAAATTTTTGCAGTTTCTTGTTCACCTACAATTGGGATAACAGCTAAAAACTCCCACCAACAGACACACAAACCCACAGAGAAAAAAGGGAGCTGAGCAAAAAGGGAGGGCAAAGAGAAAAGGAACCCTTCCAAATTCCCAGACTGTGACTCGGAAACACGACTTTTTACCTTTAATATTATTATCATTATTATGATTTTTTTTATTATATCATTATTATCATTATTACTACTACTACATCATCTATTTTGCGTATCATCTGATAAAAAGATTCCTTTGTTCCTGTCTGTACATCTCTTGATCATTAATATGAGTTTTCAAAGTGCATTGCCTATGCCCCACACTTATCCCAGAAGAAAAAGCTGACAGGCTAAGGAAGAGCAAGGTTCATTCCCATGCAAGTAAAAAAAAAACCACTGAGTGCCTACACCAATCAACCAGACTGCAGCACCACTATTTTGCTATGTAACCAATCCCTCTCCTTCCTGAAGTGGTATGAAAGTTAGTATCTCAAAGTAAGTCTTCATCTGTTTCAGTCAGGAAAAGCTTCACTATTTTTTCTTTAAGAAATTGGCTTCATATTTCAAGACTCAACAAGCAAAGTCTGTATTTTCAATAATGAGACTTTTTTTTTAAAGCAACATTGATTTCTTTCTAGTATTTTAAGCAAAGGAATTTAATTTATAAATACACAACTTCTTAAAAATGTGCACATGTAACTAACAAATCTATCCCCACAACTGCTTTGTATATTTATTGCCCTAGAGAAGGAAAAGAAGCCATGCCAATCACTTCCAGTAATCTTATTTTTTCTAGAAAGGTCTTCAAGGAATAGCAAGTGAGAAGCAACATGTCATTTATCTTATGACAAGAACAGAAGGACACCTATCCTGAATTTCACAGAAGACTTGAAAAAGCATTAAAAATATGAGAAAACCCAACAGCAGCAGCCAAACAGACACATAATTAATTCTGAAGACTACTATTAAGAAATTAAGCTGCTGCTTAATAAAATCGCTTAGGCAATTGGACAGCCATTTATCAATGGCTCAGTTCTGAATTGCTTCTAGTACAGCTGTGATACTGCGATGTCACCTACCTGGCCCAAGGAACTGGCATCCTCTGGCTCTCACTGCAGCCCAGAGGTTGGAGGAGAGCTGCTGAGGGTTTTGATGCTGGAGAATGAGCTCTGTGACTGTTCTTTCACCCAATGACCGTGCTGCACGCATGGCTCTGATCCGCCCTTCCTCCTCCACCAGCTGGCAATGGACTAATGTCACAAGTTTCCTCTGCATGGGACGACTCAGCACACTCTGAGTAGTACTGTTAAGACCGACACCTTCAAAACAAAATGAAACAGAATAATAAGCTACCTTATATTCCTCTTCTAGTGCCAGCCTTCAGTGACTGTACTGGACAAGTGCAAACCTAGTTCTCCTGGTGTCCATTTCGTCAAAGGGAATACTAGTCAAGGCATATCAGAAGTTCACTTCTGCCAGTTTATTTCACTTGGCAATAAAAACAGTTTTCTGGGAGTCAGCCTCCCCACAGGCTTAAGTCTTGTGATTGACTGATCTGGCTTTTTAAGAAGACGGAACCTCTAATGAATCCTTTTCCCGTGTTGGTAGTTTGCCCCACACCCTCCCGTACAGATTCCCAGTTCATCACGGACTTCAGGGATCACTTGGGCATTTGTTTATTTTCGTAACACATTTAGTTTCTTGCCTCTATGCAGTACCTTCACTGTTTTGGTCTAGAGCTTACATGAGTCCTGAACTACTTGGGTGACGTTTAATTATGTGCCAAAACTCTGAATCATAAATATGCTGAGAGCCACTTAATTCAGGTTAAAGGAACGAGTGACTCACTAGACATACAGCTGCCATGCTGCGTTTGCTCTACAGCCAGAGCTTGTTCACTGGGCCACCACTTCCCAGAGTGATACTGGTGTCACACTGCACTGGTCACAAAAGATTCAGACAGCTTCTCAAAAAAATTCGTTTTTGAAAACCTGATGCCCATGATGCTCAACTTCACCACCTGGGCTGACAGACCGTCCAAATCCAGCACACGTAATATATATATAAAATCCATACTCTTCAACACAGTGCAGGTTTGCTAACATGGAACTACCCAGATTGACCCAGCTCTTGTATATGACCTTGTATAAACAAAGTATTACTTAAAATTTTCCTTATCTATCTTATATGCAGTAACTTGCTCATATCAGTTTATTCATCTTCTACATAACAGCTGCATTACTACAGTTATCACAAAGCAGAACTGAAAAAAAAAAAAAGGGCAAAATTATCTATTTTTACTTACTCTGCAAAGATCAAATCAAAGTTTGTCTCAACTCACTACACCATGGCCAAACACCTCAGCCTTTCCTCTGAATTATTTTTGACATCTTCCAATACTACAACCCCCTCCCCTCCATGAAAACATAACCTTAATGTTTAAGAAATCTGTTTCAATCTGTTTCTAAACTAGGTTTATATCCATTTTTCAAACATACTAACTATAATTTGGATAGTTTGTTTTGCATCTTATTTGGTTTTTTGCTTTAATTTTCCAAGGAAGCAATGCAGGAACTACCTCTTGCACTGCTGAGTGGTTTGAGGTACAACGCCAATTCTTCCACACATTTCTTGCCCTCCTCATAATGCTTGGTATCTTCAGCTCCACTGCATAAAGTAATCGGCTGTTGCTCAGGAACCTGAAGAGACATGACATGTACATCTACTATGAATATGCATAAATAAGGGGCAACCATGCTTATAAACACTTATTACTATAATGCATTTCCTGGGGTTTTTTCCCCCTTCTGTGATTTTTCTATATTAGTACGCATTTTTTCAGCTTATTTACTGAACAAATAGCATAAAAAACCCCAGTGAAAATGAAAACCAGAAGACAGAATTTATGTTTAGTAGACTTCTTTTATTTAGTGGCCGAAAGGAGCTAGAAGCAGAAGGCTTAACATGGCACTTCCTATAACTATAAAACTTTGGCTAAAACAGAACACATTGAAACATCCCCAAAGCTGACTGGCCAAGAAGCTCAGGGGAAAAAAAAAAAAAAAAAAAAAAAAAAAGAGGAGAACTCTGGTCTACTGGTAAGTACAAATTTGTATCTAGGGCCTCACAGCTCTACAATCATCCAGGGATAAGAGACTGCAGCTACTTAAGATTACTGGAAGAAAGACTTAGCAGCATATGCACTAAGACACCCTTGGAACATATTCTGACTAAACCCAGTCACAAAGCATCATGACCAAGTTATCCTATGTAGTGCATATGAACACACCCTGTGAGTATTTATCTGATGATAAAGGCCAATTACATTCTTGTGGTTTTTCTGTTTTGTGTTGGTTTTTTTGTCAGGTGACATTTATTTCTTTTTCCAGACATTCACCAGAAATCAGGATTTTTCCAAGGGATTTGGACAACCCCACCTACAAGTCATAATTTTGTTTCTACTGTTCTCTTTGTAAATTCTTAAAGCTTTCATCAAATTTGGGAGTGCAGTATAGCACTGTACTAACACTTCTTGACATCACTGTTCTGCATTCAACCCAAGATGACAGTACAGAGAATTGGAATTCCTCAGAAGACTAAACCCAAGCACTTTTTGCATATGCTGTCAAAATGCACATAGATCTCAGACTTCTATTTCCAAGTCAATCCCCATTCCAGTGGCAATAACAGCACACTAATCCCACATAGCTGCTTGCAGGGACCAACCCAAGCCTTCAATCTAAAAGCAAAAGCCTTTAATGCTTCAGTTAAATACAGCTATAAACCTGCTCACCTTCATGTGTAATCCAGCCATGGCAAGAGCAGCATTATGACAGGAGCATCAAATAAAAGCAGAAAATATATATAAAAAACACACACACACACGTATATAGTTGCCATCACCAATGTGACCAGCTTTCCTATCAATTTTAATAGAAAGCAATGCTTCAGCCATATGATCACGCTACTCCTTAGGCAACAGTCTCACAATGCTAAGTTTCTCATTTGACACACAGAGCAAAATAGAAAGTTATTATCTTGCTTTTCCAGCAGGCAACAAAGAAAAATCTCAGAGTGCAACATATCAGCTTCAATTAACAGTTAGTATCATCCTAAAACTAATATAAACAAGGCAGAGGCTGTGTCTGATCTAGGCTTTCATTCCTACTAAAGAGACAAACAAACCCAAGTTCAATCACACGGAGACAACAAGGTTAGCCTAGCCTCGATACTTTTCACTGACAGAAGTTAACTTGTGATATACTGTGGGGTTTGGTTTTAATTTTGGGCCAGCATTTGTTCAGGGTATTTTGGGTTTTGGGTTTGAGGGGTTTTTGTGTCTGTAAGCAAGAACACTTCCAGCAAAAGGAGATTTTGCAACTCTGTCAGAATGATCAGCAGTAAACTGTCACAACAGCCTTATCTCAACTGGTTTCTTGGGATTTGGGAAACAATTATTAACTCCTGCAATATTTGCCTGCACCTTAACAGAATATTCCACACCACCTTTTCAAAGGCATTGCCATTTTAGCAGTCTGCTCTTGCCAGGGAAGTCACACAGCAGAAACGGCTTATTGAGCAAATGACACATCTCAAGCATATGTGCCCAGACGCTGCACCATCTCTGCCCTATTTACTTCTGTCATGTATTTTATGCAAATTCCTACTTGCTCCTGCCAGCATTCCATCTGGCACCGGTGACAACCCAAAATACAACAACAGCAACCCCCAGCAGACAAAGGGGGCTCAGAACAGATGTGGGACAGGAAGCCATGTTCAGCCCTGGATTTCAACCCTGAATTGAAGTGGGTTTAGTACACATTCAGAGCAGTGGTTTGGAATGCCAGACACAGCACAACTCCACCAGCGAGACACAAGGACTGTCTAGGCAACTAACAAAAAGCTTCCCCTTCCCCCAGGGAAAAGCTGGCAGAGAAAAACTTCCAAGAGCTAATCAAGCTATTCAAACACTATCTGCATATCGTTCCCATTCCTTCTCTTTTCAAGGGAAGCTTCAATGTAAAAATCTAAATGCTTTGTACAACTGTACTGTTTGCAAAATGAGCCCAACAGAGATTAAACTTTCATCGTAAGCTGGAGTAAGTGTAGTACTGAAGAGTAAAACAGTATATTTTCTCTATGGTTTCAGGAGTGTTCAGGAGAAGAGAATTTATTTCTCACACACACACACTTCACTCATACAGTGCACCTCACAATAAAATCTGCAAGTCATTTTCCTTTTGCTGGTTCTATTATATGTACTTCCAAGACCTATTTTAATATTTTAGGGTTAGAATGATTATAAGAACAGCATCTACCAAGAGAAAAATCATAAAGCCATAATTCATAAAAGTGACAGGAAATGTGCATTTTGACTTTGGCTCAATCATGAAATTGCTGAGGGGCAACTGTGAAATAATTGAACTCCAAAGCATTTTCACTCCTCCTTCCCAAAATATCCTTTTAATAGCATGCATGACCCTATGGCCACTGCTGTTTACAATGCCTCTTGGGAGCCTCAGAATAGATGCCCCACAGAGTGAGCTCACTATTTTCACCCTCATTCCATATTCCATTCTCTCAGACACCACACCCTTATGACAGTTTCCACTGTAAATATATTTGCATCATGTAATCAACACCTCCCAAAGGGGATGAGAGCAAGACAGAAAAATGATCTCAGATGTTTAATTGCGTTAAATCTGTGATGGTTTTGCATGCATCTGCTTTGGCAATGACTGCCAAGTATCCTGGCAGTGGAATGTTACCCATCAGCATGGCTTGCGGCTGTGGGAAGAGACAGGTTATGACAGCATAAGGAAGGGGACTGGAAAAGAATGCTAAAGCATTATCTCATACCAGGCAGTGATTTTGAAGTGGTGATTTAAGTGTAATTTGATGAAGGAAGTCAGCTTGAGTTGTCAGTAATTACCAATAGATGTCTAATTGCACAGAACGAGAACATGTTAAACAGAACAAACCCTTTTTGTATGGTTTAAAAACTGTTTCTAGCAGTATTTCCCTCCCCCTCCCTGCAAATGAATGATCTGCTTCCTGCCAAAAGAAACCAAGCAAAACCCAAAGCCTACCATCTTCATTCCTCAAAAGTTTACATTAAAGACAACTTTTTCACAGATAATTCCTCTTTGTGGTACTTCATTTCACCAAAAGTTACAATGAAAGATTATCAAACATGCCTCTAATAGCTCTGCACTTGCAATGTTCCCCTTCTGAAAGGGCTGTGAGTTAAGATCACTCCACCCAGTCTCTCACCACGCACAATTCCAATGCCTAATGTCTAGAACTGTATTTATCATGTCCACCAGGAGACTATGCCAAAATTAAAGCACCACGGGCATTTCAGCCATTCTACGTCACCTGTTTGGAATGAGCATGCTGCTGTATTGTGAGTTAAAAAAACAGGAGGGAAGAGCTTAGACAACAGATCCATGATTAGGTACCTTCAAAACACTGGCCAGGTGAACACTTAAAATAGTTACATATAGTGAGTCATATGTGGATGCTTGATTAGCTAAAACTCAAAACCTTATTCCTACAGAAACAAACTTAAAGGATTCCTTTACCCAGGCAGTCTAAGAAACAAGGTATCCTATGAATGCCTTGTTGATTTGTGTCCAAGGCCATCCGGTCGCCCTTCCATCACAACTCCTGCTTACGCACTCAGCTATGTCCAGCTTTCCCAGGAGTAATAATTCTCGTCTTCCACTTATGATCCCTTTTTCCCCCCTCATCTTATGCAGCCAAACTTATCTAGACGTGGTCTGAGCAACCTAACCAGAGAGGCTGTGGCTATCCCACCCCTGCAAGTGTCTAAGGCCAGGTTGGATAGGGCTCGGAGCAATCTGGTCTAGTGGAAGGTGTCCCTGCCCACAGCACAGGGCTGGAATGAGATGGCTTTTAAAGTCCCTCCCAACCCAAGCCATTCTGTGATTCTATGACCACTGCCTTCCAGAACAGCCCCTGTAACCAGTGTTGATGTGTACTATGCTACAGGGGAGCAGGCAGAAATCTGAGTCTGTAACAGGTAATTTTCACACCAAGGGTGTGATAACCCGGGCAATGGGTTTCATTTTCAGAAAGAGGCGGGGAGAGGGAAAACCGAGAAAGAGTCTTATTCAAGTAAGAAACCAACTCTTTTCATCATTAGAGTCACAAAATCTATCCAGAGAGAGAATGCTACTCAGAGAAATATGTTACTGCTTTCCTGGGTGACTGCGTGACAAATTCAGTATGTTTTTCCCAGAAGTACAATCCTGCTTATTTCACCCGCTGTGCTTGTGCAAAGGCCAAAGTGACTTGCCCTGGAATCCTGTCATTGCTGCCAGTCACAGCGGAATAGATTTGTTTCTTTAAACTGCTTGGTCTCCTCCTCCACCTCCAGCAAAAAAGCACTTAACATGTATAAATGTGTGAATCCTTCAGAAGTCACTCCAAAGGGAAAAGAAAAACTGTTCTTCTCCCTCACAGATAAAAGCTTTAGTTGTGCTTTACTGTATTTTCTTCTAAAATGAAACATGTTTCTTTGGAACTTAGCATTTACAAATAAAGTATTATAGGTCGCTGTGGACTCAGGTTACGGTGTACAGAGATTAAGGGACACTAATGACACATACATGCTCCTGAAACTAAACCCGGAAGTGGAAAAAACAAAATGGAATTGGTTTCAACTGAAGTTGACACCTACTCATGCTTTGAAAGCTGGATTGCTGCTCACAGACCATTTTTGCTGAAACTGCAGAAGAGTGCACTCTCTTAGTAGGACAGTTCAAAATCACTAGTTTCTCTAAAGTACCCTTTTTTTTAAAATTTGTCCTTAAGCAAGCCTTTTTCTGTAAAAATATTTTTTTTTAATGGCCTTACACAGTCTATTGGAAAATAGCAATTGTTTCCCTGTCCTTCACAGCAAAGTAGTCTATTTATTTTCTAGTAGTCCAGTGTCCGGTAAACACTACCAACAGCTGCCAGGACGGGAAAGGGAAGAGAAAGGAGAGCAAGTTATACCGAACACTGATTTCATTCACATGCTTATTGAAATTAGGAGCTGGCAGGAAAGGTCATTCAAACTTTTCTTAAGGGGAAAGTTTGTCAGTAATAAATACCCAGCTAGGATCCATGGTTATTGTTGCACGTAACAGAACGCTGGGAGTGGCAAACAAGCAGAAATGAATGGCAAAGAACAGGGGTTGGAACAATGTATCTTTTGGTGGCATTTGCAGCTTTAAGGTCATGATGAAACACGGTCCTGTGAATCTTAATGACAAAAAAATTTCAGATAAAAAGGGAGCATAAAATGATGTCATTAGTGCAAAGTCAGAACCTAAAGCTCAGAGTGCTCTCAAGACAGACACTATACTATAAAACCTTTCTTCATACCTCACACACATGGATAAGAAAACTCCGTGTGGCTAACTAGCAAAACCAGAAAAAAATTCTCAGTTACCCATACAGAGGCAGGGTGGGTTTCCATCTCATTCCAGAGAATCTTGTTTTTATAAAAATTTAAATTCTGGCAGAGGTCAAGTTGAAGTTATCATACAGCTTCTCATAAAGCTTAACAAATGCACACAAAACAACCAAAAAATGCAAGGGGAAAAAAAAGACATTTATCACAAATGTGGACATTCAGATGCAACTGGAACTATTCAAGAAACTGCAGAGAGGAAGGAAGAACACATAAGAGAGAAAGAGAATTACAACATTTTTTAATGACATCACCCATAGATTTCATACTGCTTAAAAGCTCTTCAAAGATGGCAGCATATCACAGAAATGGGAGTGCATAATCTCACTGCCTCCTCCTGCAGAGCAGGATGAGTCACTTAGCACAGCCAGAAACACCATTTGATTTTGAGCTTCTGAAATAACCTCTGTGCCATACACCACGAAAGAAAAACAACAAATTAGCCATATTATTTGATAAACTAAGAAGTCGCAAAAGCACATCTGGAGCTGTAAGTCCCAGTGCCTAATAAAAAGCAACGTAAGAGCATCTCTCTTTCCCCCACACCTTTTACAGCTCTTCCACAATTCTTTCCTTTTCCCCAAACTACGTATCTCACTGAATTTTCTGCTGCCTTTAATTTCACTTAGCCCAGACACTGAAGCAGTACAAAATAAAACAGCAACCCCTTTATAGTAACTGCATCCCATCCACATTTTCATTCCTCACCCATCGATTGTCCCTCCTCTCCCAAGACCACAACCCTGCCCGCAAGCCTTGGAAGGTGTGGGTCACAGGGAGCTACCTGAGACCTAACATCAATAAGCTTTTGCCAGTTTAAGTCTGTGCTGCAACTGAACAGGGTGATCCTGCTTTTCACACATCCCTGCCCTTTCTTGGGGCTGTTGTCAGTACCAGTGCCACTCATCCCTATCATGTCACCACTGCTAGTGAACTCACCAGTACCTATTACAGCAAAAAGGGGAATCTCAAGCAGGCTTCCCTCCCTCACCAATATGGATTTAGAGTAACATGTCAGCTCAGGAAGTTATATTTCCATTGCATAGTTTCAAATAAGGCTGTATAAAGGCTGCTACCAGAGAGATCTGTCCCACATCCTTTACACTCCCCTCCTGCTTTTGCGACAACCGACCCCAGGTTTCACAGGGTGAATACAGTAAAGCACATAACCTACCACAGAAAAATGTCTTCCCACAAAATAAGCTCACTGATCCAGCTCAACCTTTTGGCAGAGTGTGGCAAGGTAAGAGTCGGGGAAGAAGGAAGGAAACACAACAAACCCATTCTGGTGACAGACCACAGAATTAGATGTAATCAAAATCACAGTCAGTGATCAGCAGAATCAAGATTTAAACTATTGTGCCAGGCACCTTCACTACTTCCTGTAGACATCTACAAAAAGGTAGATGCCTTCTCTTCACATCATTAACACAATATCATATTCTTTATTATTTCTGACTTGTCCTCCTAAAAGAAGGAAAATACTGAAACAGATTAAAAAAAAAAAAAAGCACAGATACCTGAGCACCCACAAGTTGCAGCAAGGCTGAGTTCACAGGAAGGAGTTCAATGTCAGTGTTGATAGTGGTCTGGTCAAAGGGACACGCCTTACGGTGGAGCTTGTTGAGGCACATCTTGCAGACAGTGTGGCCACAACCCAAGCTGATGGGCTTCCGGATTGTTTCGTCGAAAGTCTGTGTGCAAATTGGGCAGGAGAGAAAATCCGTCCATTGTGGAGCTTGTACAGGCATTGCTTCAGTAGTTAATTGACAAGACAAAAATCTAAAGCACAGATTCCACTGGAATCAAAATTTTGCAAAAAAGTCTGTTTGGTTTTAAATATCTTCTGTAAGTACAGACAGTCAGCACATAGTGTGAAACATAACCTAGAAGATAACAGAAACACAAAGTTAGCATTCTGTACTGGAACAGGCATGTGAGCTCCTTTGTGCTAGGGAAATAACCACTTGTCGAGGTGCAGCTGAATTAGGAGTGCAGTTCCAACATTAAATACTGGACTGAGTCACGACTTGCTTTAGTTCCAGCTAGTCTCTGGCACTGGAAAAGCCAGTGTAAACCATTTCTGCTATTATACAGCTTAAAATAAATCAAGACAGATAACTAGCACATTGAAGTTTTAACACTAATTAGCTTTTAGCTTTTATGTTCTCTCTTTATAAATGAGCCAACTGACATCAACAAAATATGAATAAAAAAGACAATTCCACTAATCCACTTTTGTACAATATTTATTGTACAAAATAATTAAATAATTAATTATTTAAAGAATTTTGCTTAGACAAGGCTTCATCCAAAGCCTCTATCACAAGTAACCTTTCTTCAGAGTCCACTGGGCTCTGGATTGGCACGCAGCAACTCTGGAAACGTGTGAGCTGCCCAAGCCTCAAGGGGGATAGGATAAATGGTAAGATACTGCAATACAGCTGGTATTAGTCAGATACTGCAATACAGCTCTCACACATCACTCAGGGATACTATGTGCTGCTACTACAGCATCTTCACACAACCTGATCTGTACTGAGCTGCACAGTACCCTACCGAGCCATCCAGACACATCTCAGTTACTCTGGGAATCCGCATGCACTCCTGCATGGAATTCAGCATCGGTAACTTGCCCTCTGTCTGCCATCCAAGCGCCTCTATCCTTCAAAAGCTGGACAACCATTTATAGAAGTCATTTATGACTGGATGACTGACAATTGCTCCTTAACCATCCTTTTGTAACCCCAATTTATATCATTCACTGCCTGCCTAGAGATTATATTGACAGAGAAAGCAACATCTTTACTCTGTTGAGAAATCACACTGAAACGACAATGGAAAAAAAGCTGGGAGGTCTTTATTACTTGGCACTTTCAAATCAAATACTAAGAAGATCAAATGTTACTCATTATAAGGGAATGGAAGATAAGATATCCCTTTGGGACAGGAAAAAAGCAGAACTCATACAAGGAGAAACATGAGTAGAAGAGGAGATGGATCAAGTGATATGAAAAAATCATTATCAAGAAGAAAATTGGTAATAAAATAATTTCTGATGTCTGGCTTACTTTCACCAGTGGAGTTTGAAAAAAAAAAAAAGGGCAAGTCACTGATTCACAACCAATTTTCCTAAATCAAGCAGGAAAACAACAACAAAAACCTCTCCCAACCACCCATATATATTAATTTCTCTTTCCCACACAACACTGGCTTCAGTTTCAAACCAAAGACTGCACACTTGCTTGCTAGTATCTGTTCTGACAGAAAGTTCTTCCAAAAGCAAAATAGCAACTTTTTATCAAATCTTCAGCTTAAAAAACCCGTTTACAATTAAAATCTACATTCTAAAGGCAAAGAGAGAAACTTTATATCAGGACCTGTGTAATTCAGAGTCAAGGCATTTTAAAACAGAAAAAAACCCATCTAATGCTAAAATAGAGACTCTGAAAAGCCTCTGCCACATTTTTCTGGAAAAAAGGCTTTTTTTTTTCAGAATTTAGTGCAATGTTGTTCATGGTTAACATAATTTTGAAAAGGCAAACAATTAAGTGTTACTAGTTAAGCTTTTAGCCATGTTTCATCAAACACCTAACCTTAGCTCTAAAGCTAATGAAAAGGAGCTGTACTATGATGATCCCTCTGAGTCCCTTCCAACTCAGGATGCTTTATGATTCTAGGGAAAAAAAAATATTTCTCTCTTCAAAAGACAATATTCAATGCCACACAACCTCTGGTTCCCAGCCAATAAGGAATCAATAAGAAATCAATATTACCCAGGCAGGGTGGTACAAGGAAGAGGCACCACATGTGGTTAACCCTACCATCACCATTGCACAACGACAAGATGTCAAGGATGTTCAGGGTTCCCCCTTCCAAAATACCTCTTTAACGGTTAATCAGTCATTCTTTCGCATCTTGTCAGCATACAGTCAAATCATTCCCATTACTACTGTATCACCATAACCCATATGAAATCTATGCTTTTAGGTTACTTCACAGAGAGATGATGACCTAAACCACTCAGCAAATTTACTTCCAAGCCTTCCCCGGCTACCTGCCCTCTTATATACTGAGTAAACTTTGGTAACAACCTAGAATTATTCTTTGTAAACCAAATCTGCAACAGAAATTGCCGAGAAATTCCACAAAAATCCTTCTGCAAAGACCAGTACATAGCTTGATAAATCTACTGTATGTATGGCTGTGCTATGAAATATCATCTGAGGTTCAAAATTTAAGAGCTGAATCATAGTTCTTCTTTTTGACCACACTGCTATTAGAATATCTAGCAACAATTTCCCAGACTCCTCCGCAATTCAGAAACAAACTGAACAGTCTATTTAAAACAAATTAGTAGCCAAGCATTCAGGAAAAAACGTTTTTTACTAACTGAAGAGATTTAAAATCAGAAGCTAATAT
Source organism: Ifrita kowaldi (assembly GCA_013398055.1). Lineage (NCBI taxonomy): Eukaryota > Metazoa > Chordata > Aves > Passeriformes > Cinclosomatidae > Ifrita > Ifrita kowaldi. Next base: position 233,975 of record VZRS01012467.1, read on the forward strand.
GAAGCTGTACCATCAAGTCTAGAAAGTAGATGTGAACATGGAGACTCCACTATCCCAAGCTGTGAACTGGAAGAAAGGAGTTGAACTCAAGTTTAACATTAGTTAACTATTTAAAAAAAAACAAAACAAAACCAGCAAACAGAGCCATGTTGTTGCTACCTGCACCTCTGGGATAATGAAATAGGTCATATTTATTTACAAACTCAACAGTTGAAAGAGAAGTTCAGGAAGTCTGGAGACAGAGGGACTAATTAGTGGCATCCATGATCCCGTATCAAGGCAGGTCTCAAAAGGCTGGGGAACAAGGTTAGCAAAGCTTATATATAAGCACAGCTCTCAGAGACTCCGCAGCGTCTGTGGTTGTGTCCTGGTGTCTAAATGCCAAAGGAAGGCCACAGACAGCACTGACAATAGAACATACAGCTGTAAGAAACCTCAGAAAGTCATCTATTTCAGCACAGTCTAGCTGCTGGAACAGATGGCTAACTGGTGTGATGCAGTCAACCTTTTCCCCACAGAAGAAAACAATAGCTGTTGGAAAAACAAACCCTGTGCTGCTAAGGCATCTCCACAGCAGATCAGCACAAAACTGTGGAATTCCTTTGGTCCCACACAAGACAGGAATGGCATCACAGGGACTGAGGATTCACTAGCCACATGCACACAGGCTGGCACCACACCAAGTACTGCTGCTGGTACCATAGTTTTCCACATATATGGTCCTGTTTTCCTATCAGATCTTCAACCTTCAGACAAGGGAGCTGAACCGAGCTACAATGTAAAGCTCTTCCAGGCACAAAGCTTACAGATGTAGAGAAGTGAAGCTGTGAAAGATACCTATGCCTTGTATCAAGGTTTCTGACTCATTATGACCTTGAAAATAACTGGAAAAAAACCAGTCTCTAACTTCAAAGGGCTACTTTAAACAGGAGACATTACAAACAGCAATAAAACAATGGAAATAAAACAGTTTCATTATCACTGTCTGCGACTGGAACCATCACCACTACAGAAAGAGAACATGTACATGTACTCCCTTGAACACGTACAGTAGGAAAAGTATATTCACTTTTACAGTACAATGCTTTTTAAAAAAAAGTTTAAAAAAAGTTTCTCTTCAGCCTTATACCACAGGTGAGCAAAACACAAAGAATGCAAAAATTTATAAAAGACATAACTATTTAAATAACCTGCCTCCCGACAATATTACGACATTTTAAACCCACCCTCAATTCACTAAGTATTTCACACTCATTGGCTTCTAACACTGTAAAATGTATATCTGTAACACTTCTTTGTGCATGATTGAAGAAAATAGATACGTCAAAACCCAAGAAAGCCAAAAACTAAAAAGACACATCCACAGTACCTAAACTGGAAGACAAAAAGGTGTAATTAAGACTGAAGATGCCCCAAGACACAGACCTTGAATACTACACTGAAACCAGAGACAGACTGACTTTGCTATTTCTGAGTTTGAAAATATAAAATACCTGTATGCAAGTCTCGTCCTCCTGTTTAGCCCTGCATAAGCTGTTTTATCCACATCTAGAACCACCTGGAAAAATTTCTCCTCTCTTCTGGGCCTCCCAGCCCCCAAAAAATCCTTGAAATTCCATCCTTCAACCCAGACTGGAAATGTCACGCTGTAATCAGATCAGTGACCTGTCTCCTCTGGTACCCTGCCAGTGCTTCAGAGAAAGACATGATCATTCCATAAACCAGTGGAACAACCACTCAATCCTTACTCTGCTGGACAATAATGCAGAGGGCTGACATAGCCTCCTGTCCAAGGTGTGTTATGTCTGTGGCAACCAGAGTCTTCCACGTCCTTGCAGATTCAACTCTTCACAAAAAGATGTTTGTAAAACGCAGAACAGTCTGTACCAACATCCACTGGCATCAAGTTTCACACATGATGACACACAGGAAAACTCTGCTTTCAGTTTGAATTAAGTGCAATCTCCAAGGTAGTCCTCCGGTGCAGGTACCAAGCACATGCCAAATTCTCTCACAAACATGTTATTTGGACCCAGCATGCTCTAGCATGGACATATCACACGCTGTTTCGTCAATACCAAGTTCACATTGCTCTCTCCCAGCAGCAGCCCACAGCAAGTCATGTCACAGTTTAAGCAGATGACTCAGCACACCTAAGGGGCACCCTTGGCTCAGCTCCTGCCAATTCAGTAGATACAGCTCTTAAAACCATTACTCCCTCCTGAGTTTTATGTATTCCCACGGCATTTCATTACCCAAACAGCATCATCACCTTCTTAATCAAAATTTGGTTAAGCTGAAGCTGTTTCATTTCTGCTGAGTCTTACTCCTAAGCTAAAACAAGCAGTTACCAGTGAACACAAGTAAAGCCTATTTAGTGCTAAGCTTAACACTACAGCAGCTCCTCAGAGCCAAAACAAACTTAGGCTTGCCAACCAAACCACTCATGCAGATACAACCCTTGAGTAATCTATTATTTATTCTAATAAAGAAAACACCATTTCATTAATTCTTTTAAAGACTCTTACTCCTGTGACAATAACTTACACTTTTCTGAGAAAAAGTAACCAGTCACAGTTCTCTCTTCTGTGAGACTGATTCTGTGGTACATTAACTACTTCAAAACCTGACACTTTGAGACTAAAAATAAATCAACAACCTAAATTAAATTAACAGACAACAGTAAAGCAACTCCTAACTTATAAGGATTACCAGATACCCATTGTACAATTCCAGCCAGCAGCTGAACCTCTTCCATTCTTGTCTAGTGCCAAACAGGCAAATTTTTGCTGGCGCTTCACAGAACCTTTTTGTTTTCTACTCCAGTGTGCTTGTTGTAATGAACAGTATTTCTGAGGACACTTAAGTAGCTTTCTTCTTTTCCGTGAGCAAATACTTTAAAAAGTCCTGAATTTCATTTTAGAAAAAACCTGACCTCACAACCCATGGGAAGCCCTGACCAGCTAAAAGTAATGTGTTTTTATACAAGCACCCTGTACTGCCACCTTCACTGTTCATAGAAAAGGATAAGTCACGCTAGCTCTGTTTTCCATATCCAGTTCCACAGAAAAACCCCTGAAAAAAATTAAAGAGAGACGGAAAGTCCATACCTGATCAGAGGTAGAAGAGCAGGTACAATAAAAAAGCTTCTTACCTCTGCCTAGTAAGCTCCGTGAACAACACATACCATAAGCCCAGAAGAGTATATCCGATAGATTCAGGGGTTTTTTCCCCTTCCTGTTTGCTGTCTCAAACTTCTCTGTAAACTCTCCACTGGCAGCAAGTGCCTGACTTCCTCATTCCTGCTCCACGCATGCGTGTTGTGGGCACACACCCAACACCACTGAACACTGCCCACAGCACAGAGCCCCAACAAAGAAATCCCCACCCAACACCAAAACCCGCAAGTCTGTACGTAACGCATATTCCCACCCTTCTTTCAAAGCATTTGCTGGCTTTAGTAGCTGTATAATAAAGCTCTTAAAAAAAAAAAGCAAAGACAAAAATCACAAACATCATCAAAACTATGTTCCAAAGTAACTGAAGCTCAATTAAATCAGATTCAAGATCTACTTTCTCTTTTCCTCAGTAATTTCTGACTGCAAAAACAAAGGAAGAAATTTCTGTAATTGCATGCAAAAGTCTCTTACTTGGTAGTCAGTGAAGTACCTTAGGAAAATGGGGTCAGTTAAGGAGAAGATGTTACTCCTTATTTGAAGCTTCCTGTCTAGTAGTAACACAAGGAAAACAAGAAAACCAAACAATCAACATCACAACTCTACCACAGTACGTCCCCAACAGATGCTCTGAAAGCAGTTTACAATGATTTAAGCTTCCCAACATCCTGTGAGGCAAGACCTCATGTCTTCCTACAGAAGAGAAAACTGTTGAATGAAGTTATTTATACAGTGTTTAACAGGAAAAACATGGAATGAAACCTGATATATAATTTTTGAAACACGATATATCATTTTCTTGACCCCTATTCCTATCCAACATTCAATCACTAGTCTTGTACCATATTAGGGCCATGAACATTAGAAGACAACACATGTGTAGACAAAATTTAAGTGTTCTTGCTCATGCCCTCCAAAATATAAGACTTGCATGTGAATAAAATCATAAATTTTCAGGGAAGATATACATGACCAGTTTCATAATTTCTGGTTGATATTATACATCCCTTACAGCTTATTTAAAAGAAAGAGGAAGCAACCAATTCTTAATAGCAAATGGTTTTATGATCTACCACCTAGAAAATTTTTTCTACCAATAGATGATAAAGTCTAAGGAGTTAATAGCAGACAACAGCTCTACAACATGTTCCTTTCACTTCAAATTACGAGTTCTTGCATTTGTCAATGAAAACTGTAACAGTAACACAATGATTAAACCAGTATTTTAAAAATCAAGGAAAAATCAAACAGATTAAGAGAAGAAAGGCAGAAGGCACTTCAAAAATCCATAGCAGTTTTCAGGACAGGGACTTGGGTTCAACTCCTCAAATCCTCAAGATCTCTCAATCTTGCTGTCAAGGAGGCAAGCAAACAACTTGCTTTTCCCAGAGCAGATACATGTTTGAAAAAAGCCATGGCAAAAGTAAAGAGGACAAGCTTATAGAAGTCTTCAGATTCAAGGGTACAGAGAGGTATTACCTCTCAGTGTCAGCTAGAGAAGTCACTACTCTTTCTTTCTCATTCCTCTCTAAGATATTCCAGCTGGACTGGTTGCATAGTTGTCCCAGCTGAAGTTTTAAATATAGATCTTTATTAATAAACACAGGTAGGCAGAAATGTGGGTGGACAGCAATTACACAACCAATACCTCATTTTAACTAAAACAAGGCAACAAATCAGCCACACAAACAGTTCGTCTAAAATAACTCCAAGCAGCAGACTTCAGGAGGAGAAAGCAATTGAAGTGGGCAGTGTGCTGGATCACCGAAACCAGTATCGTTCTTTTCCATGCAAGAATAAGCTACAGTTACCTGACAACTTCTAATACAGGCATCTGGTAGATAAAAACAAAAATTAAGCTAAGGAAAGGAGAGGGGAAGATCTTGGTGTCACTGCAATGCCTTTATCTTTCCTTAGACATGAATCATTGGGAAGACCCAGCACAATTCAATGAAAAAGAAAGCATTAAAAAAACCAATCTAACAAAAAAGTAAGAAGTACTGCTTGCCACCCGCTCTTCCAAAATAGCTTTTCTCCCCACTTAATTCAGCAGCTAATTCTGCTTTGATGTCAGTGACACTACAGCTACAGTAACATTACAACTGCAGTGTGAAACAATGAGACAGAACAACAGACTTACAGTCTGGCTGGAGATACTGGTCAAAAACTGTCCCAAAAAGCCCTCTAACCTATAATACAACCTTTAATAATTATCCCCACCCCCTGCTCCCCAGCAACCTTATGTAAGAATACTCTCTCTAAAAAGAAAAAATAATCCAGAAATTTTTCCTTTTTTGTAGTGTACTCTGAAAATATCACAGAAACATTTTCTTTGATAAACTTATAAGGCAATAATCAAGCAATAGTCTGAGCTTCCTCCCTGCCTCCTTCCCCTTATGTCCAAGTGTTGGCACTACACTTGTCACTCTCCTGTTTGTTTTCAAACTGACTGGCAGACTTAAAAAAACCAAACTGCCTACGTCAAAAACTCCAGGTGTAATAGTAAGGAAATGCTGAAATATACTGTAAGAGCAGCGTGAAGTGAATATAAATGCTACTGCCCAGCACAGGCAAGAAGACACTTCTATTTCATAGTTACTGAAAGTGTAAAATGGAAATGTGAAATCCCATTTCATGAAGAGCTCCACAGGTATTCAGAAAATGTTTTCAGTGTCCACTTGAAAACTTAAGTCTCAGGACTTCTTTATAGTGTTTTCTTCTTCCTTCTCATTTTTCTGATTTGGAGGTGGCTTTTCTTGTAACTTGGTAGATGTCACCCTCACTTTAAAAATAGATGTCAAATAGCTTCATGTTAATTACATATAATAACTGCTGTTTAGATAACAGTACTCTCTAATAAAGCTTCAGTTGTTCTATTTACCTTCAAAGCAATTTATTTTGGAAGACTGCACTTCAACATCAAAAAGATCTTTATTAAAAGCAGAAAGTCAAGAGCAATGAAAACTAATAAATTTTTTAACAAAACTACCAATGTAGTTGCTTGCCTGCCTGTTTAATGAATGAGTTCATTTTAAACATCATATAATCACAAGAAGAGTTATCGTTTTCTGTGTTACATACAAAGCCACCTCCAGACTACTGCAATGTTATTTCAAAAGGCAATGGAGCACCTAGTTTTTGTGACACATACATTTTGTCATAGCAGGATGATAATGACACACAATTCACAATGACAACATTTTTTTCACCCTCTGAGCCTTATTATAATTCTATCCATTACACCGTTCTCTTAAAGATTTTGACACAGTTATTAAATTGTATCAGCTTCAAGAAATCAGGTCCTCTACTTCATGCACCTGTTCAGTCAAGCACTTGATATCATTTCCGCATTATGATGAAACTGTATGGCACCATCAGCTTCAGAGAAAAGATGCACATTTACAAACAACATGCACAAGAAAACGCTTTTGTGCTCACCAGAACATTGCAGTCTTACCAAAAAGCTGAGGCAGGCAGCCTGAGGAGTTACTAAGAGAAGATAATCTAGGTTTTCCTCATTTCTCTCCCAGATCAGTCACGTCTAGCTGCTAAGAGAATTGTTAACATTAATTAAACAAGTGCCTTTGTGGCCAAGAAGGCCAATGGTTTTCTGGGATGCATTAGAAGAGCACTGCCAGCTCTTCCAGGGGTGATCCTAATCCCTCTGCTCAGCCCCAGGGAATGAGCAGAGACACACATCAGGAATGCTGTGTCCAGATCCGGGCTCCTCAGGACAGCAGAGACCTGGAGCTCCTGGAGTAGGTCCCGCAGAGGTTGCGGAGATGAGGAAGGGCATGGAGCAGCTCTCTCACAAGAAAAGGCTGAGGGACCTGGGGCTGTTCAGCCTCGAGAGGAGGCATAGCTGAGAGGGGCTCTCATCCCTGTCTGTACCTGTCTGCTGGGAAGGCTCAGAGCAAGGACCAGGCTCTGCTCCCTGGGGCCCAGCAATGGGACAAGAGACCATGGGCAGAAATGGATGCCCAGGAAGTTCCACCTGAACATGACAAAGAACTTCTTTCCTATGCAGTGACCAAGCACTGGAACAGAGACCAGAGAGGGTGTGGAGTCTCCCTCACTGGGGATATTCCAGACCTGTATGGACACAGTCCTGTGCCTTGTGCTCTCCGATGACCTTGCTTGAGCAGGGAGGTGGGACCTGATGACCCACTGTGGTCCCTTCCAACCTGATCCACTCTGATTCTCTGAAAATACCCAAGCTGTAAACAAAGAGCAAATCACAGCCACTACGTACAAGTGTGGTACTTCAGACGAGATTTAGCACAGCAGCAACAGAATGTCATCTGTCCAAACACCTGCATTGCTTACCATAAACTAGTATGTGTTAACCACCTTAGCCTTATGAGGACCTGAGCATCCAGATTCATATCTGCATTGTACAGCCAAAGAAGACAGATACTGAAACTTTACCTACTTGGCATTTCCAGTTCATTTTCAAGCATAGGCTTAGAGTGGGGCAAGTCTAAACTGCTTCTCAGAAAATATTCTCCATGACCATGCTTCATCTCTGCTAAGGACCTATCCAAACCAAATTCCCTTCCTTCCCGCATTCGCTTCTAAAAGGTTCCAAAAGATGTTCCAGATCTGTTACATGGTTGAGAAGTCCTGGAAACAAGGGAAAGAATGGGGGAAGCACAGAAGAAGGAACCTCAAGGCAGACACTTTTAGCATCAGTAGACTTGTCAAGTTTTTAGCACAAAAACATTTTGTTGTCCACATTGTTTGTAAACGTGCATCTTTTCTCTGAAGCTGATGGTGCCATACAGTTTCGTCATAAAGCAGCTTATTTGGGCACAACCAGGGCAACACAGACTTCTTATGTATTTCTTCATTAATAGAAGACATCTTGAAAGTATTGACTAAATTTTAACTAGCTACCTAAATGCTATTCAGCAATCCTTACAATAAGGATGACTACACTAACAGGCTGGAATGATAAGAGTAGGTGAAATGGAATGAGGAACATGAGCAATAATTTGTGGAATTGTTACTTCATACTAAATCCACACCAAAATTATCTAATTTCAAAAACAATGCTAGATTTAAGCAGTGTTTAATGGTGCAAGTTATGCAAATACAGACAAAGCCATCCTTTCAGCTCCCTGCGGTTATAAGTACTGTCCAGAAAAGATGAAAGAATGCTCCAGCAGTCCATAACTTATATCACCTTTATCGCCTCTAGAACCTAGTTGCAAATAAGGAAGCAATTGTAAATGCTACAATAGTTGATACAAAAATAGCTTACAGGGCCCAAACAAAACCAGATACACATCTCTGTTGAGTCCTGTAACAGTTTCATTTGCAATAATAGCAGGAATATTAAGATAAAGAACATAAGTTTCACAGATTAGTATTCTATCTGTTTCCATGACAGAGGCTGCATCTGTGTTTTAATAACACAACCTAGTCTACACCACAGCTCTGAAGTCATCCAAGGTCAAGAAGCAGCTGTGGCAGAAATGGCACCGAGCCTGGAGAATTTCAGCTCTCTTGTTAATGATTGTATAAATAAAAAATTAGCTCGTCAACACATTATACAAGATTTTCTCCACACCTCTAACCGATTTGATGTAAAAATCCAAACACTATTCAGCACTGACAAACCCACTCAAGACTTCTAAGCAGCGTTAAATTACCATTCACACAGAGCCTAACGTCTTTAAGTAGCAGTAGGAGAGGTCACACAACTGCTGCTTAAAAGCAGGTTAATTCAGGTACCTCTGACTCACAATGTAATGGAGCCTCACTTGCTATAAATGATACTGGCAGCCGGTGATTCAATTTGTAGCGCTGCTAAAAAAAGCAGTTCCAGAGGCCAGAAACAGCCCAGGGCAAGGTACTCCTTTTGAATGAGACTTTTCACGCAACCTTCAATTACACGAAAAAAATCCCACCCTTATATATTTTGCAGCCTTAGTGTCCGTCGCACCTTCCAGATTTATAAAAATAGAGTGATTTCTTTACAGCTTGACAACATCATTAAAAGTACCCATAGTTTTAGTGACTGGAAACAAAAGGCTCAAGTCTCAGGGTTTCCATTAAACACCTACTCCTAAACCAGTAACAAACATTTCAAGCTTAACCACAGAAATGAAAGCCGTTGCTTTACATTTCTTTTTTTAATGGAGCAAACAACATAAGATAGTCATGTATAAGAGAAAAAATCCAACCCCCAACATCTCACTGATCCTCCCATCAGTAATGGATAAGAGGTATATTTATTCTTTGCAGGAGGCTGAATTCAACTGGGAAAAAGAATATCCTACATACTCTTACAAAGAGGTTTTGAATTATAATCCTAGTTATAGAAGTTTAAAGTTACATAACTTGAAAATCATCCAATCAAGAAGGCAAAATGCAATAATTCCGGGAGTAATCTACTAGAAATCCAGTGCCAACTTGATGAATTTTGCTGCTTATGACTTGTAAAAACAGTTCTCCTCCAAATAGGGAATTTTGTCTTTTAAAAGAAAATCCTCTTACTTACTGCTTACTTTGCATGAAACTTATTCTAAACGGAGCAGTCCACAAAGAAGAATTTTTCTCTTCTCCAGTCTTCAAAGATATATTCATCTCTAAAAACATATTACAACTACCTTATTGCAGTATCAGCAACCAGCAAGAAGTAAAATAAAAAATATATAGGACACAATCTTACAGACTACTGCCAGAGTTGTGTTACTAAAAAGTACACAGATCTCCACAGCATGCTGAACCAACCTAACTTTTTAAAAGCAAAGGGTAAACTTGCATTAATGAACTTTATTCACAGAAATTTGGACTTCACTCAAGGAAAACGAAGATACTGGACTAGATAAGGCTTATCTAGTCCAGTATCTTAAGACAAGACTGAAATACACTCAGAAAGAAAATAAGAGTAGCTGCAAAATCAAGCAACTCTGTACTTCATTTGGGTGATTTAACTTCCACTAACAATCTCCTTCTTGAAGTAGCGACAGCTCACCATGAGCTTTTAATAGGCATTGTCCCAGACTGCTATCAGACTACAAGTGTCTGAGCCTTCACACACCCTGACTGCAGTGCTACTATCTTTTCCAGGATCTTGAGAGTACATCTGAATGACGTTTTACAGTTATGGCACACATGGACTACTCAGAAAGATTCTTCCATTTTTCAAATTTCCTACTTTTAAGAGTCTTAAAATAGAACTCAGCTGCCCATTGCACCACTGTTGCTGCAGTCCGAACCAGGACAAATGCCAAGCCAGCAACGTACAGCCAATATTTGCATGATTTGATCATTTAAATTTCCTCTGACTTGTGTTGTCTAAGTCTGGTTAAACAGCAGGTATCCAAATATATGGTATAGGAAAGGAAAACTAGGCATTGAAACTCTCTAACCATCCATGCAGTCAATATCCCTTTACACATTCCTGTGTCCAGCCACTTGCTGTTTTTGGAATAAAAGCAATGACAGTAAACTAAAACCTAACAACAAACAATTCAAAAGAAAAAATTCTCAAAACGGGTAAGCCAAAGGCACATGTAACAGCACTAGTGAAGCCCTCATATCTGCACTGGGAATTATTCAGCATGCAAAACCTTGTAAGAACAAAGTATTTATATGTGTTTATTAGCATACTAGAGTCACTGGATTTCCATGGGCTTACTGCCAATTTTTATTCAGCAATGACAACTCACATAGCAGCTTGTCACATCGACATCACTGACTATTCCCACTTCTCAAAAGCTATGCCAAGTTTCTGAAATTACATTAATGAATTATCAGACGTGCTTGAAGGAAAGGATTGCTGTCACTCACTTCCCCTTCCTGAAGGCTCCCAATTACTGTCATATAAGCTGGTAAATAAGGAAGGGCTTTTTTCCCCACCTCCCTTTCCTGGGGAAGGACAAGTCACATTTTTATTTTATTTTAATACCTGTATTAGTCACAGGAAGACACTGTAGAACACTGGGGTTTTTTTTTTTTTCAATTGAGATTTTAGCTAAAATATACCTGTGACTGTTTTAATACCTGGTGAGTAAACCTGACTCCACATCCCTTTCTTCTCCTATAGTGTCTAATGCGATAGTCACATCATCACATCCTCAAATGCCAATACCAAGGATTTCTGTGGAAGTCTTTCTTCCTGGTATGTCCTGAAATCATCTACATCATGGCCAAGCTTCAATTTGACAGAGCTCAAGTTGTTCTATTCTAAACTGGTCTAGTGAATCTAAAAACTCACATAAAGATGGCTGTGAGCATACAATTCTCCTCAGAATCACACCCACAGACATCCCCACCCCGCCCTTGAGTGCTATTTTATTAGAAGCATTCGACAGAGAAATTCCACTGAGAAAGGAGTGACCAGAAAAGCTTACTACAGATCACTGTTTGCTGAAGGCATGTAAATCCTCAGATTTACAGAAAATCAGGAGGGAAATATCTCATTCCCATGAACAACAGTGCAGATGTTAACACTTAGGTTATTCTGCCTCAACTGATCAATTTTCAATACTCTCAGTAAAGGAATAAATGCAAAATAAAAAAAAAAAAAAAAAGCCTGATAGCTACTTGCCAATGTTGATATCATTTTATTAGTCCTATTTTTATTCTTTCCTTTTCGCAAATGCAACAGAAAGGAGAAAGAACATCACACCTTAAGGACAAATTAAAATTTTGCCAAGTTTCCCCCCACTAAGAATATATTCTGCAAAAAATCAGACAGCCAGAGAGAAGGTAAGTCTTAAGTCTAGTAATAATTAGAGAAAAGGGGTAAATTTAGTACAAGTATAACTAAGGAATTTATTTTGATTTGCAACCAACTCGGCTATGCCTTTTTGCTTTCTGGTTAAGGTGTTTGAGAGCTTTGTCCACAGCCTTTCACTTTATTATTTTAATTAAAAGAAGAAGTATCTTGCACTCCAACTCAATCTTTATGCCTACAGGCAGGTCAACAGTAAAACACTAAGCAGCATCACTGAAGGGAAAACTGAAAAGCTGTTTCCCAATGCATTCTGACGCAAGTTAGAACTAGGTTATTCCACATACCTCCACTCTCATACTGTTAATCAACAGCGAACCTCTTATAAAAAAAACAGAGATGGCATGATTTAGAGGGTTTCCAAACACAGTCAACCCTTATTTTGAGCACTTTTTCTGTGCACTGAAATTATTCATGTCCCTGAAGATTCTTTACACAAATACATCCTTAAAATGGAATAGATGGCTCAGGAGACAAAAACAGACGGAAACACAAAGTAAGACATCTTCAAGCCAAGAAATGGCTTTGTAAAAACTACAAAACAGTGGATAAGCAGCATTAAAAGTTAGCACGGAAGAGGTATCTTCAGCTAGCATGATTTAATACAGCACACAAGTACAGGAAACTAACAATCCACACACAGGTTAGCAAGTCCAGAAGACAATCCTGCTGGCTCACATCTCTTCAGTAGAATCTGACAATAGCTGGCAACAAACCAGTTACATTTTAAATAGTCTGGTCTATTCCAAGCAACCAAAGTTTAAGTAATTCTCACGTTCCTGAGTAACATTTTCTTTCCGCTGTTACGATTCACTTACAAAGACGTTACAGTGTCAAGGCTTCTATCCATAAGGCCTGGTTTAAACAATGAAGACTAAAATTAAAATTGACTATAGGTTTTTGCAGCACTAATAAGGCCTCCTTTTTAATTAATTCTACAGGAGGCCTTCTCACACAATTAAATAGGAGAATTGACTCATAAAACAGGAAGGACAGCCTGAGTTGTTGCCTCTGGTTTAACTAATCCAGTCCATTTTATCAGGCCAGTATAGCCTAACTTATCTTTATCTTTCTCCATTTCTCCTTCCAAATTTATAACACCAAAGTGGTCACAATGCTCCCTAACTTCTCACCAGTTCCAGAGGAAGCGGTGATGTTTTGATAATTCTCAGTAAAGTCCAAGAACAAAGAGTACCACAGGTTGCTCCATTATCCAAACAACCCATCCTGCAACTCCGAACTATAAAGCAATGAAACTAAGAGGCAATAAGCCATCTCTGTTACCTCCATTAGCTGGCTGAATTGATGAGTGGCTCAGACCAGAACAAAGTTAAATGAAAAAGAAAAAATTAGAAGAAAAATAGGGAATATCAGAGAATGAAAGATCATTAAAGAGGACAGGAGAGGTAAAGATAACCATGCATCCAGGAAAAAAAAAAAACTACAAGAAAATGGAGCATTTGAGCAAGCAAAGAGACAAAGACTCATTAGAGAAAAGTTATTTCAAGTCTGGAAAGGTGCATCGGAGACTGGTATTTCCTTTGCAATTGCTTTAGTAACTTGTGAGACTTTGCCCTGTTCTCATCTGGTTTTGATCCAAAATCCAGATCCCTCTACAAAGCAAGCAAGACCAAGAATTACTGTCCTTCAGAGCTGCTAAGTAAGAGCAAGTAATTTTCCAACTTCCAAAACTTTCTGAATTTTGTCTACCCACACAATAATTAACAACAATGCAGGTCACCAGTGACAATTTCTGTATGATGATAAACAGCTATTTATGAAGATCTTTCAAATGTAATTAATTAGTTCTGTTTATGTTTAGGGGACTTTGGTGATTTGGTAGGAAGCCCCTCAGACACAGCTAGAACCAACTGCCCAGACGCTAAGTTAAACAAACAATTGCTCTAGAAAAGCTCAAGAAATACATATGCGACATCATACACAGCTCAGAAGGTTTTTCATTTGTAGAGGGTGGAGGCTCAGACTTACTTCACAATTCCTGCTCTTTCTTCCATACGTAGATTGTAAAGCAGGACAGCATGTTGCTGCTTCCTATCTCCTCAAATTGCTTCAAACTGTGGCACAAAACCTAGGCTTGATTTTGGTACAATGAAATAGGAATTTTAAATTGTGACACTCCACAAACAGAGATGATTGCTTCACTGGACACATGAGCAGATTTTTCAAGATTTTATAAGCATAGTGTTCACTTATAAAAGCAGGGGAACCTTTTCTACTAAGCCTCACAGAGAACAGCTTATACCCAGAAAGGTGAGATTTAATTACCATTAGGCCTGCGTTACTGCCAGAGTCATTAATGGTCATAAAATAATGTTTATGCAACATGTCACAATTCAGGAATGCCACATAAGCTAATCAAATGCACTTTCTACTATTGTTTTACAATTTAGCTTCCAGTAATTTCAAGGTCTCTCTTTCAGTTCTTGCATCTTAGCACAGAACTGAAAAAAAAAAACCCCACAGGACAAAACGCTTTAGACCTGCTCTACTGTGAGTGCCAGATTTATCAGATACAAACTGGATAATGAAATCCTAACATTTCTATTTGTTGGTACAGTTCTAACATCAAGTAGTACCTGAAGAACCTGAATTCCATTCTAAAATGGTAACAAAAGAAGTAGAGGTGGAGGGAGAACAAGCTGAAAGAATGTAACTTACAGGAAAAGTAAGTCAACAGTAAGAGTTATTTCAGTCACTTTTGAAGGGCATTTATATTACACAGTGACTGTAGTAAGACAAGGAGAAGTTACTCATTCAAATACAATTGCTAGAAAAAGTGAAGAGTACTAAGTCATTATGAGTAACATTTATTCTAAAAACAAAGCACAGAGAAAGTTAAATGCTACCGAACACTGGGAGTGTTCCACGGAACCCGGTTTATTAACAAGCAGGTAGTTAAGACCATCCTCCTTGGTAGGAATTTCAATTCATTCGCGTTGTAATACCTTCCCTGAACCTCACTCCTTTTGCCCTAAAGATAGCGCCTAATTTTGAGCTGGGGACCAACACTGGCTGCCACAATTTATCAAAAATATTTAGCTGCAAGTCTCTGAAAACCTCCAACGCACAGTAAAGAGATGAGATTCCTGCTACTCTAGTAGATGTCTGCTTTGTAAATAGTATGGAAGTTAAAAGTTGTAGTTGAAAACCCTTCCAACTCGCTCACCATTTGAACTGAAGTAATTGCTCAAAATGAGTTCAGGAGAAAGTGCTGAGAAGACCTTTAGATCCAGGCTACAAGTATTCCTGCTCCATCAGCTGATCAACTAGCATTTTGTTAGCAACAACAGGTTTAAAGACAACCATACCTCAATCTTAAAAGCTTATCCTAACAGGGTCTAATAAAGACAGAAGCATCCTGAAAAATAACTACATGTGGAAAGTCCAGATTTTAATTGAAGATTAACAGCCTGCTTTTAAAGAGTAGTTAATTAGATAATTTAAAAAACACCTATTAAACTGGAATAGTAGAGAGATGAGACCAACCAGACTTTCCATGTTAAAACAAAAACCAAACTAAAAGAATTCAGGAACCACCTGCGAGATCTAACTTTCGCAGCCTAGCACATTTCAGCTACACCAAACACTTTGTTTCTTCAGTTCTTGCAACTGAAGCAGTCCTTTCTCAGATCGATATAGCATGCACCCCACAAACACCAGAAATTCAGTAACTGAAAGATAATACTTTAAGAAGTCGTTTTGCAAGCAATGTGTAGTGACAGGGGTCTATTCAGCAAGAAGCAAGAACATGTCCTTATGGTGGTTTTAGTGACCATGGCTGGAAGGCATAACTGTCAGTAAAATTTCCAGCTTCTGTAATGCTCAACTCCAGACTCACCACAGTATTCTCTGACACACTCTCTTCTGTGTTCTTTGTATCACATTACATGGCAACTCTGTCACAATCTATGTGAAGCAAGCGAAAGATCTGTCCCTCCAGCGACACTGCCACTACTTTTCAGTTTAACTCCCTATCTTCCATTTCTTATGTAGCAGAACGAGAAAAAAAAAATCTTTTTGTGTGTCAAAACAACCCTCTTCCCTTGTCTCCCCTCTCCACCTCACAACTCTCTCTCATATGAAGATTTTGTCCATGTTCCCAAAAAAACCCTTCATTTTAACAAGGTAGCTTACATTGTGGGCCTCCACCTATTCTGTACAATCAAATGATAAAGAGAGATTTTATTCTCCGTGTGGTTTTTAGGCTTCCTGAAATACTTCTTCTTTCTGGGGGAAGAAAAGCTAACCTAGCATGTGAGGCAGAAGTTCTTATGTAAAAGTCTGCATGGGATGCCCAGGCCCTTTTGTATATGTGTATATGCCCTGATGCATGCGATAAGTCATCTCTACCTGCTGAAAATTTCCCTAGACCCCCTGCAGCTGCCCTCTTTCTCACTCCATTAGAAAGTAAACTCAATGTGAGGCTAGGACACCCATTATACACGGATGAAACACTCCTCTACACTTTCCAACACAGAGCAGTGCACAACTGGTACTGCCTCTGACAACACACATTTACAGCAAATTATTTAGAATTCCTGCTATTTCTATCACCAAAATCTCTTTCTTCTCCAGCTGATAGCCCCAAATATGTTGCTACCATGCAGTAACAGGAAAGCTGTTTCCTCAAGCACTCTAATCAGAAATTATTTTTATATCAAAAAAAATCTATTTACAGTAAGCTATCAGGACGTTTGCACCTTCTTGCCCATTAGCACACTTCCACAAATAAAAAACCTCACTAGGAAATCAGTTAGCCCTTGGAAATCTAATACCATTTCAACTTTTACTGTACTGGTAACGAAGAAAATGAAACTGATGCAAAAGATAATTATCAAGAGATGCACTTCTTCAGAAAAACAAGTGGTCACACCCAGTGATGGGAACTGCACCTAATTCGGGGCACACTGTGGAATCTCTGCACAAAAAGGAAAGTAATATAACGTAAGTAAACATTTGTGGTTTTCTTTCTCAGTTATCAGAGTCTCCAGACTTCAGACTACATTACTGTAACAGAGCCTACATGGAATCTTGAAGGTCATACTGAAATTTCAGTTGGTGCAGCATGTTTGTACAATAATCTTTCACAACAGGAGCATATTATATCTTTATTCCTGTACGATAATGGTTTCACATTCATTACCTAGTACAGTCCAAGACATTAATTTCAAAATACAAATTCCCCTATGGGTTATCTCTCACGTACTTTGAGTGAGATTTGTTTTTCTGGCCCAACAGCCAATGTTACTTGGCATGCTCCAGCAAACAACCACCTGATTTACTGGGTGTGGGAAAAATCACCACAAAACCACACAGACTTTCATCTGCAAAATGATTCAGTGAATCCATGGGGGGAAAAGAATTTTAAACCATGAGTAGGCTTTGCAAAAAATTACAAAGTTTTATAAAGGTCACCTGCTTAAAAGATACTTTGTACTGGCTTCTGCATCACTGTTCTGAGATTCTTGGGAAGTTTGGGCACTTACATGCAGATGAGTTCTTTCTTTCTAATTCAGCTTTACATGTCATACCATTGGAAAGCTACGACTCCACAAGTTCTTTCAAATGGACAAAACTTTTTCCCAAGTATCCAGCATGTAAACTATAATTCCTGGTGCAGAATAAAAAAAAAAACCAAAGGTAATTATCCTTCCTATCACATATTACAGACTGGGAATGGTCAATTTTCTAAGTATAATGGAAAACCCTTTTACAGCACTCATTAGCTAAGAGATAGAAACCCTAATTAAATGGGATGTCAGTCTTTGCCATCACTATCAAAGGTAGTCAGCGTTAGTGTCACCCAAGACTTCTGAACCACATAAAAAGTAAGTAAAGCATTATTTTAATATACACATTCACTGAATCTCAACTTCTGTGATGCTTAATTCAACCAAGATTGAAAATGGCTTCCACCCAGATTGCTGGTGAACCATGGGCAACACGTCAGAAGTTTCCAAAAGCAATCCTGCTCAGTTCTCTCCAATTGCTTTAGCATGAGCACTTTTATGTAATTATACATGTATCAAGATGCCCCTAAATTAAACGCTGCCATATTAATGTCCGCAATTTCCAGATTTAAACGTTCATCTGTTCACCGGAACATTAGCTTTTTAAATTATCAGCATATAGCAATCCCATCAAAAATTTCTAAAATGTTTAGCTTTAAACTAAGCTAGTTTGGATACAAACCTGACAAAAAAACCTCGCAAAAACAAACAACGAAACACCAGAAACCATAGAAGTTACTTCCCATTTATCTTGATGACGGTTCCTGCTGCTCATAAGTGACTGCCAAACTCAAGTCTCTGGTTGTCAAAACAGACTGCTCTGATGGCACCTGCCTTTCTAAATTCCCCTCCAAGCAGCCTGGCAGGCTGTCTGCTTTGACAGACCCTTTTCTAGGACAGGAAGGCAAAGCTATAAGCTATCGCTGGGAAAGGAAAAGGTGCCTGATAAGGTCTGCTCCTATTTATGTCAGTGGGAACCATAATTTCATTATCAGCATTGTGTATTAATGCACGAAAGAAAGCCAAGATGTTCCTAGTGAAGCTTAGAAACTGGCAATAATATACAGACTGCTCCTGAACACAGGTTATTTATACAGCTATGAAGTTCCATATTAGCTTCACTGACTTCAAATGCAGCAATACAGATATTTACAGCTGACAAAATTGACAACCTCCACATCCTTATATACCTGAAAGAAGTAAGAAGAGGTAAGTTCAGGAACACATTAACTTCTGCCTCATAGTATTCCTGTGTTATCTCACAGTTCTATAGCCATATAATGTGAACAGAGTATAAATGCTGAATTTAACAGCTGCATTTCTCTTCCAGCAGGTCATTAAATGACAGCATTGCTACACTAGTTACAACGATTAAAGCAGCTGAGCCACAATCCAGGTTACTTTGAACCTTTTAATTATTTTTGCAAATTTTTAATTTTTCCCCCACTTTAGTAATTTTCAATATGGCAAAAACACACAGAAAACCGTAGCTTCTGCTGGAGGAACAAATGATTTGTCACTCGTACTTGACTGAAATTTATAAAAATAAGAGATACACTCTGGAGAAAAAGGCATGCGGAGGAAAACAAAACGTTTCTAGGAAAAAAAACCCCTGCATCAGTTCCCTGCTTTAAAACAGGACAGGCCTCACAATGGCTTTTGAGGACAAAACCTAACACCAGGACGTTCCCAACCATCAGAGCAAATTAAAACCCAGCTATACCAACACCGCACCCCCGGCATGAAACCCTACCCACTCTGTGGGTGCAATCCAACAGCCAAAACAATGCCAGGGTGGAAAAGTAGCGCAAGTCAGGGAGATACTGTGCGGTTTCCCCATCGTTTGTCCCCACGCAGAGGGAGCCGGGGCCACCTCACTCTTCCCTCAGGCACGACAGACAAAAGAGCCACAACCCAGGGCGGAGAGGTGTCCTGGGGACGGGTAGGGCTCTATCATTATTTTCCCTCCGTCTCTGTTGTTCAACGCGACACAGGGATGAGTTTTCTCACGCAGAGGCACGCAGAGCCCCTGGAAAAAACAACAGCAGGCAGGGGGGGACACAAAAGCCGCCTGTCCCTCGGCCGCCGCAGCCTGAGGCGATACTGCCTCTCCCCACCCCCAGCCGGACCCAGTCCCTGTCCGCCTCCCCCGCACCGGGCGCGGCGACCCGCGATCCCTCCCCACCTGCCGGAGCGTTCGGAAATTGCGCCCGGTAGGAGCCTGAAGCTTGGCGAGGCACAGAGTCACAAAATTTTTAGAAGTAGAAAGCACCTCTGGAGACCATCTCGTCCAAGCTCCCGCCCCGCCGCCTCCTTCCTCAGCAAGGCGGGCAGAGCTCTCCGGCCCTATTGTTCCCCATACTCCGCGGCGGAGGCAGCGCACTCACCACGCGGCCCGGGCTTCCTGCAGCGCCCACCGGCCCCCTCAGCTCCGGCACACCAGGGCTGCTACAGCGCCCTGCTGCTGCTGCCGCTCTTCCAGCAGTGCCCGCGGGCCCCGGGGCAGCGCNGTCAGGGATGGTCTCAAATCTCCGCTGCCTTTCCCCTTTCCGGTGAAGATTTTTTTAACCCCTCTCACCTCCTTTTGTCGTAGTTAGCGGGCTCGGGGTGGAGGTCGAGGCTTTTCAAACACGGGGTGGATCCTGGGGGGTGCTCTGTGTTTTGGGAGCTTCCTGAGGGTCACCGCCCGCCATTTTCTCTCCCTCAGGAGCCGCTGTCGGCGAACCCTGCGGTTGCCTCGTGTCATCACATCTTATTGTTTCAAGCCGGTTACTTTTCTTACTTCAGGGAAAAAAAACACAAATTAAGTTTTATACTTACGTGGCCGTGCAGGGCAAAGCTTTCGGGTTTTTGCCTGCCAGTCCCAAGGGAAGGCGTAGAGGTGGGCTCACTGCTGGAGAACTGTAGCTTTGTATGCTGCAGGACACACTTAAATCAGCTTTAACCAACACCACTGGTAAGATGGTTGGGGACTCACCAAGCTTTCCTGTATCACAGTCAGAACTGATTGGGATACTGAAGAAATTTTAAAACGGAATTATTGAATGTCTTGCAGTCATTTGACTTGCAGCATTTACTGAACACGTACTGATGGACAGTTTTAAATTGTTACAAGAGCTAAATGTTTAGCATCAGGATATTTCAAGGTAACCTCGACTTGATGCCCATTTATGAGAACATGAATATGGTAGAAAATACTAAGGAATTTAGCCATATTTAAATTATAGACCAAAATGGTATTCAGTGGTCCCGTTTTATTGCCCATATATTTTATTATGTCTATGCCCATCTAGAGGCTCTGTGGGATCAATCCTGGTGTGATGCCATTGTGAAGGATGCTGTGCAGGGAATCACTGCATTTCTATTTTCCTTTTGTAACACCGTGAGGAACACACAGTGTATTATTGTCAGTCCAACATCTGAAGTGCAGCATTGCATGACCTGGAAATACAATTTAAATAGGACATCGTCTAGCTAGAAGTAGCCATGCCTAGAGCCAGGGACCGAAGAGACCATGCTGCAAAAGGAAGCTGGGTTGTGAGATGCAGACAGAAGATGGAACTTCCTACTCACGGGGAAAAACTACATAGGGCAAGGTTACTCAGCTTTTATTTCTGACTCTTGTACTGATCACAGGCTGATTTTCATTAACTTTACAAGAAATGTGGTGGTAGTAACTAAAAGTGTTATATCTATCTGTTTTTACTAAAGAAATAAATTTAGGCTTTTCCACCAAAACAACCTTAATGTTTATCAAGGATCAGTGCTTAAATAAAATAATATTAAGAAAAGCTATTAATTTCTGAAAACAGTTTTCTAGCCAAAGTTACAGGCATTTGAGATCTTCCGAACACAGAAGATTAAGCTATTTACAAAGACCACCTTTGATTTAGCAAGAGCTTTACTATGAGTTAGAAAAGAAGTGTAAATTGGAAATCTTCAAGGCCAGATTGGATAGGGCTTGGAGCAACCTGGTCCAGTGGAAGTTGTCCCTGCCTGTGGCAGGGTTTGGAACAAGATGAGCTTTAAGATCCTTCCAGCCCAAACCAGTCTGACGTTCTATACCACAGAAGCTTTTCAGTCAGCAATTGCCATGTTTTGCAGACTCCTCTTTAAATGTTACAGTAGGAATGTGAACCTTGTTGGAGTTGTCAGTGTCCTGATTAGAAGCAGAAGATGGCATTAGGAATAGCTAAAATGGAAGGTGTTCTTTGCAACCTTGGTTTAAAGTCACAGAAGCTGGAAATGGTCAGGGCCTGAGGATATCCTGTTACTTCCTAGTTTCTAGCAAGTGATTGTACAGTGTTCTGATGTTCTGTTCAGTCTGGCTTTTAATACTCTAGTCTGGGGACTTCTGCCTCTTTCTCTTTTGATTCCTGTATTGTGGAAAGGTTTCATTGTTCATGTAGCTTATGTTTTCCCTCAACTTTTAATTCCATTACCATTATGAACATGCTAACAACAATTTTCAGTATTACAGCATAGGTTACCACAGCACTACATTGTTGAAATTTAAAGAAGTGGGATACGAAATGACCTATGGTTCTTATTATGTAACACTGCACATATGAGCACTTTAATTCTCAAACCCCTCTTTAGACTTCCATCAGAGTCAGATTTGTCTAATGTTTATTCTTTATTATGTTTTCTGAAAGTTCAGAAATTTGTAGATGAGCTTGTTCTCTTCTTGGGAACTGATCCCACTAGATAGCCTAGATTATTTGTAGTGTCTGCTTTCCCCAGTTACGCAGCATTTCTTCCTGCATGATACACTGCTGTAGCATTTGAAACACAAAACATTATTTGTCTTTAGGATTACTGTTTTCAAATATCATTTCAGCTTATCATTAAATCTGCTATAATTTATCTGCACTTGTTCACATTGTTCTTTCTTTTATGTTCTTAAAAAACCCACAGGAATTAGTTTTGATTCTACCGCATATAGTCTCAATTTTCAGTTACTTTCTTTCTTTTTTTTTTCCATCCAAAAGGGGATAATGTGTAGGCATGGTTCTAAGATTTGACATTTGTGGCCGTACTAGTAATGTTCTTCAAATTATACATTAAAAATGACTCCCTGTTTTAGCCTGTATGACTGAGAGAAATACCTAAAATACCAGTGTAACTGTCAAATGGTATCATCTCACCATTCAGTCTTTATATTACTCCTTCCATATAAAACTGATCTAGAACTGTGGTACCAGGATAGCTGTCTTAATAAAAAGAAATGTCTATTTTTTGAATGTCTTGGCAGTGTTTCAGTTTGCTATTTTAGTTATCAATATGACCTGTAAATCTGATAATAACGGAAAAATTCTCATTTCAAAACCTGTGATACCAGAATGGAAGACAAGAATGAAATACTTCTCCAGGTGGCTGCAAGCATGTCCTTGTTATTTCACACGGCGAAGATTCTTGCACATAAACCACAGATAATAAAAAAGAAAATCTTTAGCACTTGTATAAGCTTGAACATCACATTAACAAAACCTAAATTCCTGCACTTTTATAAAATTCCATTGACAAAAGCAGAAGACTGTATCCATCCAACATAATCATTGCAAAAAATCCAATATTCATTAAAGAGCGTGCTGAATGTCATCCAAGCCCATGGGATACAGATGCAGCTATTGGAGCTAGTTTTATATGCTTATTTTAAATAATAAAACAATGTTAGCAAAATACAGCCTTACACTGCAGACATGCTCAGTACCTCCACCATAACACACAGGGTATCAATTTCCCATATACGAAAAGAAGCCTAGAGGATCTAAAGGAATGTGAAGTCCATATGTGTAAAATGAGTGATCCTCCGTGAAAGCTTCTCTCCCAAGCATTCACAAATTCACAATTTGCACAAACAAATAATACTATATAACCCACCAAACATCAGATTTGTTTAAAAACTTTTTGCAGTTCTTTGATGCTGTTCATAATAAATTTTCAGAATATCAATGCAGTTATTAATGTTTGTGTTTTCAGGCTAGTTGGAATGCAAAAGATCTATGTAAATGTACCCTCTGACTGCAGCTGCTGTGGAAAAAGAAAAAATTATAAGGAAGGTAAGAAACTTTGCTTTGATGATTTCTCTTCAGAGGTTTTACTTCCTTAATCATCCCATCTCATCATCCTCCTTGTCCCACTGGTGATGTGGGATGCAGAATGCTGACTCAGGAGTACGTGCCCCAGATTCTCCTCCTTACTGCCTTTTGTTCTTACATGTTACTGCCTGCTTTGCTCCAATCCCAGACCTTCCAGTGTCATTCAGCACATCTTCTCTCTCTTTGGGATAAAAAATTTGAAGCAACAGAAAGTACAAGAATTTGCATCATAGCAAGTCTGTAGTTTCACTAGGGAGAGCAAGGCAGAGGCAGTACCACACCACATCCTTGTTACTCCAGTGCCCTTTGCCGAAGTAACCATCTCCTTGGCTTCTGAGTCCCACTGGGCAGGGGCAGTGGCAGGAGCCTCTGCCAAGTGCCGTATGCTGCCACCTCTTTATCTTGCACTTTACTTCCTTGGTGTATTTCCTTTTCTATTCTGTCTCAACAGAAAAGCAGAAGTATGACCCTTTATTTCCTTTCCTTGCTCCAGTGGTACTTAGGTTGAAGTTTGTTCTTTTCCTTCTGTTGTGGGTTGACCCTGAGTTGATGGACAGTTTTTTAGACTAATGACGCTTCTCGCAATTTACCTATTTAAACCACGTGGAAGGGGCAGGACCCCCCTCTTTCGTTCCGGCCGGCCTGCGGGAAGGTCGGGGGCAGGGGGGGGCTCCGGGCCCGGCCGGGCCGGAGCCCCCGGCTCTTTCTTTTTCTCCTTTTTTCAACGTCGCAGCACGAACTCTGAGTCAGCAGTGAAGAGAACTATCTTAGAGCTGCAAGCACTTGAAGCCAGCTATGAACTGCCTTACGGCTAAACTCATCCAGCGCGGCCTTCTCGGGACCGGCGGGTCCCTTTCTTTGCTTAGGGCGGAGCTGGCGGAGCCAGCGGGAGCCAGCAGAGCCTTCTGTTTGCAGCCAGAACACTTCGTGTTGAACTGAAGAACACACCATGCAGCCAGCAGAACAAAGAGAGCGAGGCTTTCTTTATTATAAAGCCTGAACAAGAACACTTTTCAACATGGCGGCTTCAGAGTCAGAAAGAAAGAGNAAAACAGTTTCTTTGTATCACAAATGTTTAAAGTTTGTGCCTGCTTTGTTTTTTTTTTGTTTCTTTTAATTCTTCTATCTCACACAAAAAATCAGTAAGTAATCCATATTCCAAACCAAATTTAACCCGCTACACCTTCATAGCATTGCTGCATCGCGTTTTACAGCAGCCTCTTAATGACCTTAGGAAGGTAACATATGTGTTGGGATGATAAACAATTAAGACAATTATATTTTATACGAATTCCAGCACGTGTGTGTGTGTGTATAAAGCTGAAAACCATCGAAATTAACAATGTAATTTTTGTTCCTTTCTGGCAAGTTTACTCATCTACTATATAACTGGGAGAAAATGAGAGACAGGTAAGGCGATACAGTCAGTACCTTTCTTTAGCTGCATGTAAACCCACAGCCTTACTCTCATTTTGCAGGGGAAGCTAAATTGTAAAGGTTAAGCAACTTTTCATGTTCACATAGCAAGCAGTAGCAAGATGAGGAATGGTCTGGTCCCCTATTCCAACCACTAGACCTTGTGCATCCTCCACTCTCATGCAAGTTACAGTAATTACATTGAGGCTAAACTGCCATCTGAATAATTTTTCCAATTGAATTTCCCAGAGAAAGCACTCTTACCACATGTAAAAGGTAGGACTGTCTTACATCTCTGTAGTCACATTACATTTCTGCAATAAAAGAAAATGTGCTGATGATTTCCTGGAATTATCCTTGTTTGTATTACGCATAAGAACACCTGATACAAGACTTCCCCAGTGCATCTTCCAAGAAATAGGATTGTCAATTTCCACAGGAAAATCAAGGGCGAACCTTAGCTAATCCTAACACATGAATAAATGCATAAAGCATGTTTGGGTGTTTTTATATTAGTGTGGATCTCAAGGAGCTGCTGCTAACTCAGATCTCAGTTCTCAGAGATTTTATTTAAAAAGTATGTTGTTCAGGTAATGGCAGAGGGACATGTTTTATACTCCTCAGTGGCTTTTCAAAAGAGATCAAAACAAAAATCAATTTTATAATACACAAACATATATGTAATATATGTATTTTTATATATATATATGTAGCTGCAGCATATGCTTGATAAACAGTTCACAAAATATTATTTTAAGTGAAAATCCATCAAAATTTGTTTAGGTGGGCTGAGATTACTTTTGGAGATCATAGCTGTATGGTAATTTCTGTTAGTCTTTTACCAGATTCTACATACCATTTCTTCTTTGTCAGGCACACATGCAAACCCCCACCTTTTTTATAAGAATTTTCTCCTCTGGTTTTAAATTTCTTTTCACCACAGTATTCTCAGTTTCCTCCCATTACTCTATGGGTAAAAAGCTGTTACACATCATTCCAGCAGTTCAATTTCAGCAGGAAACGCTGAAATTTTTGTATTGTAAATGTACAGTACAGTTTGTTCCTGTTGTGTATGTTCTTCCGGTTTTGGTAAATTTTCATCAAGAATTACATCATTAATCATAGCATTTAAGGATTTTTTTTTAATTTGACATTTCAACTATTATTTTTTTGAACTTACTTAAGAAGAAGACAGAATTTGTAAAAAGAAGTTGCTATCTTTTTATTGTTTATAAAAGATTTTTCTCAAGGTTTTTCAAAGGCTTTTATAATCTGACATGCCATAATGATGTTCCCTACTTTTCTTTGATTCTAGCAGGTGAAGGAAGCAGCATTTACAGAAGAAAAAGAAGAATCACTGAAGGAAACCAGTAAGTTGAATGAAAGTTAGTAATACTAGAATTGGCTCTTATTACCAGACAGAAAGAGATAGCATTTGTGGTTTGGTGAGTTAGCTATTTTTGATGTTATTTTTCTACATAAGCTACTGATATAATTGTTAAAGAAAAAACAGTAAAAGGATCAGAACATCGTGTGAGCACAGATAGAGCTTACATTTGGTATATTAAACTCATTAATTTTTAGCAAGTGTCATCAGTTTCTCAGAGATGAATCAATATTTTTTATATGCTCATTGAGGCACATGGAACGCACAAGCCTTAGCCTGTTAACAAATGCCAACTATTTTGAGAAGCACACTTTGTGTTCTGTTAGGGAAATTTCTTGTTCTTGTACATAAGGCCACAGTATCTCCAGTCTGTCTCCAGTGCTTTTGGTCTTCTGGTGGCTTTGCTAGGCAGATGTGTTACCTGCATGAAAAATATGAGCCATAAAATAACTTACTCATCTTCCTTCTGAAGTCCTCAGTCTTTACAACTTGACTGTAATTGGACTTCAGCAATTCGATATCAGAAGGTTGTTTATGTGGCAGTTTATTACAGAGTCTTCCAGGCAGCTATTTTTCTTATCATTGTTTCCATTAACACAGTGCTCTGGAAAAAAAAAAAAAGGAAAGAAAAGGAGTGTCCTGTATTTTCTTACACAAATCCCACCTTCTCCTTGGACTTGCTTCCACAGGAAGCACATAGGCATGTATGCACTTACTTCTGAGTCCCACTGGGCAGGGGCAGTGGCAGGAGCCTACAAGACAGAAAACTGTTTCTACCATACATAGATGAGTTAAACACTGAAAACCAGTTGAGGGCAAACACAGTCATTCACTGATCTCTCAGGTGTAGCAGCTAAAACTCACAAGGTTTGGGAGGCAGAGGCTGAAACCAGCTGTACTGGGTTTGCATGGCTTGGTTTTTGGTAGCAGGGGAGGATACAGGGGTGGCTTCTGTGAGAAGCTGCTAGAAGCTTCCTTCATGTCTGGCAAAGCCAATCCCTGGCGGCTCCAAAGATGGACATGATGCTGGCCAAGGCTGGGCCAATTAGAAATGGTGGTAATGCCTCTGTGATAGCAGTTTTATGAATAAAAAAAAAAAAGTTGTTGCACAGTTGTAATCATGGCCAGAGAAAAGCGGGGTGAGAATATGTGAGAGGAACAGCTTTGCAGACATCAAGGGGCAGCGAAGAAGGAGAGGTAGGAGGTGTTCCAGGAGCTTGAACTGAGATTCCTCTGCAGCCTGTGAACAAGACCACGGTGAAGCAGCTCTGCCCCTGCAGCCCATGGAGTTCCATGGGGATGTAGTAATCCACCCACAGGCCATGGAGGAGCCCCACGCCAGAGCAGGGGGATACCTGAGAGGAGGCTGTGACTCCATGGGAGGCCCATGTGGGGAGAGAGGCCCACACTGGAGCAGCCTGTCCTTGAAGGACTGCACCCTGTGGAAGAGTGACCCATGCTGCAGCAGTCTGGGAAGGACTGTTGCCTGTGAGATGGACTCACATTGCAGCAGTTGCAGAGAACTGTTGCTTGTGAGATGGACTTATGTTGGAGAAGTTCACAGAGAACTGTCTCCCGTGGGAGGGACCACACAGTGCAGGAAAGGAATGACTACTCTCCATGAGCAGCAGAAGAAACCATGGATGATGAACTGACCATAAGCCCCATTCCCTGTCTCCCTGCGCCACTGGGGTAGGAGGTAGAGCTGGGAAACGGGGGTGGGGGGAATGTGTTTTTACAGATTTATTTTACTTCCCATTATCCTGCTCTGATTTTGTTAGTAATAAATTCAGTTTGTATCTCTAATTAGAGCCTGTTTTGCCCATGATGGTAGTTGAGTGATTTCTCACAGTCTGTACCTCAACCCATGAACCCTTCATTCACTGGTGAACGTGAAAAGAAAATCAAGTTGGATCCACCATTCCCACCTGAAATCTGTGTTAGATCCCTGTAATTCTATACAATTATTCAACACTGAGCTGCAGCACATCATAATAAATTACTGTTTTTCAGGTTTTTGGAAGTTCTCTGCCACAGGAGTCCACTATTACCGGACAAGAACTGCTTGGTTGCCCTCCATTTTTTGACTTTTCTCTGAAGCCTGAGAGAGACCTGTGCTCTGGTAACCTTGAATCCCACACCCATCACTGCTCAGCTGCCTTTTTAGGTGTCAGATCTTACCAGCAGCCAAGTGATGGATATTGTTCTCAGAAGACAATTCTCACACAACTTCCAATTTTCTTACTCTTCAGAACTTGAAGATAAAGGGGTTGCTTTGGGGGTAGGGGTTCTATCACAGATACACTGTTAAGTATAGTGTATATACTGGCAACAGGGAAGGCTTTATCTCCCCATATAAACACAGACTTCCTTGCTTACTCCTTACACCTTTGTAGGGTTTCCCAAATGAAGCCTGCCAATTGCAGGTTACCACAGAAGGGCCTGAAGTTACAAACGCTTTGCTGATGTGAAGATTCAGGAGCACTGTTTCAAGGAAGCTTTTAGGCACATCTTTCATTTTTTAAAGAGGTCAACATATTTGCATTTATGGCCACTTGTCACACATTTTTGCATTTACCTAATTTTCTTTCTTATAGCTAAACCAAGATAAAGATCTTGTAAGTTATCAGAACGAAATGCAAGCATTGGAACTATGAAAGTAACAGGAAAAAATATTGTTGATGCTATAGAAGATTTTACTTCATTTTTTTTTAAGAGCACTATAATCTGAGCAACTCAAGGAAAGTGCAGTTATAGCCTGATACAAATACGGCTACAGCAGGTGAGTAAGCAGCTCTGGTGATGAGCTGTGCACTGTAACACATACAGCAGCTATGCAAAATATATATAGGGAAAATTGATCTGACTCTCCCACACTCTGTGGTTTCTCAATTTTGATACAGATTTAGACTTCATCATTGCTTTTTCACAATGCTATACATGAGAAAGATTAAAAGTCACAGTTACAAGACCTCCATAAAACATACACTGTCAAATGAATTAGTATTATGTGCACAGTGAAGTGATAACTTACGTGGCACAGCAGGTCTACAGAATATCAATATAATCCTTGTCAGCTTTTGCATGAAATAGACTTAATTTTTCCAGACCTATTCATATAAAAATGTTACCCAGAGATACATAAAAGTTTTTAAATTAGCCTTCTTTCAATTATGCCATTAAATCTTTGCTCAATACTAATGAAATTATCAAATCCATGTTTCTCAGGAGGCAGCTTTCTTGGTACCAATTCTGTTTCGCTCCCCACCTCAAACAAGAAGGGATGCTTCTGTCATCCTGCTGACCATTTACCAAGCTGAGTTCCCCAGTCTAGCAATGCCATTTGAAGCCTGGCACTCAATTCAGNCACAGAGAACTGTCTCCCGTGGGAGGGACCACACAGTGCAGGAAAGGAATGACTACTCTCCATGAGCAGCAGAAGAAACCATGGATGATGAACTGACCATAAGCCCCATTCCCTGTCTCCCTGCGCCACTGGGGTAGGAGGTAGAGCTGGGAAACGGGGGTGGGGGGAATGTGTTTTTACAGATTTATTTTACTTCCCATTATCCTGCTCTGATTTTGTTAGTAATAAATTCAGTTTGTATCTCTAATTAGAGCCTGTTTTGCCCATGATGGTAGTTGAGTGATTTCTCACAGTCTGTACCTCAACCCATGAACCCTTCATTCACTGGTGAACGTGAAAAGAAAATCAAGTTGGATCCACCATTCCCACCTGAAATCTGTGTTAGATCCCTGTAATTCTATACAATTATTCAACACTGAGCTGCAGCACATCATAATAAATTACTGTTTTTCAGGTTTTTGGAAGTTCTCTGCCACAGGAGTCCACTATTACCGGACAAGAACTGCTTGGTTGCCCTCCATTTTTTGACTTTTCTCTGAAGCCTGAGAGAGACCTGTGCTCTGGTAACCTTGAATCCCACACCCATCACTGCTCAGCTGCCTTTTTAGGTGTCAGATCTTACCAGCAGCCAAGTGATGGATATTGTTCTCAGAAGACAATTCTCACACAACTTCCAATTTTCTTACTCTTCAGAACTTGAAGATAAAGGGGTTGCTTTGGGGGTAGGGGTTCTATCACAGATACACTGTTAAGTATAGTGTATATACTGGCAACAGGGAAGGCTTTATCTCCCCATATAAACACAGACTTCCTTGCTTACTCCTTACACCTTTGTAGGGTTTCCCAAATGAAGCCTGCCAATTGCAGGTTACCACAGAAGGGCCTGAAGTTACAAACGCTTTGCTGATGTGAAGATTCAGGAGCACTGTTTCAAGGAAGCTTTTAGGCACATCTTTCATTTTTTAAAGAGGTCAACATATTTGCATTTATGGCCACTTGTCACACATTTTTGCATTTACCTAATTTTCTTTCTTATAGCTAAACCAAGATAAAGATCTTGTAAGTTATCAGAACGAAATGCAAGCATTGGAACTATGAAAGTAACAGGAAAAAATATTGTTGATGCTATAGAAGATTTTACTTCATTTTTTTTTAAGAGCACTATAATCTGAGCAACTCAAGGAAAGTGCAGTTATAGCCTGATACAAATACGGCTACAGCAGGTGAGTAAGCAGCTCTGGTGATGAGCTGTGCACTGTAACACATACAGCAGCTATGCAAAATATATATAGGGAAAATTGATCTGACTCTCCCACACTCTGTGGTTTCTCAATTTTGATACAGATTTAGACTTCATCATTGCTTTTTCACAATGCTATACATGAGAAAGATTAAAAGTCACAGTTACAAGACCTCCATAAAACATACACTGTCAAATGAATTAGTATTATGTGCACAGTGAAGTGATAACTTACGTGGCACAGCAGGTCTACAGAATATCAATATAATCCTTGTCAGCTTTTGCATGAAATAGACTTAATTTTTCCAGACCTATTCATATAAAAATGTTACCCAGAGATACATAAAAGTTTTTAAATTAGCCTTCTTTCAATTATGCCATTAAATCTTTGCTCAATACTAATGAAATTATCAAATCCATGTTTCTCAGGAGGCAGCTTTCTTGGTACCAATTCTGTTTCGCTCCCCACCTCAAACAAGAAGGGATGCTTCTGTCATCCTGCTGACCATTTACCAAGCTGAGTTCCCCAGTCTAGCAATGCCATTTGAAGCCTGGCACTCAATTCAGATGTTGCAGGGCAGGGACAAGGCGGCCACAAACAGCCCAGACACTGTTTCCTGGCACATGGAAAGAATAAGCACAATGCCTTTGCATTCCTGTGGTCATTTATGTAGTCACACACAGTTAGAATTGGCTGAAATGCAATTTAAAAAATTAGATTTTTTTTGAGAAATTTAGAAGTGAAAGGAAACCCTGCTCCCATCAGGAACCTAACAGCCAGGTAAGTGTTCTGCTGAGCCTCGTGAGAGACAGGAACATTGCTTCTCCTCACACAGGTACGGGACATGCTGACAGGCAGCAAAAGGATTCCACATGTGCATGGTGTTATGCAGATGTCTTCAGCTCTGTCTCATGAACTACAGATCATATTTTAAAAAGTGTATTGCTGCAGTAGGGCTGCTGCTCTTTTTTTTAGCGTTTAGAATCTCAGCAGAAATCTTGCACGTTTAATTAAAAAGATATTACAGTGTTACTATTTACCAGCCGGTTCCGTGGGGTCCCGCGAGCCCCCACAGAACCAGGGCAGGTTCAGTAACATGAGTCGGTAACAAAGAGCTGGGAAGGCAATCTGCTGTGGCCTTTATTCCAACAGGCGAGCAT
>VZRS01012468.1:0-27992 GCA_013398055.1 Ifrita kowaldi
GAGCTGGCAGTGCCTGATGGGCAATGTTGGACAGCGGGGCGGGACTGGCACATTTCCGACTCTGGGCAACCCCTCAGTGCCCGGGCTTTAGGTGTGAGGTGGAACTGGTGCTGTGGGGATGGCAGAGTGAGCTGAGGGCACCTACAGCTACCCTTGTGCCCAGCAGTGGCACTGGGTGAACCCCAAGAGGCACTGAGGAACCCCTGATGAAGTCCCCAGGGGGGTCCTGGTGCTGAATCCCATGATGGCAGTGCAGGGTTACACCTGTGGGTGCCATGAGTGATACTTTTACATTGTTTCCCCGTGGCTCTATCTCTTGCTCCCTTCACCAGTGAGGGTGCTTGGGAGAGGTGGGCAGGAGAGGCCCTCAGTTCTCCTGGAACAAGCTCATCAGGGCACCAAGCCTGACAGAGGTCAAGGTGCACTCGGACAACGCTCTCAGGCACTGGTTAGGATTGTCAGAGTGTCTTGTGCAGGGCCAGGAGCTGGACTTGGTGATCCCTGTGTGTCCAGCTTGGGATATTCAACGTTTCAGGAAGGCAGGAGGGAGAAGGTGGAGCTGGGGTGATGCAGAAGGAGCGGGGTATGCTCACTGCTCCTCCACGCGCTGCCTCTGGCAGTTTTCCACTGTGTCTCTACATGGCTGTCCCAGAGCCCGGAGCTGCTCCTGGCATAAAAGCGCAGGGTTGTGACGGATGTCCCGAGGCAGCAGCTGCTGCAGCCAGGAGCACCAGAACACGCTGTGCTCTGGTCACTGCTCCTGTCTGTGCTCCAGCCTGGAGGCAGCACCGCAAGGGTTCAGCCGGGAGGAGTTCCCCCCCGCAGTTGCTGGAGGCCATAAGGAAAGGGGGATGCAGACACCCCAAAGACCTTCTCCAAGGCCTTGGGGGGATTTTTCCAAGGGAAAACGGGCCAAGCAGAGGCCACTGATGAATCGTATGCTGGCTGATGTGCCATGTGTCGGCACAATGGGCTAATTAATCATGTGGCAGAGACGTGGTGAAGCTGGCAAAGTTAATTAGGCAGCGCTGACAGTGAGGTGCATACTTGTCAGCAATTAACAGTCAGATGGAGTACCAGCATCAAAGGACTGCAGATGCAAAAGAAAGTGCATGATGTGTACATTTGAGGAAGGATGGCACCTGTGAAGGTTTCAGAACGTGGAAAGTAGCAAGGGATGTGTTATGACTGGGATTGGCCATTTCCAGCTTGTTGGGATTCCACTGGAAACTGTAATTTACTGTTTTACCCATTAGTGTGAGCAGCCTTCCTTCTCTTCTCTAGTAACGGGTTCTGTTGGGCTCCACCCTCTTATTTTTTTCCTTTTAATTTTTATGTCCTTCTGACTTTCACTATGAGGGTCAGATGGGCAGAGGCTGCTTTTGACATGTCTAAGGAACATGTCCAGATTTCACAATGCAGCTGTAGAGCACATGAAGAACCAATCTCAATGTGACCTGAGAAACTGCAGGTTTTAGAGACATTGTTACCTCTATGAAAATGGCTAATTTCTCATTGCTTCAGCTTCAGAGAAACCGGGACTATTTTTGGAGGGTAAGCTTTAGTCTGTTCCACACCAGGACAATTCACTTTCTGAACCTGGAGTTTTAAACAGAAAGAGAGACATGATGTTCTCCCATCTGGTTAAATTAAAATAGCTTTGGTGTGAGATCAAGGTTACACTGCAAACTAAACACAAGCTGGAATTTGGTCAGAACTTACTGCTCCTATGAGTTTTTGCTGTAGTAAGGGAAGGTAGCAATGCTGCAAAAATAGGAGCTGTGCTCTTCCCCTCAGAGAGAACCCCTGCTGCTAGTTTTTAAAGATGGGAAGTTTGTCCAGGACTTTGGCATCTTTTTGCTACAAGATGCTGCACTCAGGGTTGCATCCCGTTTAAAAATGTGGCACAAATTCCTACTGTAGATCCATCTGCCCCTAGCAGCTCCTAATAAAATGGATCAGCCCACTTGGAAACCAGCCAGCAGACAACCCAAGTTTGGTCACGTCAAGTGAGGTACTTTTTTAGCAGAAGGTGGAAATTAAACACTTACTCAAGTCTTGCAGCTTGAGTTGGCAAGATTTGCTCACTGTGTCCAGTGTGTTACGGATTTCTTTTACTATGGGTGTAGTGACACCAAGGGAAAAAAGGAAAAAAATCTTGTGGAAAAAGGTATGGTTAGATGGATTTTGGCTAATTGCAGTGGACTTAGGGGCAGTACAGCAGCCAGACAACAGACTTCTGTGAACAGCAGAGTGCGGGGATGGGAAACACAAACCAGTTTGAGAGCAGGGATTTAGCTCTGGAGGCTGCAGGGGAACACAGTCCGCTGCAGCCTCTGCCAGCAGAAGGGCAGGAGGCAGGAGCAGTCACATTCAAGAGCCTGGAAATGTGGGCAGGAAGCGGGGCGAGGTGTAAAGAGCAGCCTCTGCCTCACCTGTGGGTCCCGAGGAGGATTTTTGGCACCAGGTCTGCAGAGCTCTGTCTCCTCCTGAGCCAGGCTGCCCTGTGGGGCTGAGCAAGGTGCTGCTGTTATGGTCTGCGTGTTTGGAGAGGGTGGCAGGGGTAACTGCACCTTTAATTCTGGCAGCTGTAGTGGAGCAGCACTCTGCAACCCAGGAGTGTTTGTGGGAACCCACCAAGGCCTGGAGCATGAAAACCAACCCTCAGGCGTGGAGAGTTGTGTGGGGCTCACACTCCTGACCCTAAGGGCTGAAAATCAGACCATTCTCCCAGGGCTTTTCATTGCTTGAGTAAGCATTTCAGGATAAAGAAGATTTATAAACAGTCAAGAGGTGGTTTTCCAAGAGTCAGGTGGGGATTTTTGGCAGGTGTCTCATATTAAGCTCTGTGCTCAAACAGTGCAATTTCTTGGAGCTATCCAGGCCCTTGGTACAGCAGGTGTAATTCCTGCCCTACTCAGTAAAAGGCTAGGAGCCATCACAGCCAGGAATGCTCTCTTCTGTTCCCATGGATACCTTGAAAATTGTCCTTCCACGGTTGCTTTTCTGTTTTCATCTGTCACTGTGGGTGCATGTGTTGTGCTTGGTGACTGGCAGCGTAGCAGCAAGGTTTGTGTTCTTACCAAATGTGGGAGCAGTTGTGTTATGACAGCAATTGCAATGAACTTCCAAGGACAACAGACTTCCACTGGCACGTGCCAGGCACCCAGGTACGCCAGGTCAGAGCCAGGGAAGTGAGCCAGGTGATGCTGCAAAATGCAACCAGCCCTGTTTAGGTGCAACACCCCTGTTGTCAGGAAAAAGAAAACACTTCATTCTTTTTCTTGTCCAGTTTCTTTGATTCCCTTGATTCTGGCCCCAAAAGGCAAGGTTGCCTTCAGGGGAAGGAGGGGGATAAAACTTATGGGTAAACATGGAGAGGTAAACTTGTAAATATTCTGTTCTGGACCTTGGCTTGGCTGTGGATGTGGCCAGCATGTGACACATGGGACCACATGTGGGCAGGACATCTCAAAAGGTCTGCAGCCGCTCAGCTCTCACAAGGGCCAGAACTTTGTCTTGCATGCAGGTCCATCACTCATCTCCTTGGAAGGTGGGGAACTGTGTCAGTCTTCTTTTCCTGCTCTCATCAGAGCTCTTGTGTTACTGTAGGAACTTCACTGCAGTGGTTTTGGTGCTTGAGGCTTCCAGCATTTTTGGGATACAGGGGTTCTTGAAGGTCCTTCTGCACATCTGTAGGCTCAGACTGACATCACTTTTTCTTTTAATTGTTGTGTAATAGTGAGGATCACTTAAGTGCTTATCTAAGCAAGCATGTGACTCTGTATTTCAGAGCTGGTCTGTTTCATTTAAAGGACTTTGATGTCTGCAGCTCTGATCTTCTGCAAACTCCTTACTCATAACAACCTTCTACAGAGAGTTTGTACCAGGGCACAGTATAGAATTTTAAAGTTAGCTAATAAATAGTCACTTTTGCTTTCTTCACGTGCAGCTTGGTTTGTGTAAGTGTAGGAAGAGAGAAAAGTCTGGCTGAGTCGTGTTGGGGGCATGTGTTAGGGTCTTCAGAAGAAGTTTTATGACATGTAGGGCTTAAGCTGAATGAAGTCCTGGTTCTCATTTGGGACTCAGTCGCGAAAAGTGCAAATTCCATGAAGTTCATGTTGCAAAATAAGTGATATCACACTCTACACTCAGCTGACCTGAATGGCTGCAGCAGAGATGGGGCGTCCTTGGCAGCGTGCAACCTGCTCTGTGGAAAGCAGCTGCATTTCTCCCTCCACGCCCTGGGAATAGGTTGTAGTGCATGTTTCCCCGTGCAGCCAGCTGGCTCTGGCCATCCATGTACAGGGAATGAAAGGCTCTGGGCTTTTCAGCCCTTTTGGGTGGGAATTTTTGACTTGCCTCACTGGAAAGGCTTAGTTGGAGATGTTTTGCGTCTTTCCCGTGCTGCTCAGACGTTGCAGGACGTGTGCCAGTTCACACAGACTCATGTGGAGTTTGGGCTGCAGCTGTGAGCTGTGGAGAGAACTGTCCCGAGGCTGAACACGTCACCAGGAGTTTTCTGAAGTTGCCTGTCCGTGTGTCTTGCTGTCATGTTCAGTGCAGCCTGAGAAGTTTTTAAAGTGGAAGTTTTAAATCGTACATGTGTGCAGTGCAGGTTCCATAGTTATAACACAGACAGGTACATATCTATTAAATATCTGCTTCACTGATCCTTAGAACAGTTCAACTGCAATCTCTCTTGGACAGGAAAAACTGTCAGCTTGGTTACTTGCCCAGGTGAAGAGGCCAAGTAGCAGATTTTGCAGCAATACCAGGGAGATCAAGGTCGTGATAAAAAGTTGTCAGCGGTTTGACAAACTGCTGCTGAAAGTAATTTTTTATGTTGGGGTGTTCATAGCACATATGGATGAGGGACTATTTATAAACCCTTTGTGGTCGTTGATGTTTGTGTGTCTTGCGATGCTTCTTTAACTTTGGGGATATTTACAGGTTCAAGGTGTGTAACTATGAACTGAAATAAAAACTGAGAAATATTAAGGTGAATATGCAATTTATTATTGTGTACATATGATACATGTCAAGAGCTTTCCAGCTGTTGGAAGGTGGAACCTGTAATGGAAGTGAGAAGCAAACCCAAAGTGAACTGACATGTTTGGGAATCACTCAGGACTCAACAACCTGAAATTCATTATAAATCTGTATTCCATAGAGGCACATGGCCATTATAACAAATCTCCACCATAAATTGTTAAATGAATGTGTCCTGGAAGCAGGAAGGACTGCTTCTGACACCATTGACAAATATTGATGTACAACATTTGCTAGGGACACAGTGCAATACTAACCACTTACTCCTTTGTTCTTCGTTTCTAGGTCAAGATGTTGTTAAGTATAAAAAGTATCTTATGGATGTACTCTACATTAGTTATAACATATATGCTACCTAAAGGTAAGTCTGCTCTACACAGAACTATTCATTAAAATTAATATAGTGGTTAACATTAATTAATTGATAGGGCATTTCACAGGACTGGGAAAACAGCCCAAACTCAGGAAATTTACTTTCTTTGCCTCTGCCATGCTGCACCACGTCACTAATTTTGTTTCTGTGTCCTCCTCAAGGCCCTTCCTGGTTTATATCTGTTGTGCTTGGGCTGCCGTGAGCTAAGCTGGGGCAGGTCCCTTGGCTGCTGGGGTCTGGAGCAAGGATGTGTCAGGGCAGCTGCAGGTTTGGGTGGAAAGGAAGGAGCCCTTACTACCTCTCTTGGTGATTACATGCTAAAACTGAAGTATGTATCCATGTGTGGTTGCCATGGTTATTTGAATGTTTGGGTCAGGCCTTCAGCAAGGAAAATATCCCAACAGCTGCTGCAGACTCACAAAATTAGGAAAGCAGCTTTCCCAAGTCTCAAAGCAAGGTTTTTCTTTATTTTCTTTCCCTCTTCTTTCCAGGAACACCTCAAACTTATTTTAGCCTTTGGGAAAATCAAATTTACTATTTTTTTTCCCCACCCAGTTAGCACACTGTTGCTAGTAAGGTCTTTAGGTAGTCCTGAACAATAAAGAAAAGGATTGGTTCATTAGTGGAACCAGGTGAAAAAAAGGATAATAGGTTTAGATTGGTTATAAGGAAGAAAGGTCTGGATCAGACCACAGACCCGACTCACTGCCTTGCACAAATGCAGAATTCAGGGGTGCAGGGGTTGAGAGAGAAGCACTGTACGTGGGGAGGAGTCACACGGATCCTTGGAGCTGTAGAACATGAGACGGCATCTTTACATGTCCCCTTGCTTACTCCACCTTTTGTTGCCTCTTAAATGGCTCATCTTACCTCCAGGGTAGATTTTTTGGTACTTAAGCAAGTTCTTCATGAACATCCCATTCTTTGGAATGTAGACCGGGTTGTGACCCGTTGTTATGTGCCCAAATTTTTTCAAAGGAATTCAGAAGGACCCTGATGTTCCTAGAACACACTGTGAACTTGGTGGGGTTTGCTTTTTTAAGTTGGGGACCATTCTTTTGCCCATGTTCAACCATCTCTTAACCGTGTTCAAAGTATGACCATGGTAAGGAAGACAAGGATGAAAAAGATGTCTTTTTTCATGAATTGATCCAATTCATGATCCCAAAGAATATGTGGGATCAACTCATGCCATTACCTTTTGTAGAAAGGTCAGTTGGTGCAATAATATTTTTGAGGCTGAGTGTTAGAAGACTACACACAACCTTTATAAGTATGGCTTTTGTTTAAAAATACTCCAAAAATAAAATATATCTCAGCTTTCTGAAGAGGTAAACATCTCAAGTTTCAACCTTTTCTTTTTAAATCCTTAGTTTGGATATAAAATTGAAGCCTGCAAATCTTTTGTGAAGTGCCAATTCCCACCACTTTATCACTATTCCTGTCTCAGTTTCCTCTTCCATGCTCATCTTTGTGAGTGGCCACATTCATAAATATCATGGCGAGCCTGTTAGATTTTATGTAGCCACAAAAGTGTTTTTTTTTCCTTTGTGGGCACATTGAGAGTGGCCCTGCATGGCTCCTCTAAGACTCTGAATTCTCAGGTGTGTGTGAAGAAGGGAGGAGGAAATGGAGTGTGAGAGAATGGGTCACCTTGGCTGTTGGCTTGGTACAGG
This sequence comes from Ifrita kowaldi, assembly GCA_013398055.1. Classification (NCBI taxonomy): domain Eukaryota; kingdom Metazoa; phylum Chordata; class Aves; order Passeriformes; family Cinclosomatidae; genus Ifrita; species Ifrita kowaldi. The sequence goes on from VZRS01012468.1 coordinate 7,102, forward strand.
TGAAGGATTAATGACACTATTAATGCTCAAAATCAAGGCTGATGCCTACTGCTACTGCTACTGACTTTCAACTAGCTGGTGTGAGGATATTGTGGTTTACAAGCTGGGCCTTGTGGTTATAATCAGCGCTGGCATTTTTCTTACCTGTTTTGGGTGGCTATTTGTGGCATTATGTTGAGTTCTGCAGCTGAGATTTAACATTTGCCTACCTCCCTGTGAGTGTCTCGCAGACTGTAAAAGTAGTTGGTCATCACTCTGTGCCTCCTTCTCTTATTCTGCTTGCTCAGACCTCAAACCACCTGGCGAAGGACTCAGGGAGGGTTTTTGTTGGGTCTCATCTCATTACCTGTCAGTGCTTCATACAAGTTTCACTCATTTGAATTCATTATTATCTTCACTAAAAGACTTGTGGTTAATGAAAAGGCTTCTCTTAGGCTCAGTGCTAGTAGCTGGATTGACAAAACACACAATTTCACTGATCCTTTCTATTTCTGCTGCTAGACAGGGCAATATACCATATGTCCCAGCAGGTTGTTGATGAACTGAAAAATGAGATGCAACTTTTTTTTCTCCCTCATAAATTTAGCTAAAAATAAATAGAATATTTTATTCTTTAAGCATGTGGGATTTGTCTGCTTAGTCAGTAGCAACATTCTGTTCAGTTTAACTTAATTATGTGGCAAATTCACTCCTGTAAGCAGTATCACACCATGCACAGCACTCTTTTCTTCAGATTCCTTGTCCACTGCAAACCTATTGACTTGGTCATCGTGGTTAATGTGATACAGAAGGGCAGAATTCTGTCCTTTTTAAGAACTATCTAGAGTCCTACTTTAAGGATTTTGTAACACTCACTGCAGAATTCCTTTTCTCCCACCTCTAAAGGAAGATATCCAGCTATATGTCATTGGTCTGTCACAGCCCATTGACAGGGGCTGACATGGAATATAAGCTCAGCAAAAATGCTAAAGGGAGAAAAAAAGGGTTATATGGACTAATACAAGATAGCTTCTGCATTGCTCAGTAAATTCTGCTAGACTAACTAATTTGGACTGCTTCAAGAAATCCAGCTTTTTGGAGTAGTGAAGGAACATCACTTAATCTTGTATTTCAGATACTATGTCAGACAAATATTTTCTTTTTCAGTAGGGAAAAACTTCTTCCTCCTTTCTTCTTGTCCTTCTTCTTCTCCTTTTCCTCCTTCTCCTCCTCATTCCCTCCTCTCACCACAAAAAGTAGTTTTTTATGAAGTGTGTTACGGTGCTTTCTAAAGTTGGACAGAACTGCAGCTACAGAGAATCTCCTGTTCTGGGAAGTAGCACAGTTTAGGCTGGATCTACTTTGCATATCAAGGTGATAGGTGTTGTTTGCCACGGCTTCCAGCTGGCTGCTGTGAAGACACAAATTGTAAAGGGAGGAAATTTCCTCAGGGTTCAGTGCTGATATTCCAGATCACTCATAATCAGAAACAATGATCTTAAAAAGTTTATTAAAATTCTGTCAGTCAGAATGATTATAATTAAGTCATTCTTCATTTAAGAAGAAAGTTCCTGTAAGGTGTATAGATGACAAGAGATCATAATAAATTCTAAATATTTTGAGACTGATTTTAATCTCCCACCTGTGCAACTTGGCAGCAACTCCATCACAACTGATAGAACTGAGAATTCATTCTCTTTCTTTATCTCCAACCTACTGTAACTCTGTGAAGTTTCAAGAAAATAAAGGTGGTATAAAAGGTCTCTGGTTTCATCAGTTTTGATACCATCATCTTGACTCTATCTGAATTGTGTGCCCAAGGAATTCTAGTTTGGTAGGCATGGATGGAAAGAACCTGAGAACTCCCATTCAGAATTCTGTGTCTTCCCTGTCAGTCCATTTTTCTTTTTTTTTTCTGGTACTTTATTATTGGAATGCTTGGCTATCAACCTGATGACTCTTGTATTGAACCTTTTTAGATGATGCCGTTAATATTTTATCCTGTAGAAAATCATCTGCCTCTGTTAAAAATAATCAGGTTAATGAGCAATTTCTGTTTTTTCTTCTATTTTGTTTTTCTCCCTTTTTTTTTTCTGTTTTCTTTCTTCTTTTTTTTCTTTTTTTTCCTTATTATCCCTTCTTCTTTTTTTCTCTTCCTTTCTAGCTCCTCTTCTTTAATTGTCTCCCTTTGCCCACCTTTCCATCTCACCCCTTAATTGTCTACTCTTTGTGACGAGATTATATTTTTTATCATATATGAACAGCTAGATCATTTTCATATTCTGGTGTCTCCTGTTTCTTGTATCACTCTGTTGATGGGTACTATATTATTATATTTCTAAACTCCATGAGTCTTAACTCCCTTCAAAGTAATGATGACCATGTCCTAAATTTCAAAAATGTTATAGCGAAGGACTGTGAAAGAGGTAAAATAGATACTATTGTGCATCAGCTTTTAATCTTGAGACATTAAGTGTGATGAAATAACGTCTCATTAAAGAGGTAAATCTACCAGAAACTCTCTCTTCAGTTGCAGTGTGCAGCTTGCATGAACAGTAGTCAACTTCACCCTCAGGATATTGTCAGATGGAAGCATTTCACTGTGAAATGTTTGCAGCTGGAGATGACATAAAAAATGATAAAAGTCCTGATCATGTCAAGTCTGAGCCAAGTAGGGACTTTCTGTGTGCTTTACTTCCTTCTTTGCTTTTACATCCTGAAATATTTCATTTCTGCCATGTGTTTAAGGCCCCGAGGCTACAAGCAAACAACTTTGAAAGGGTGACTATCTGGGAGACACTCACTGGAAAGGCTTTCATTTCAGCACGTGTGCAATAAAAAGAATAAACCCCTGAGAGAACAGTGGGGTCGGGGGTGACAGGGATGCAAAGCCATGGGCTGTGTTTCCTTCTGAGGACAGGAGAAGCTGCTGTGAGGTGAGGCAAGATGTGAACACCAGCAGCTCCCCTGTATTCAGGCTTTTGGCCAGCGAGGTAACTCATCATCTTTCACTCAGAGCGGTCTTCCTCCCGTGAACTGAAGGAACAACTCTTGCAGTTCATCCGTCACCTAAAATTTCAGACCCGTTTCAAAAGGTTAATAATTTGGTGACTACAACAATGGAGAACATACGTCAGAATGAAATTTTCCCAAAGAGAAACACGCTCTGTCATCAGCCTAAGACAAACCAAAATTGATACAAAGTCTTTTTTAGCTTATACTCCCCAGTCCTGTTAAAAATCAGCTAAGGTTCACGGATTGCAGTCTTTGCACTACTGAATCATTAATCAACAATGAAATATATCTGTTTTCGATTTTGCTGTTACACAAACGGGATTTCTCCTTTCTCTCTCCTCCCTCTCTCCGCTTTTTCTAGTTAAAGCAGAAAAAAAAACCCTGGTCAAGGGATCTCTCTCTGGAACTTCAGTCCTGCCGTGCTTCTTTTCAACCACACCCACCATATCCTCCAGCTACGCTGCCGAGTACCTGCGGATCAAATGGTCCAAGGTGGAACTGGACAAAAGCGGGAAGGACGCCAAGGAAACCACGGTCCTGGTGGCCCAAAATGGCAACATCAAAATAGGCCAGAGCTACAAGGACAGAGTGTCTGTCCCGAGCCATTCGGAGGAGACCGGGGACGCCTCGCTGACCTTCTCCAAGCTGCGCGCCAGCGATGCCGGGGTCTATCGCTGCGACGTCATGTACGGCGTGGAGGACACACAGGGCATTGTCTCCCTGGCTGTTGAGGGTAAGGATTTGTCTATTTCATTTGTAACCAACAGTGATTCCAGGTAAAACAGCGAAACTTAGTAACTAACACAAAACTAGAGAGGATTTAAAGGAGTCTCTTTAGCAATTTGCCCTTTGAGTAGGGGGAAAAGAAGCAATTTATGATAAAAAGGATGAAAACTTATGATGAAAAGAAGCCCCAGAAGCTGTGGTTGAGCAGTCTTGATGTCCCAAACTATGTTGCCACCAAAAGTGGGCGCCACTCTTTCTGGGACGAGGACATCAAACACAAACGATGTTTTTCTTTTCACCCAGTAATAAATTTTGGATGGACAGAAGGAAACTCATATGGGAGAAGGTGCAGGAAGACAAGTGAGGAGGTGTTTGCTAAATGTGGGGCATGCAGTGATAGCAGTTTGCTTGCCCATCACCATTATGGAATAGCCTCCAAAATTTTGAGAGGGAGAAGTCTACGTGTTGAGAGACAGAAGAGACAAGACTTTCAGAATTGTTGAGGTTGGAGAAGACATCTAAGATTATCAAGTCCAAGCATTAACCCCGCACTGCCATGTTCACTACTATACCAGGCCCCCAAATGCCACATTCAAACATTTTTGGAACTCTCCCAGGGATGGTGACACCCCCACTTCCCTGGGAAACCTCTTCCAACGCCTTCACCCTTTCAGTGAAGTTTTATTTCCTGATGTCCACCCTGAGCCTCNTTGTTGCATGGGGTTAAGCAAAACAAAAGTGTGAGTGGCCAAGGGAGCACGTGATGTGTAGGTGTTTCTGCCCTCAGAGCCGGCTTGTGGAGCACGGTGAGTATGGCTCAGAGGCTGCTCCAGAGCCCCGCTGGGCTGGCACTGAGCCTGAGCCAACAGGCTGTGCTGAAAGGCAGGGCATTAACCCAGGTTCCGTGCCATGCACAGGCAAGCTCTGGACCCAGGTTTCTGCCTGGGCTTAGAACAACACTGAGCTGTGTGGATGGATCTCCTTGCAGGAGCCTTGCTCTGGGCCCTGCCTTGCACACCCCTTTGCAGCTTGGTGTGTTTTGGAAGTTCAGTATTTACTCAGGTGAATGAATCCCAAAACAAACATTAGTATCTGCTGCTGCAAGTCATGGCTTTGGCTAAGACCTTTTTGGTGAGCTTAGTACTGTATTGTTCTTCCAATCTGCCTAACCTAATGTGAACAGTCTGTTGGCACTGATTCGATGAAAGGATTCGAAGGTGTGGCCTTAATTTGGAAATAGAATAAATCAGTGTAACCATTAATGTCTGCATAACTTCATAAACTGTTGGGTCCTAATGACAAAAGCAAAAGAAATCCTGGTTTGAACATTACTTTTCATAATGAGTGTACCTGGCATTCCTTACTCCTTTTCAAGTGTTCCCTTGACTACATATCTAAATCCAGGAGCAGCAGATGTTTATGACAGTAAAATATCGGATGATTTATGGTGATACTTTAGCTTTTGTAGTGGCTGCTCTTGTGAAAAAACACTGCAAAGTGTTGAACTGGTTAGATTTATGATTTTACTTCAATGAGAATTTCACACACTCCATTTTCTTTCTGCAACTGTTCTTTTCCATGACTACTTTAATGTCAAAATTTCAGGAGAGGAAAAAAGCTAAGTCTTGACCCAAATGGAAAATCAGTTTGCTTGACCGTCATTTGTGCCCTCCATTCTCAGTTTTCTGCATTATGTAAACAAACTGGGCCTTATTAGAGTCATAAGAAGTTTGTGTGAATGTTGCTGCTCAGATCTTCTTTATTCTTTCTTCTTTCTATTCTTTATGGTTTCTTATGATTTTGGCTTTTATTTATAAACCCAAAACCCATTAGTCCTGAATACAAATTATCTCCATGGTGTTGTCTTTTTGAACCTGCACCCCAAAGTGACACCAGCTGAAGACACATGATCCACTCCACCGTCCTCCCCCTTGGTACATTCTGCACTGCCTGTCCTGACTGGGCTTCAGGGAGGTATTTCTGTGTCAACTGAGGTAATTCCAGAGCTGAGGGATAGCCTGGTTCAGCACTGTGCTTTGGTCAGCTCTCCTGGGTGGAGCTGGGGCTGCTGAAGGCCTGGTAAAATTTTTACCAGTTTTGTTATTCTGGTCATTTTATGCTCAAGTGAAAGAACTTATCAGCAGACTTCTGCTGAAGCAGGTGTAATTCAATCTCTTTTGCCATTATGATGAATTCATGGGGGGTTTCTTTAGGCTTCTTTGGGTATTTTTAAACCAACTCAGGACTTTTGTTCTAGGTATTTTCAGGGTCTCCATTTGTTTTATGGACACTCCCTAATTTTAAACTTTCAAACAAAAAGCGTAATGCAGCATCAGTGAAGCCAGGGAGATAAGATTGGACAGCTGGCCTGCTTGTTTTTCAAATTAACCTTTGCTAGGCATAATAGATAGCTGGGAGAGATAACTTGAATAAAGTTACTGTAATTGCCATTTCGTTCCTTTATGTTTGCTGGGAATACAAAGCTGCTATTGAATACACTGTGCATCAAATGAGTGTATTTTACCAGTGATGGAATGTATTGTGAATGAAAAATGGGATTTCTGAGGAAGAATAATTTCCTCTGTAGCATACAGATTGTCCCAGGTTAAGCTGAGCAGTGGGTATTAGTCATTGAAAGTAGAACTTCTAATGCCTAATTATTTATTTTCCTGAGTCCCAAGCCCAAGACCGTACAAAAGTTGTAACTGTGCACCTATTTTTTTTTCTGTTTAGCTATCACAACAGACGATTTTGGTAACTTGCGTGCAAATATGCAGTTAATTTGCTGTTTTAGATGCCAAATGATCTTTTGAAGTCAGATTCGTATGTTATCAACAGCAAAAGATCTGGCTGTCCCAGCGTCCTGTTCCAATGAAAGCAGCTGATATCAAAGGGCAGACTTAAAAATTTACCTTGTTGCTATCAGAGACTTGTCACCCATGCAGTTACCCACACAGAGACTTTGTCTTATTCAGTCCTTAAGTCCTTAACCATTAAGAAATATGGTTTGGTTTTTTTCCATTTGTTTTCTGAATGTCTGTAGATTTTCATTATCCACGGGTGGACTCCTTAAGCCAGCACTTAACCAGAGCTGGTTATCTTAGTTACCATTCACAAGGATGACGTGTTTCATCACACACATTGCCTTTGTCTCTGCAGTGCATATTTCTGCTACATCCTTTTTTTTGACAGGTAAAAGTTTTCTAAACAATGACAGGATCTTAGAAATTGACATAATTCTGTGGCCTTCCTTTGCCTTGGTTATAGGAATTAACCATGCCAGCTACTTGGGTATCAATAGCTGTTTATATTTGGAAATAGATGATTTTTAAAGTCCCTTCCATCCCAAACCATCTCATGATTCTATCTCAGAGACATCATCAAGACGCTGTGAGTTCACACGGGATCCTTTATCTTCTGAGCAGTGCTTGGCTGTGTGCACATCCAGCAGAGATCAAATGTTTTGATCTGAACACTGTTTAAACGCCTCATCCTAAAGCAAAAAAACCTGAATTGGCTTGTTTTATCCTAGGGGAGTGAGCAGTTGTGTTCTGGAAGGGGTGGCTCTGTGTGCAGAGCCCTGGGGATCTGGGAAAGTCACAGCAAAGTGCAGGAGCAGGATGACACGTTGGGTTACTTGATGCAGTTTTCCTTTGGCATTGCGAGTCTCCACGCTACGTGCTGAGCCATGTGCCCAAACCCCACAGAGAGCACCCATCCACAGGGGTCAGGTGCTCTCAACGCTTCACCCCTGAGATCAGCGTTACTATTTTACGTTTTGCCCTTGGTGAGAGTGTAAGAGCGAGGAGGGAAACACTTAATTTTAGCCCACACAGGAAGTTTGGGGCAGCCAGGTGCTTGCCTTACGCATTATTCACACCTGCAGGGTTGTCCTTGGGGCAGGCAGGTCTGCAGGATCTCTGGAGGGGCACTTTCCTCACACTGGGTACCCCCTTTCCTGTTACTAATCATGGGAAATGCTTTCCTGACACCCTGGTTTGCTGCTATAATTACACTGACCTCTCAGACAGGGGTATTTAGTGTTCAAAATGGATCTAACAGCATGGCGGTGTTAGATGCTTCAGCTTCTCACAAGGAGAGGAACGGAGAATCTTGGAATATTTTGAGCTGGAAGGGACCCACTGGGCTCATCCAAGTCCAATCCTGGATATGTAGATCAAGTCATTCATACTCAATTTACTTCCACATGTTTTTGTCTCTGCCTTCTGTGCATGTTTCTCTGAAATTGTCCCTTTGTCTCAGGAGCAACACTTCCTTTGTCAGATTCTCTAATTTCATCTCTCTACGGTGTTTTGTGCTTTTCTTCTAACCTTTCTTGGTGTTATTAAACCCACAGTTCGAACTGTCTCACACTGGGAATCCTTGGTCTCTCAGCTTTTGGATGTTCCTGGGTGAGGTGAGCTCTCTGCATTAAATATCCCTGGTCACCAGTCAAGGAGATTTACAGATGGCTCTTTTAGACTCAGCTTGTGACTTTCAGGCAAAGCTAAGTTGGGCGAGTTGAATCTCAGAAAGGCTTTTATAAAAAGTATTTCTGTACCTTTCTGTGCCCACAATTGTTCCTTCTCTCTAGTTGTAATGAAGTCCACTTTTTCTAAAATAGTTTTGAGCTACCTTGTGAAAATGTGACCTAGAAGTGAAATGACACAGTACTTTTCATTCTGGAACATTTTTGAATATTTAATGAACTTCTTGTTTTGTGTGGTGCTATGACATTGGGCAATTAAAAAGAACATGTATGACCCAATGTATTCAAAATTAAGAAATCTGAACAAACCACTCATTTGAGCTGATTTTTTTGTTATCCTCCTTGGAGATAATTGGATTTAAAGGGATCAAAGTGGCAAATGGGATCCTTACACTTTCCTTACTCTTTTGTCATAGCTTCTCAGTGAATAATTTTTTGCCAAAAGTGAGATCACTTTATTCTTTTCTAACTGATATTTTGGAAGTTCACTCTTTTCATGGGCCTCATTTTCTCAGTTTCTCTTTGATTCTGCCGCAAATCTGAAAGACTTATTTCCGCCCCCCCAATTTTAAAGCCTGTAAAGAAAATCCCAGGCTTAAGATCCTGATCTTGTTAATGGAAAGAAACAAGAATTAGGGAGGCAGTGTAGACGGTAATTCACATTTTCATTTTTATGCAAACTGGTCTTTCCTGCAAGCATTATAATGATAATAAATGAAAGTTGTTTCCGATGTGGGAACGCTGCCACTCAGTGATGCTGTTAGCCCTGGGAGGTTGTGTGCTGACAACCTAATTGATCTATTCTCTCTGCAACAGAAATCCCCTTCTTTATCTCTTAAGTAGGCATTTGAAGAGGTACTTTTACCTAATCTTTGGGACTTACCTGTCTTGAAACCTTACCACCTCTTGATGTTGAACTTCCGTGCTTCCTTGCTGACTACATTGTCATGGGCCGCTGCATTTTTCAGCTCCTGTTTTACTCTCTTGCACAATGGATCCCGAGGAATCTTCCTGGCAAGGGAAGAGCACAGCTGGTAGCGGCCACCAAAGGATGGCTGAGGGAATTTTATTTATTAATTATTCTTGCAGAGAACTGAAAATGCTGCCCTATTCCTTCCTTTCATGCAGTCCTGTAACCTGTGTTTTTGGGGTGTGTTTGTAGTGTAAATTGCCTTCTGCACTAAGGGCAGGGAGGATCTGAACTGTGTGGTAGCTCTGGCAGTGGGCCGGGGTCTGCACCACAATGTCCAAGGTCTGAAGACAAAAATTAACAGGATAACAAGCACTGCCATCACAATGTTTTCTCTTTAGATATTCTTTGCTGTGTCAGGCAGCTTCTGAGATTCAGGCTTTATGTTGCCTCATCCAACACTGCCTGTGGCAGCAGCGTGAGCTCACTGGTGAAAGTGAACTATAATTTATTAGCCATACCAGGAGCTAATAAACTAGCTTCCCCTGCAGGTCCACAGGGTTTTGATGCATGATACACGGCAAAATTGCAACCCAAAGGGGTGTAACCACAGAACCAGGCCCTCGCCCATGAAAACCCTTGTTTGTTAAAAGTTAAACCCTTTACATTCTTATTTTCTGGCCTAAGGCATGAGATAAACGACTACAAGACGTTCACTCTTGCTCTGACAGAAGTGAATTTTGGATGCTACAAATTGCTTTCCTATGAGTGCTCTCTCTTGCTGCTACTCCTTCCTGTAATTACACCGACTTTGTTTGCCAGATGTTCGGTGACAACATTATATTGCCCTAGTCTGTTTTCCAGTTGCTTTATTTGTTCCTAGGACAACTCCTTTCTTGCCTTTTCTTTTGGGGAGGAAATAGACAAAGGTGGCGGGGGCGGAGGGGGGAATCCTTTACAAATGTTTTAAAAGTGCAAAGACCGGGACAATGGGTTTTGCCCCTGTCTCTGTCTAACTGAAACAATGAAAGTCCTGCACTTTAATCTCCTTAGCCCCAGGGGTTCTTCTAATTATTGCAGCTGTTGCACAGGCTTAGGCATAGCGACGTCCTCCTTCCCATTCATCTCGGAGGCTCTTTCATGTCCATTAGCTCCTCACTGGAAACGGAGGAGCCTCCAGCTCTGCGAATAGGTGAAGTTTACCTTGTGGATCAGGGCGAGGAGAACAAAGCATTCCCCGAGTTCCTTTCCAGGATTTACAAATGACCAAAGGCTCTTCTTTGCCTCCGCGAAATCCACTTTAAATTGGCTGGGATATTAACTCTTTAGTCCTGCCTTGGTATCACACGGGTCTGGCAGGGTGGGAAGGGCAGTGGTACTTCCAACATGGAAAAAAAAGGTAGGAATGAGAAGTGAAATAGCTGCTTGTGGAAAATGCACTCATATGTTTAAGCAGCAGGAAGCTTTAAAAAAACCCCACAACTTTAGAGAAATATGTTGCCGTCCCCTCTAAGGCAGCAAACCTTTTTGTGACTGTTCTGAGAAGCAGAAACTCTTGTGCCCCGCTTGAAGTTATATAGCATCACTGAAGCAGTCTTGGAAAAAAAAAATTAAAAAGAGACAATTAATTCAAATTCGTACAAAATACATTGAAATTCAGATTAAAACAATAAACTGAATTAACAAATTGCTTCATATACTTGGTCATTTCTGACTCAGCATCAAGCATGCTTTATTGCAGAAACACCAATGTTATCAAAGAAAAGTTTTAAATCGTGTGTATATGTTCAAAAATAACATATAGTAAAGCCAGATGCGCAGCTTGTGGATATTATTATGGGCTCATAGTTATGAAACGGTAAATGTTTTATCTGCTCCTGTTGTGAGCTCTGTAAAAGTTGTCCGTTTTTAAATTCTAGATCCAGAACACCAAGCAGGCCACCTGAACTCGTGTTTTTCTTTACTGCGGTACTACTAATAGAGCAATACTCATTTATACCAGCAGGTGCTCTGCTCACAGTGTCAACCACTGCTACTGAATTCTGAATATATTAAAAGAAATACTTCTATGCATACTGCATGTTAAAAAATTAGAAATCTCCAGGTAATATTTTTTTGTTATTTTAAGGTTTAAAGGCCGATGCTGCCTAGCTCTGTGTTGTGGGGTGGTTTAGCAGTGGGGCTGTGTGGAGCAGGGTGTCTCCCATCCGCACTGAAATGCTCCTTTGGCTCCCAGCACAGGATAAAGATGCCCTTTGGAAGCTGTCCCTGTTCTCTTCTTGTTCTTGAAATCCTCCCAGAAATTGTTTGGAACAGTGTTGTGGGGCCTGGGCCAATTAATGCAGTGAAATAACCTAACAATTAAACACCCTTAATGGCTGAATTTCAGGCACCTGGAAAATTTAATGTAGTGATACAAACACAGCCATAATTTTCCGGGGTGTATTCTTCACTTGCCGCTGTTGCCGAACGACACTTGGATCCATTTGAAGCTGAAATCACACTGCTGCCTGGAAGAAGCTGTTTCTGATGGGTTTTGTCAGTCTTGAAAGGGATTTTATGGGGATTCTGGTGGTCTGCAAGCTTCCAGTTAGTGGCTGCAGCTGGTGTGTGACTGCCTATGAAATGATGAAATATGGGGATTCCCAGCCTTTCCTCTTTTATTTCCTGTTTCTCTGCCAGTAGCTTTGATAAAAAATGATGTCTTATGGCTGAGTATTTTCAGACAATATTTTCTATATTCATTTCTTAGTGAGTCATGACAAGAAGAAGAATGTCTATTTTCTACTTTCTGGCCATATGTAGATATTTGATGACTGGCAAAATTCTACTGAATTTGTCTGCATGAGAAAAAGATTTCTAAATACATTGGAACATCCTGCATCAACAGTCTTCTAAGTGACCTGTATTTCTATTTGTTTGTAAATTAGCAGACTTTCTCTATCTTTCAACAATTCTCTAACAGCAAAGTCTTGTTGTAAATTTAATTATTGCTACAATATCACCGCTTTCCCAAATTGTGTTGCAGTATGTTATTTCCTCATCATGAAGTACTCCAGTGAAACCATCAGACAAAAGGAACATTTTATGGTTTAGGGTTTTTTGTTTTGTTCTGTTTTCATTCTGTGGATGTTTTATGGTGTTGAAATGCTTCTGAGGATTTTGGAGCACAATAAGTGAGGTATTGCAAGGGACATGCCTTTGATGCTAAACTGTAAAAGACAGTGGTAATAGGGGGAAATGATTTTGCAAGGTGGAATGGCTGTTTTCTGCCACTTCTGTGCCCTTTATGGTTTGTTGTAGCTGTTGTCAAATTCAGTGGGAATTGTGTGTGTGTAGAAAACAGAATGTGGCTTCTAGACAGATCCTGTTTAAAACATAACTATCTTCACTCCAGGCTTCCCTCTCCAAAGGTCTGATGTGCTCCAGAAACTGCTGAAATTGTCAAGGTCCTTTTCAGAACCAAAAAAACCCCAAATTAAAGCACGCTTTGTTTTGTTTGTACCATTTGTAGTGCGTGCAGGCAAACATGGCTATGGAAAATTGCCCAAAAGCCATCTATTGATAAATGCTGTATTTGTAGCAGTCTCTGATGGATAGGAACACACAACAGGCCCTTCACTGATTGACAAATCTCCAAAAAAGCGCTTTTTTGGGGGATATTTTGTCATTACTGTTAGCAGCCGCTAGAGGGGGAACATCATTTATACCGTAATATTTCTCTCATATTTTTACACTATTTTTCATTCTGCCCACCTGTTTTCAGCACGATGACCACACCCAGGTAAGGTTACAGGGCCGTGATGGCTGCAGAAACGATGCAAAATGTGCCACTAACAGGGTTTTTTTTGCCTTCCCAGGTGTTGTGTTCCACTACCGGGCCGCCACGAGCAGGTACACCCTGAATTTCACGCAAGCCCACCAGACCTGCCGCGACAACGGCGCCGTCATGGCCAGCCCAGAGCAGCTGAAGGCAGCCTACGAGGATGGGTTTGAGCAGTGTGATGCTGGCTGGGTGTCTGACCAGACTGTCAGGTGAGCGTTTCAAAAGGCCCCTTCACGCTTTCCCCTGAAATTCGTGCTCAAACTGCTGTCTTGGCGTAACGATAAATTTCCTGCCTTTCCAGGTATCCAATCAGACATCCAAGGGTTGGCTGCTTTGGAGATAAGATGGGAAAGAAAGGAGTCAGGACATACGGGCGCCGCTTCCCCAACGAGACCTACGATGTTTATTGCTACGTGGAGCGCATGGAAGGTGAGATGGGCCCGCAAGGCCTAAAAGGGCACTGCAAAACCCAAGAAGTGACTGGGGAGCCTAACGTGGAAGAGCAGAGAAGTAGGAAATTCTGTTTAAAATAAGTTTTGGCTGCCCTGAACCTGAAGGGGACTGCCGAATGGAGGGAACTTACAGTTTGTGGTCTTGCAGGTCTTAATTAAAGGGCAGTGTGGAGCCTACAAAGAGGCAGTCAGGGTTAGAGCTGCCTATAGTTAGTGCAGGAGATCTCACAAAAGTTGCTGTTGAAGAGTCTTATTTTTTGAATGTTATATGAAAGTATTTTCAAAGAAATGCATTTAATGTTTGAGAAGCTATATATGCTATATATAGGTATACACAAAGATAGATGTAGTGTATTGCTAACTGTATTGTAGTTCATAAAGTGTGTAATTAAGTCTTTTTATATGTCCATGACATAAAATTAGACAGATATTGAATTGCCATCTATGGTTAATAATATCTTTTCAATAAGGGGTCATCTCAGATTCGGAAAGAAACAAACAAGAAAAAAAAAGTGTTGTTTCTGGATCTTGCTTAGTAAAATTATTACAGAAATACTTTGCAACCAGGACTAAAGTACATTTTCCACTTACTACAGTGCCCTGAGTGTGTCACACTGCTTCTGTTTGACAGGTTTTTATTCCAATCCACTGTTCCTTTCTAAAAAACCTCTGATAATTCCCAATTAAACATCTTCAGGGATGACCCTTGGCTGTTACACATTTAATTTAGTGCTCTGCAGTCAGCAAAACAATAAATCAGCCTTGGCTCTGAGCAAGCCTGACTTTGTAAGTGTACATATATTTTTAAAAAGCAATTGCAAAATGCAGGTGCTCAGTGGTTTTTGTAATCTGTTTTAGATAAGATATAGATTAGGTCATGCAAATTTTTCTCCTGCTGGTGACTTATAGAGATTTTAGTCACTGAAATCAGTTAAGTGTTTTAATTTTAGTACCTGAAGGTCTGTCCTAGACAACTTGGAGATTCATGCAATACAAGCAACACAGGTATTGCAAAGCCTCCAGAAAATATATAAGCTTGAGAACTTGAAACCTGAATTTGAAAATTAAGTGACAGAATTTTTTTCGTGCTTTTCATTGTCTTAATTTTAGTTATGTCCCATTTATATTTGTCAGTGAGCAGCACCTATGAACATCTGCAATTCATGGCATTTGATCCTCCATCAGTCCTTGATGGGATTGGATTCTGAATCACCTCTAAATCAAGGCTTTTAAATTCAGTTTGTGTTTGTCCTAGCTTATAAAAAGAAGTTTTGGTCAGAAAGCTAATCTGTATTATTCCCAGGTGAAGAACAATCCCTTGTTCCTTTCCCTCTTTAAGAACAGAGGAGTGTAACTAATACAGAGAAGCTTATCCTGGGTGCATGTGAGACAGCAGTTTCTCAGGGTCAAAACTTTTCTCACTAAACTTTCAAAAATAAATCTTAAAACACATTAAAGCTGAAGCATTTTTCACTGAGGCTGATGGTCTGTGCTTGGAACAGCCTGGAACCAGACTGCTGTGTGGTTCAAAGAGTTTGCAGTGACTGTGCAGTCCTCATGGGTGAAAATGCACAGGTCCTCAATTTCTCATAGTCATTAACTAGTTCTTCTTTGTTACAAAATTTCATTTACCAAGATTTATGACCTGGTTTCCCTCTCTGGATGCATCTACACTTCTGTCCTACTGTTGTGGGTGATGATCTATTTAAACATGTGCACTGTGGCCTATCAGCTGGACTGTGGTGATCTGCTTGCACGTGAAACATCTAGATTTTAACAAATATATAAGCTAGAGCACAATATTGTAGAGATTTGGTTCATTATATTGCATTCATTATATTGAAAAAGTTTAATGCCAGATTATTATAACAGTTAGCCGAAGACACTCCCCAGCTGTTTTTTTTTCCCATTTTTATTGTTGTTGTTGGTTTTGTTCTGTTTGGTTGGAGCTTTTTTTGTTTGTTTGTTTTATTTTGTTTTGGGTACTTTTGGTTGGTTAGTTGGTTGGTTTGTTTGTTAGTTTGTGTGTGTGTGTGTGTGAGAGAGAGAAATTATTTTTTCTCATTCTCTCAGAAGTTTTCAAATGATCACCACTGTGACAACAACTTCTATGGTCTCCAGAAGGAGTTTATGGGTATAAGAAATAGAAACAGTATAGGTAGGTTCTGCTGGCATGCAGAGAAGTTAACTTACTCAGTTTGGATGAGGAGAAAGAGGCACATGCTAGGAAGAGAGTGCCACATCATGGTGTAGTGCAGGATAAATTATTCCTCAGTTCCTTCACAAAACCTTGGGCCTCTGACCCAGACTGCCTTTTTCAGGTGGGGCTGAGGAGCCCAGGTGGCTTTGTGTAAAAAACAAAAAACAGGAGCAGGTTTTGTTAGGACAGAGGTTAATTTCAAATGAGGAGGAGCTTGTTAGAAGATACACAGCGTCTGTGAGTTTATCCTTCAGAACAACTCACCCACAGAAGATGGAAATTTGAACAGAACATCAATGGAGTCATTGGAAAGTTGAACTAAACTAGTTTGCTGTGTTGGTAGAAAACTCAGAGTTCAAGAATTAAGATTATGCCAAATTTCTGATGGCCCTGTCCGCCAAAGGTTGGCCCTGCAAGGTTTGACCTTTAGCTCATAACTTAATTCATAGCAAAATGAATCCACGGTTCTTAGGGCGTGCTTAAATACAACTTTTTCCCTGTGAATTTTAAGGTTCATATCTGTGTACCCTGCTCTGATTCAGTGCCAAATCTATTAGACTTGCTTGCACTAAAGAGGGCCTTATTTGGAGGGTCTGTGTCAGTGGAATGACAATTCGTGGCACAAGCTGGTGCCTGACTAATGATATCAAAATTTGGGCTATAGCGAGGATGTCACCACAGAAGCCATTGAACAGTTATTGGTCTGTTGGCTGCTATTGGTGTGTTACCCCAGAAGGCCATAAATGGTGGTGGGAATTCTTGCAATACATTTTAAAATAAATGTGCATTGAATTTGCAGTACTAATTTGGGTATTTGCACTGAGGATTTGTAGGAGCAGCTCCGTCTCAATTTTATTCCTTTTTGGCCGTATGGAATCAGGAAGTTAGCCAGAGACACAGATTTCTCCTTAAATCACAAACTATTAGCCTAAATTGAAACCAGTTATCTAGGCTAACTCTTACCATTTCCTTGTTCTGAGGAAAGCCAGAGAGATTAAAGACTGCACAATTCTAATTTAAATAGTATGAGTTTTGCTGCAACAGTCAGAAGAATAACTATGGGAAGGACTGAAAATTTCTGAGCTCCTAGAGAAATAAAAGAGAACCTGGAGTCAAAGTATCATTAAAAAGGTACTGGGCATGGTCTCTTATTGCAAACTGTTTTACATTCCTCATATTTCATCTCACATTTCAGTGTACCAAGCACTAACAGAAACATTTAGGGTACTTTTAACTGCAGGAGATAATTTGCTATTAAAGAGTTTAATTTAAAGAGATTGAGCTGCAAAGGTTGGGGTGAGGCTCTCTTAACACCACCAGCCAAAGGGGTGGAATAATCCCTTGGATGGAGGTGGGTGGTGGGGGAGGAAGAGTTTGAATTCCTGAGATAAGGGGTGTGTGGTTAATTTGACAGCACTGTGGTGCCAGAGATGGAGATAAAATGCTCACCAAAGCCCACTGGTGGAGTGAGGCCGTGTGCTGAGGCAAAGCACAAACCACCCCATCAGGGTTGTCTCCTGGCCAGACCCCCTCAGAACCCACGTCTGCCATGTGCAGATGGGGCACTTACGCTAACAGAGTTATTTTTGGGGTGTTTGTGGGGAAGATGATACAGCCTGCCCTCCATGCACCATCTCCCCCCCACAGTGAGCGCAGGCAAGAAGGATAAAAACCAAAACCAGATGTCCCTTGAATACTTTCCACCTACTCTCATGCGGTTTTGCTGTTGTCATGGAAATTTCTGTGAGAATGATGGTCGTAAATAAAGGAGTCAGAGACTAAAATGTGGCCTCAGGTGAGAAGTTGCTTCTGTGTTTTGGCCAGCTAGAGATCTTCTCTAGAGTCTATTCTGATTCTGGAGCAACAACTGGATTAGGTTTCAAAATTGGGACACAGAGAAAAGAGACTTTTTGTTCTGGTTTAGGGCCTGTGGTAGAATTATGAGCCTTTCCATCATACTGGACACTTATCCAGCCTTGCATTGTGTGTCATCAAGCAGGGTTAAGTTCTCAAGAGGATTCCTGTTCAGCCAAGGGGTTTGCACAGAACAGACTCAGGACATCCAAGGGAGTTTATTTAAATAATTTCTGCTGTGCATCAAAAGGAATCAGCTGACTGGTGCTGACGTGCAAGAGAAAGAGACTTCTTCAGCTTGTGCAGCCTCCTGCTTTAAAGTTGAACCAAGCTGCTTAGATGCTTGTGGTTTACCAGCCCTGCAGAGTGGTTTTGGTAATTAGTGACTTTGTTAAGGACACCTCTTTATTACCCTGGTGTACCAGAGAACCAGCCCTGAACAGCACAGAAAGAGAGGAGTGGGACGTGGAAGTTCTTGGTCCTGAAGACACAAGGCTTTAGTCCTCAAAGTGATGATGGCATTCCTTCTTATTTGCACACTTGACTGTGTCCTAGGAATGAAGTTTTGAGCAGATTCCACATTTCTGAGCAAAAGAAAGTTATGGAGGCAGTGTCTCATGCCTTTGACCTGCCAACCAGGTGGCTGTGACCAACGTGTTATGTGGAGCAGTAATGACAGGTTACAGGTGAAATGCCCTTAGAATGCTCTGTGTAACATCAGAAAAGATGGCATTTTGTCACTTTTAGACAGCTTTCATACCTGACCCGGGGAATCCTTATCTGCAGCTGTAGTCACAGAACCCAGGAGCTCTAACAGTCCCAAAGGACAGCTCTGCTTGATGAATGCGGTGGGTTCCACTCTCAGAAACAAATGAATAGGTTTGGAGTTCACCATAGGCACATTATGCTCAAAAATAAAAAAAAGAAAAGGAAGTGCCAAATCCTTAGTAGGAGATCGTGTTTCTTCTCCTTAAACAAAAACGCTGCCTAGGAGCTAAAACAAAAAGGCACCGGAACTTTTTTGTCTTGTTTTTATTTAAAATTGTGAGAGTTAAGCATTTCCTTCTGTGGGGAATGATTAGCTTGTTGTGTATTTAATATCCCTCTGCATTTTCTGATGTCTGGCTTTAGATGACAGTGAAGGTTGTAGAATCTGAGCACCCAATCACAAGGCAAAGCTCATGAGCACCACATTCCAGACGGGACAGTAATAATCACAAAATCATAGAATCATTAAGGCTGGGCAAGACTTTTGAGGTCATCAAGTCCAACCATCAATCCAGCACCACCCCCATGTTCACCATTAAACCATATCCTAATGAAGGCTCCTGATTGACTTAGAGAGCAAAATGGGGGAAAAGACTGAAAATGTCACAAACCTGAGTATTTGTCATTCCCTCATATGAGCTGGGTAACAACAAGGGCATGGCACAGGTGCTTGGCCAGTACCATCCACAGCAGTTGTTTAAAAGCAGATGTGCCAAAAGCACTCCGAAGGAGATTCCCGGGTTCCTTCCTAAGCTTCTCTGGAGTTTGGGAGAATCATTGAGACCGCTGTAAATCCTCTGCCACAGACTTGCGTGTGATCCCTTCACCTGCCAGGTGCAGGGGACTTTTACTGTGCCTGGCTCGGTGGCGTGTGAAGTTGTGGCAATGATGCTCTGCTCTGGGATGAGAGTGCCATGTAGTCAGGCTCAAAGATCTCCTCTAGGAAGCAGCAGTCCACCAATCCCTTAACTTTCCTCCGTGTTTTCATCTTTTCATCTGCAGAAAAAGAAGTTGCTGGTGAGGTCTGCCAGGTCTCTGCTGGAGGGCTTGAATCCAGACCCTTTATGTCTACCCCAGACAACACAGGCGGTGTGCTGAACCCTGGCTTTGGTCCTAGCCTGCCCTTCTTCCCACCTTGCTTTTCAGATGTGTGATTAATGACATTCACATCTACCAACATGCCCAGCTCACTGAGACATCTCCTGATGAGAGAAAGGGAACCAAAGCAATGCAACTGCTGCTATAAAATCAGCTGATAAGTCTTGTAGATCCTAAACTTTTTCCTCAGGAATTGTAGGTGAATCAGCTTTTCTCTTCAAGAGAAAAATCTGACTTCTTCATCTGCCCTGATATTTTGGAAAGAGATGGAAAAAAGCATGACTTTCATCAGGTGTCTCTTTTGACCAAGCAAAACAAACACGTGTAAGAGGAAGATCCTGGGGATTCTTGGAGTGCTGTGGCCGCTGAGGCTGCTTCATCAGCCTGAAGCTTGGTTTGGAGCAGGAGCCAGCAATAACACACATTACATTATTGTCTGCAGCCTAAACACTGTCACGTTCTGCTCCCCACGCCCCTGGTACTGCAGGACCAGTTTTTCTTCATCTGCTGGCCTAAGCCCTGGGCTTTGCCTGCACAATATTGCTGAGTTGCTCAGGGTGTGCTCCAGCTATGAAAACATTGCACCTGGCTGTTCAGCACACGCAGAACTGAGTTTGCCCTGCCTGGTGTTGGTGGCTATGTCATTTGTTTGTCGAGCAGACGAGTTTTCCCTAATTTCCTTGCTCGCAGTGTTCTGGCTGGGAAATTGAGGTGCTTCCAGTCATCATAATAAAAACAGTGTAAGAGTGTGGCGGGCTCAGTCCTCCTGTTAGAGATGGAAACCGCTGTGCTTTCAAAAACGGGAGTAAATTGTACAGACTGCATGGATTAAATACATTTCATTAACTGCAGAATTACTTTTCTTGCTTTTTAGAGGAAAATTCTGTGCAAGGCTCTAGTCCTTTTATCTTTGATACTTTGAAGGAGTCAGGATGTTTCAGCCACATGCTGGAAGTGAATGGGGTCTAGAAACCCCAGGAAAAACCCCATATTTTTAATTTTTTTTTTGGAAGGTAGTTTTAGAAGATTGCAGAACAACCTTTTTAAAGTGTTTCTGGATTTATATATCGAGCAAGGCCTTTATTAAACTCTTTCTTTGTTTTTCACATTTCATCCCAACAATTATTATGCACATTAAGTGCACATTTAATCACACAGAATTTTAATCTATTTTCAAACTGGAGAGACAAATTGAGGAGTCGTAACTCCTAGAGTAAATTACTGCTATTTACCATCCGACTTTTGCCAATTACTCGATTTTTCAAAAATAAGAATTGTGGAATTATAGAAAAATGCTCTCTAACTAGAGCAATTACAAGATGACATGTTTTAACGTCTTTGCCCTTTATCTTATCGCTAGCACTCCTGAAATAAATGTGGATTTTCTTGGTATCTGATGGAATTTTGCTGATTGCTCTGCTACCTTTTTGCCTTCCTTGTGAGGTTATTGTAACAAATTATTGATTATACCAATTAGGTGGCAAATTCTTTGGATTTCACCTGTTGGATTCTTTTGGTTAAGATGTGTTTTTCGTTAAATATGTGGAGGGCTTAACTTCTTTTTTTTTTTTTTT
>VZRS01012468.1:28021-82814 GCA_013398055.1 Ifrita kowaldi
ACAGCCCTTGACAAAGATGGTGTCTGTATGACAGCAGCTGAATTTAAAAGATAATCGAAATAAGCCCATGTGGGGTCAGTAGAATGTATTCAATACAGAGAAAGCTATGACACCCATCTTTTAAGCGTGCAGGATTGTCACTATTGCAGATACAGGCACAAATTTGAGGCAGACTTCTGCCTAGGAAGTACAGCTTGGATAAGGCAGTTCTCTGCAAAGCGACCTCTCCTAAAGAAGAACCTTGCATTGTGAAATCTTACACCAAGACATAACCCTTCACTAAGTTTCTCTGCCTTAACTGAGTGCAGATGACAGCTCAGAGGAATAAATAGCACTAACTTTAATGATTTTGTGTACAAGCTCCATTTGGAGCCAGAGATCTAAATCACTTGATGGAAAAATTGCTTTTCTAGTAATCTTGCACTGTTCACCTATTTTCTTGTGTATTCTATAAGTTTCTCTCAGAAGGAATGCTGTGGGATTAGTTTTTGATCCATTTTTGTTTCCAGAAATCATGACAATGCCTTGTTCTTCTTCACTTGTCTCACTTCGTCATCTAACTGGACTGATATCTGCTATGTAATTGCAATTAAATTGCATTTTAGCTACTAATTTTTGTATACATCATGGCTGCTGTGAGAGGGTCAGTGAGCAGTCCTCAGAGTAGAGAGGGCTGCCCTGGAGAGACCTTTCTTTGCTCCTTCACCTGTTTGATGGTGCTGCTTTTGGGACAGGACTGTGGGATAACTTTCATCCATCACTCTGTGCTGTACATGACACCAGAGCTGCCAGGCAGATGCAGAAGGATGTAACAAAAAAAATACTTGTTATCTGTGTGGTCTGAAGAGCTGAATGAACCATTCTGAGGATGAATGGCTCTTTGCTTCCCTTATCTGTCCCTCTCCAATAGACATGCTCTGTCCCTCTACCTCCAAGCTGGGAGCTCCACAGAACGTGTATAAAGAAAGTTACACGATGGGATTGGTGCTACAGCTGTAATAACAAATCAGAGCATGTACCTAGGAGCAAAAAGAAAGCTGGCACCTTGCCTCCTTTCACACTTGCGGGCCTTTCAGTCCCCAAACAAGCATAATATTGATGTGAATGAAACTGCTTGGAGTGATGTAGTTTCTGTCTGTGTTTTTCTGTGTTCCCTTCAGACCTGTGCAGGGGTGAGACAGATTGCATGGCCAGTGTGGAAAAGCAGTGCTTTCCTGCAACAGTGGCTGTTGTGTTCTGACCTGCTGTGGCTGAGGGAGGGAATCGCTGTCTTGCGACAAACATTTTGAATTTGTGCTGCTGGTTTGAATACGCTCGTTTTAGGTCTGGTTGGTTTCACCTGAAGTCCAGGCAAAAACTGGAAAAGGGTCAGCTTACTGCTTCATTCCCAGGACATGAACATGAGAGGCTTGATTTTTCTTGAGTGTTTGGATGAATGATGCAACCAAGACAACTGCACAATGGTGATTTACCTTGGAAGCAAAATATTAGACGTGCTGTTTGTTTTGGTTTCCAGCTGGATGGCTATTACTTACAAACTGTTATTCCTTGGAAACTGGACTATACTGTCAACATTCTAGACTAATTCAGCTTCTCCACACAAAGAGGGCTTTGCGCAAACAACATGTCTTGTGCATTTCCTCACCTTTGTTTCCACATGGGGCAAGATGAAGGCTGATGGAAGTCTGACATTAGAAGCTGCTCTCGAGCAGCCAGTGAAGAATATTTCCTGTTGTTTGGGTGTTTTAAGTGAGATTCTAGTGATGTCCAAGAGGGCCAGGTAGGAGGCTTGCAGAACTAGATGATTTGCTTTATGGTAAAAGTAAAATCTGATGGACAGGATTTAATTGGCTCAGCTGAGCTGCAAAATCTACTCTAACAGGGGTCACAGGGGAGCCTCAGGGTTGCTGTTACCTCTGCTAGAGACCAAGGAAGGGACTCAATGTCCAGCCACAGTGTACTTCATGGCAAAAGGTTTGCTTATAAATGCTCGTGCTTTGTGACAGTATAAGTTTCAAATCAAGCTTGGAACATTTGGCTTACAACTATCTGATTATTTTTCGTTTTAAGGAAGAAAAATACTCACGTTTTGGGAAAAAGCCCCAACCCTGCAGGACTCTGGGTGGGATCAGAACTGATCTGGATTGATTGATGGTGGAACGTGCTGCTCAGCCTTTGTAATTTTGTTTTCTTTCCTCCTCCAGATGAAGTGGTCCACGTCACAGCCCCCGAGAAGTTCACTTTCGAGGAAGCTAGGGAGCTGTGTGAGGAGCGAGGTGGTGTCCTGGCTTCCGTGGGGAACCTCTACGTGGCCTGGAGGAACGGCTTTGACCAGTGTGACTACGGGTGGCTGGCGGACGGCAGCGTCCGGTACCCGGCCTCCGTGGCGCGGCCCCAGTGCGGCGGGGGTTTGCTTGGGGTGAGAACCCTGTATCGCTATGAGAACCAGACAGGCTTTCCTTACCCCGATAGCAAGTTTGATGCCTACTGCTACGAACGTAAGCATTTATTTTTTTTTCCAGTTGTGATTTCCAGCATGCTTGCCGCGAGAAGCGGTTTCTTTGACGGGCGTCTTGTTTTGGTTTTTGCGGTGCGCGCGGGTTTTTAGAAACTAAACTGAATGTCTTAAAATAACATTGGCAGGTGAAGACAGGCAGAGTTTCAAGGTAAGATTTCAGCCTGAGCAGTGTTTTTACACACCCAGAGTCACCGTGAGCCTGTGAGTGCTCCGTGTTTTGGTGCCTGAGCGCACCTTGGTGTCTTTGCTTCATGTCAATGGACACAAGAGTGACATTCAAAGCCCACCTGGACATGTCACCTTCTCCAGGCGACTCTGCCTTGGCAGGGGGCTGGACTAGATGATATTCAGAGGTCCCTTCCAACCACATCGATTCCGTGGTTCTGTGATAAGAACAGAAGAAGTGTCCTAAAGGGGAATGATGGATGTTCTGTCTCCAGTGGTGGTAGAAAGAGAAGCTGTTTACAGGCTGTGTACAAGGCTGGCCACTTTCAGGTTTCTGATATTCCAGTAATTTGGGGGCTGTCTCTGGATCCCAGGCACATTGTCCCAGCATATTCTTTCTCACTCAGCGTTTCATGTGCCAGTGGGTTGTCTACATTGCCTTTCTTACTGCTCCTCGTTCCCCTTCTGGTATTTTCACAGGCATTTCAAGCACTTGCCACATTCACACAGTAGACTTGACCAATCTAAACCAGATCTCCTCCACACCTGTCAGCTTTCTTTTGGGGTGAAACATTCCCCTGTAACCTCATCTATCTTCACTGCCAGCTGCCTGGCTCTGCTATTATGGTGCAACCTCTCCTTGCACAGGTTCCTGTTGTCCCAAAAGCTTCACCAGCTTCCCAGATGAATATCCTGCTTCCCTGAGACTTGCAGCCTCCTCGGCAGCATAGGGGGGGCTGGACAGCTCAACAATTTCCCTGCAGGCCTCTCTGTCCGAGGAAGTTCCTTGTTGCAAATAGTGCAACTGACATTAACATTGTGTTGAGTTAATAGTTCAGAACTTGGTCATTAACTATGAATATTTAGGTTTTTCGGACTCAGTCCAGTGTCTGCAGCTGAGAACTGCTTGAAATGTGCAATTTGTACTGTCCCCATTTTTGTGGATGATGAACCTACTGCAGCTGCAGATCTTTCCAGCTCAGGCACTGAAGACTCATTTATGAGCAAATCTTACTCTTTGAGAACAAATCCCGACATCTGCTGCAACATTATGGTCTGGCTGTTCTCAGACACTGTTGGTTTGTTGTTTTAATTTTCCTTTATAGTTTGTGGGTATGATGTTCCAAGACTTTGCATGTGGAAATAGTCCTAATGGAACTGCTTACAGGAAAAAGGACTTAAGTTCAGGAGTCTGTGCTCTAATCTGCAGAGCAGCGTTTTGTCATATCACTCCTTCTGTTCCTACTCCGAATTGTTTATGACCTGTTTAAAGTGTTGTGGATAAAAAAGACTTTAATGAGGGTGTATTTCATAAGTCCTTCTAAAAGGCTGGGGTAAGAACTGAGCATTTTGCCTGTAATCTAGTCTTTAGTTAGGACAAATTCCAACCTGCTGTTTGTTTTTGTGAATTTTGCCGCTTTCAAGCAAGATTTGCCTTTACAATGTTCTTTCCAGAAGTTTTAGTTAGCACAGTTTGTGGTAACATACCATTTGTTCTAAAAGTGACCTTGATAGGTATTCGGTTGTTGCCTTTTTTATAAAGGGTTTTCCTGCAAAGTCTTGCCCTTGGTATATAAAGAATAAATATTTCATCACTTTGCAACCCAGGAATAGACAGTCCAGGACTATCAAACCTTTTACAAGAGAAAATAAGACTAAACAGAACCAAAACAATTTGGTAGAGACTGAGCAGCTCTCTAGCACTTGTAATTACAAACAACAGAATATAAGATTTAATTAAACACTGCTAGCTGGAAGACTCAGGTTTTGCCAGATACACCTGGTTTTTTTGTAGTGAAATGCAGGGGTGTCATGCTGTACCCTCCTTCAGGGTGCCTGTCTGCTGCACATTTCAGAATTTACTGAAAACTCTCTCTGCCTCTCAGAAGGTGCTTGGGATCTCATAGGAGCCAGCTGTGACTCCTCACTGCTTTTGCTAAAAGATTTATGCAAGTGGTGAGTAATGAGACTCCCTGCCCAGCATCTTGGTCCTCCACATCTCAAGCAGCTGCCTGGTGCAGTGGCTTTAGAGTGAGTCACTCTCTCCCACTGGGGCCTTGGAGCCAGTCCCTTCTTTGGGGCAGGAAAAGGGAGAGGATAAAAAAAAAAATTGCTCTGCATGAGAGCAGAAGGCTTAAATTTAAGCCCTTTGTTTCAAATCATCTTTTGTCTGGAAGTTTCTTCTGAAACTTCCCATTATCTCAGTTTCAAAGTTGCAGCCCATCACAAAGTCCACTGTCCCCCAGCTCTGACTGCCTTGGGGTCGACATGAAGCTTTCACACAGCGATTCCCACAACAAAAGTGTCCTGCCCATGATGCCTTTTCCTGGTCTTAAAATCAAGAGCCAAACACGGTTAGAAGGAAAAAAGGGATTTTACCTTGGTATTTATTTTAAGGATCCTTAGGTGCACCACGTCCAGGTCGAATGTACCCCAATGCCCACCCAAATGCACCCCCCCAAAAGCTCTGGTATCACATTATAGGTGTTACTAATTAGCATATCTATCAAAAATTCCCCAATGAGAGGCTCGAGTGAGCCCCCCTCCCCAAGGAACCTTCCCCTGGATGGTTCTATCTCAGTTTACAAAATGTGTTCTGGAGAGGACCTTGGGGTCTGGGGCACTCTGATCCCTAACTACGAAACCTCTAAGATGTTGAGTCTCCTGGTTTGACAAACATGTCCAAGAATGGAGGCTAAAGCACTAAAAATACAGAAGTTAAAATGCATAAAAGGGGTATAAAAGAAAAGGCAAAAAATCGTCATGGCATCACCCAAGACCTGGGCTCTGGGTGTAACCCCAAGCCCCTGCTCCCAGCCCTCAGTGTGTGTCTCACACCACATTTCTGTGTCTCCCTCCTCACCTGGACTCGTGGTCACACCACAGCAGGTCTGTGCCAAACCAGGCAGCTCTTTCAGGTCATCACAAAGACAAATTGTGCATTTAGGAAAGGGGATATCTCCTTCTTCATCCCTGCTCAGGCTCCTCGCTCCTACTTCATGATTATGAGTCTCTCTGGTGGAAAATCTCAAAATATTAATTTTAATTTGTGGTTCAAAGAAACCTCAATCCATATTTTGAGCATTTTGCTTTCTTTTAAAGAGAAATCGTATTTATTGAAATACGTGAAAAACTCAGGGAGTAAATTCAATTTAAAATTGATATTCACTAGTTTCAGTACAGCAGCCAACCTGGACAACTTTTAAAGTACAGTTAAGTTCAGGATTTTAACTTCAGCAGTGTTCTGGTTACAAAATTACATTGTATGAAGTGTCTTGACTTTATGAAAATAAGAGTGGCCCAGACTAATAATACAGGATTTAAAATCAAAAAGTCTTGTTAAAAGCTCCTGAAACTTTCTCCCCTTTGATCACAAGGGCTTTTCACTCTTCAAAAACCACATGGGTCTAAGTTTCTGAAACATTATCTGCGTGTTTCATTTCATCCCTCCAAGGCTTTTGCCAGACTTTTTTTTTTTTTTTTTGCTCTGAGAGATACCTAATCATGTATCTGATGGGGCCTGAAAAGGCTTCAGATTAGACACATGATTAAGTACTTGCAGCTCCTTGGAGACCATCATCAGAAGGAAAGTTTTTCAAGTGTTAACATTGTTAACATATAGCACTTATATTAACATGTTTAAATTAAAAAAAAATAGAACAGCTGTTGCTGGGCACTTATGCTAATTTATAAGAAATTAAAACATTTTATCATTAAAAAATCCCTTTTAATAGATACATATTTAATAATTAGTTCTTGCAGAGAGCTGGGGGGAGATTTATTTAATCCCGTACTTCAGCCTCCCAGTCTCTCCAGGCCTAATTCACTGGATTTTGTAGAAAACTTGTCACAGACTTCAGCTGGCTTTGGATGGGCCTTTTCATCCCACAGCATCTGTAGAACAAACTGCTCTCCAGAAATGCACTAATCAAAATGAATGCATGTTTTTAACTTACCTACCTGCAACACAGCTGAACTTGATGAGCTTCGTACACAGAAGTGGTTGAATTTTTGAAACATAAATCCCCTTTTTGCTGAGAAGCATTGATTTATTAGAGCCAAATTCTTTCACAGACCTGTATTGATTTTGGCGAATCTTTCAGCAAAACATTTTTTACTTGACTCAAAACACGTGTTGACCGTTTCGCTCTGGATTTGTCCATTCTCTTTCCCATTTTCCTCTCTCATTTTGACTTTGTTTCACGCACCTTTATTGCTTCTCCTTGGTTATACCACTTTGGTTTGGCACTGCTATTTAATTTTAGCTGGAGATTGGAAAATTCCAGTCCTGGGACGGTGTTGCCATGTGTGTTCTTTGGGAATGGAGTCCACACTGCTTTGATTGTTTCAATACAGCCCCATCAAGAGCAGATCCAAATCCGCCACTGTTTGGGACTGAGGGCCTCTTGCTTTGATGCTTCATCCATCTAAAGCTCAAAATCAGAGCACGATTTCACAGAAGAAATAGAGGAAATTATGACCTTCACAGAGTTTTGAGGCATCCTACAGCAGGAACCACCAGGATTGCAGGCTCAGCCTCAGGAAACATCCACAGTGCTCCTCTTGCCCAGCAGCAGGAAGGATAAAGACTTTCAGGCACAGCTCAAAAGCTGGCAGGAGAAACGTTGTCTTCCCCTTCTGCTGCATGTGACTTAGCTTGGAAAACCTTGAATAGCTGGGCAGCTCTGTCCTTCTCCACAGCAACCGTCAGTAGCTGCGTGTCCCAGCTATTTCCTGGATGAGGGAATTATTTCCAGCCTGATGTCAGGGGCTGTGTTACGGGAGATCTGTGGATTTCTGATCAGTTTGGGAATGGACACAGAATAATGAAGACATAGGGCGTGGCGACGCCCGAGGAGCAAAATTGCCAGTCTGAAGGGGGAAAAAAAAACCCGAAAATGAATTTATCTCAGAAGAAGCACAGTACAGTGCTGGGCATAGTAAAGACATTTCACAGTCCAGTATCAGCATGGGCAAATGCCTTTGGGCAGGAGAGGATCCCAAGGTCAGGGCACTGACCACAGGGTGTGCAGGGCTGCTGGCTCTGCTCCGGCTGCCTCTCTGTGACAGTGAAGCTGTGCAAAGAGATTACCCCCAGATAACAGCTGTGCAGCATTTTATTATTTTCCTGGGAAGGTGGATTTCTGTGCTTCTTTCAGATATGCAGTTTATCAAGACCTGCACAGCTGCAGAGATCCCCAGTATTTTCTTGGGCTGGGTGTGGCTGTAATAAATCCCTGCCTCTCTCTGCTGGGCTCATGGTGACAAGCACCCACCGCAGAGGCTGCACACACCAACAGCTCCCTGCAGCTTCCTCACCCCCCTCTGCCTCAGGGTTTTGGGAGCTCAGTCCGACCACGCTGAAAACTGCAAGAAGATCTCAATCCAGTCGAAATCAGCCTGTGCTGTACATCCCAGCAGTATCCCACCCTGAGAAGGAGGGGAAGGATGTGGTCACTGCGTAAAGTAGGAACAGAGAGAACCTGATTTATCAGCCTGACTGATGTGTGTGGAGCAGCTGTTTGGAGCACCAGGAGGTGAAGCATGGGGAGGAGCTGCTTCTTTTTCCAGAGCAAGTGAACTTGCATTTACCTGAGCCATTCGAAACTGGGTGCTTTACAAACAACCTCTAAGTGCAAACAGCGTGGCCAGAGGGAGAGAGGAAAGAGAAGAAGACACAGCTGGAGGCATTTTCATTTCCTCAGGTCGCTGGCTGGGTCAGGTAGCAAGGATAGGACCAGGAGCAGCAATGTGAACAAGTGGAAGATCCACCCCTCTGACTGTTGAAGCGCAGAAAAGATGAATTGCTTTTGCTCTTTGTCACCTTTGCTCCATTACTGCTGTGGGGCCTGGGTATCTCCCGTGCCACACAGGGGTGACTTCCCTCCTTCCACACCAGGTGGGAGGAGCAAAGCAACCAGAATTCTGCTGTCAGTTCTTACCCAAGCGACAATCTTGGCCCTTTTTGTTCTTCAATTGTTTTTTGCGGTCACAAAGCAAAGTTTATTGCTTTAATTTGGTGATGGGTTACACATTTAATTAGGAAGAACTGACTAAAGAGGCTTGCTGATTTTTGGGGTTTTTTTGTCCTCTTTGGCAGTTTTATAATAAATAATGTGGAAAGAGAAATGCTTTTTTGCTACTGTTCTTTTGTGGATAGATTGGCAGGTTATAATTTGTTACCCGAACTAAACTTGCATGTGGGGAAACCAGGAGATAACGTAACATATCGTTCCCCCTTCAACCATCTGACTTCAGAAGTTATGAAATAGCAAGTGGTTTTATTTAAGAGTGTTTGTGTTCACAGAGCTAAAAGAGCTGCTGCCTCTGCTGTTAGCTGGAACAAAAGACCTTGGGCAGTGGTGTGAAGAGGATGCAAAACTTTTCATTTTAAGTTTTTCTTGCAGATAAGATAGACTGATAGCTTTCAAATTTCTGTTTTTTTAAAGAATTCCATTGCTTTTCTCTGATATGGCACATGCTTTGTAAGCAGGAACAGATACTGCATGCAGATTTTTGTATTTTTCTCAGGACATTTGGCTTTTGATTTCGACGTCAAAACAGAGCGTAGGTAAGTGGGAGTCTACACCTGGAGTCACAGAGAAATTCTTACAGCTGCACTGTCAGATTTTGAATTCTGCTACCAAAAGTCTCATTATTCATGAACAAAATCCCACATCCCCTGCTCACCACTGCTTCTGGAAAGGCGTGAATGAGCAGGTACTGGATTAGTGCCATAATCAGAGGTTTTTGACTCGGTTTGTAACTCGGAGCACCAATTTTTTTTTAAACTTTTTTTTTTTAATCTGTTCTTAATCTTAGACTTGTTCAGCTTGGAAGGTTCTGCCAGTAATTTAGACTCCAGCTGGCAAAACTTTTGGACTCAAGGGAACATTCAAGACTGTCATCTGTGCCAGGGTTGGTAGCAGGGAAGGAACAGACACCAAGAAGAAACTTAACAAATTAACATATAAAAATATGTAAAAATTAAGCAAAGGGGCTCTCTGCATAGGCATCGTGCTCAAATTGGGCTCGAAGATTTCAAACATTAATTTTGAGTGCCTCGACATTACTTACATTTTGTAATAATTTATTTTGGCGGTAATTCACAGAAATAATTCACTATTTCCAGCTTTTGTTCCAACTTAAAGCAATTTTTTGTTGTTTTGGCTGTTAGCAATGACTCAAAACAATCTCTGTCTATGGGGTCTATGTTCTTTGAGGTTCTTAGGTACATACCTAAATGTAAACAGATAAACAATATTTCTGAGTGCAGAAAAACTGCTCAAGTGGTTCAAGTCTGGCACATGGGTAGATCTGGTAATGCTAAAAAAGTATCTATATAAATTATAATACATATAATTTTTAAAATAAGCATTTCTCCTCCATAAAGTACACTAATACATCCCAAAATTATTATTAATTAAGTAGAACATACTAAAATCCTTATCTGGTAATTGCAAAGTTAAACAATGTCTGAAGCTGTGCAGTTTGCTTTCTTTGAAAAAATAGTAAGTTTCAATATTGCTCCATAATTTTGAACCCTTGTTTAAGCCATGGTGGAAAAGAACGAGAAGAAAATGCTGTACAGTAAAGGCATAAAAGAAATAAATAGAGAGTGAAAAAGTATAGTATCTCTGCAAAGTCATACAGTCCTTCCAAAATCAACTTCATGCATGTTCTTCAATGTAGAAGGAATTGATTTTTAAAAAAAATATATATAGTCTTTGATATGAGCAGCTGTTTGTGAGATAATTTGCTTTCTTGCTGCTAATATGTTCATGAATTTTATTAGGAAAATCTGCCTCATGTCTTGAACCAGAAGGAGGACAAAGGAGATAGCATATTGCATGCATGATGCAAGGAGTACAGTAATGCAAAACATCTGGGTGGAGCAGAGGACAGCTCAAACTGGTGTTGTCTATTAAAAAAGCAACCTTCCCTTTGTTTATTTTCTTCTTTTCACATAGAAAAAAAAATATTACATGGGTAGATTTGTCATTG
Organism: Ifrita kowaldi; assembly: GCA_013398055.1. Classification (NCBI taxonomy): domain Eukaryota; kingdom Metazoa; phylum Chordata; class Aves; order Passeriformes; family Cinclosomatidae; genus Ifrita; species Ifrita kowaldi. Next base: position 38,709 of record VZRS01012468.1, read on the forward strand.
AAGAAGTGCTGTCGGGTTTTCTTAATCCACTCAAGTTTGCAGTCCTGAGTGATCTGAGTGAAAAAACTTATTTATAATTTTTTTGGCAAAGTGACTTTAGAGGCCTTCTAGTTGATTTTAACCAGAGCTGAACTGCACACGTTTTCCATGAGAGAAAATCTGGCTGTTTATTGATAAACTCTTAAAAAATATGGGTTTTACTTATAACACTCTATAAAGGGAATATTTATTGATTCAGTTATTAATATAAGCAAACCAAATATGCTTGGTGTTTTTTCAGGTTGGCATAACAAATGTGTACCTATTCTGTCAAATCATTAGCAAATAATAAGTCATGAACAATAAATATCAGCATCCCAGCCATAAATATGTGAAGTCTTGGGACTTCCAAGCATTTCTTGGAAATTTGGAAGCTGCGTAAGTGGTTGTGAGTGCGTGTACACAATTTCCCAGCAGTGATGAAATAAAGTTACCTTTTTGTTCTGCAGATTTAAAAAATTTATCCACGTTGCCCTCATTTTTGTCTAGCTCTGTTAGAGGGTATTATGTTTTCATATTTGTTCAGAGGGTGGTGCTGGTGGTCACTCAAAGTATGACATCTGGGGCCTGAGTGAGTGTTTATGTTGGCTGCAGAGCCAGTTCCATCCACATTAAGGAAACTGATCCTGTGATTAGAAGGGAGAGTTTGAGACTTTGCTTCCTCCTTTCCATTTTGTCATTAAAAGAAAAAAAAATCAAAAAAAACCAGCCATTGAGGAAAATTGGTGAATTCTTTGGTAGAGATTTAACAGCCACCACTCGGCACCACACACCACTTGTGTGCACCCTTCATTTTCCAAGCTGTGAAGCAGAACTTGTGTGGTTTAAACCAGCCCCATGCAAGTAGAGAGGGGAGGAAAAAATGGGAAGAATTCATTAATTCTTGATTGTGTGGGCACCGTCTCACAGATTGAAAACAAGCAGCAAACACCCACTGTAGGCTGTGGAACCCCAAACAGAAACATCTTTCATGTTCAGGCTGTGCTTTGCTTAGTGGAGTTTCAAGAACTTTACTCCTTCTTGCTCAACTGACTGTTTTAACTTAAAATAAATAAGTAAGTAAATAAATTATATATATATGTAGCTAAGTCCTCTTTGTAAAACCACGAACATGTGGTAGGGTAAAGAATCTGCTCCTTTTTTTCTGCTGGTGAGGAACACCACCCATTCTAAACACTGCGACATCATATTTTCTTGCCCTCACAATTTCCTTTTCACTTTCACTTCTCATTGAGGAAAGCTGAAATATGAACCCTTTTACCTCATTTTCCTACTCTGTTCTTCTACCCTCCTCTGACCAGCCTTCCTGCTGCAGGGTGAATCGAACGTGTCTCTTGCAAAGGTGGCATTTTCAAGTCTGAGTATGTGAATCTCAATAAATATTTGTGTGACCTGGGCTTGCATATGTGGAATTCATATCTGCAGCTATCAAAGGGGCACCTCATCAGTCGTGGGTGTGTGAAAAGGTCTGATTTGTGCAAGCATACTGCTTATGCTTGAGTATAAAATGCAAAATAATGTGTTTTGATTTCTACATGTGAGGGGAAGAGACTTGGTTACTCTATTACAAGCTAAGCAAGATTTTATTTTGCTAGAAGTTCTAGATGTAGTCGTGTCTGTCTGGTAAGCCGTGACTGTTTAATGAATTCTTCATATGCTTAGTGTGATTTAAAAACTATATATTGCTCTTTATTTGCATCCTTATAAGGCTTTTGAGTCTCAGTCACTTGGCAGCTATCAGCACTGGTTTAAGACATTCACATCTTCCTCCCATCTGCTCCCACTGCCCTTCTGAAGATTACTGACCTGGAAGAACTGGCAGAGGGGAAGATGTTTCCAACCTGGGCTTTTCCCCAGGAAAACCTGTGTTTTGAGCACTCGCCTTTTTCAGGAATTTAGAATCTGCTGACAGACCTTCCAGTGTTGGCACACGTTTCCTCCTCAGACAGCACGGAAATGTGGGCTAAAAGGAGCGAGACCACCAAGTTCTTTAGAACATCATGGTTTGGTTCACTGGCAGGACCTTTCTTTGTGCCTCCTGTTCATCTAGGATAGCAGCTCCCTTACCTTTCCCATCATCCAGAGGGTGCCACACTTTGCCTTTGCATGTTCAACACTCCCATGGAGGCATTTCTGTGTGTGGAGGAGTTTCAGACGTGCATCTTTGAAGTGTTTTCCAAAGATCAACATCATTTTAGTATTATTAACTTTATGATCTTATGGTTCACCGTTCTCACCTTTCCCCACAATAAATTTCTCCCAGCATAATTTAAAGGCAGGGCAGCAGCAGTATTTTCTGGTGGCATGCTTGATCCTGCTGCTTAAGCACACTCTCACTGCAGTGAGGGTTCCTTTCTGCAGTTTGTAATTATGTGCTCAAAATAAACTAAAGCAGCATTTCACTCCCTTTATACAGCTGAGCTGGATGCTGCATCAAGCTTTGAAGAAAACCCACAAGTTTGCAGCTCTACTCGTTTGTGACACCTTGAAATAAACTTTTACATCCCCAGATCAGTACCTGACTGGCTGATGGTCACTCACATAACACAAGAACTTCTCGGGGTACTTAAATAAATGACAAATATGAAGAACATTGCTACTTTTTTCACTTCATCTGATTTTAAGTCAGATGTTCTGCAGCTTTACAGTGTGTTATTGCACGTCACTCAAAGCTGTAAACAACCACCTAAAGCCTTTGGACTTTACACTTATTTTTCAGGGTGGCATTTAGGTTTTGTTGCGAACATTCAAATTATGAAGTTACATAATTACTGCACTGACTGTGCTTTTTTTTTTTTTTTCTTTTTTAAGCTAAAAAAGTCACAACAGAGCCTACGACTGTTGAGCCTGTGACGTCCCTGAGAACTGACAGCGTGCAATCGTCACCTGCTGGAGTTCCTCTTGAACCTCCCATCTCTGAGACTCTGATTACTGAAGTGCCTGCCACCCAAACAGTCACTTTGGAGGAGACCACCCCAGAGTCTGAAGAAGACACAGAAATGACTACTGATGTAGCTGAGGAGAAAAGGGAGATGGAGGTGCTTAAGGAGAACATTCCGCTAACCACCCTTCTACCTCAGACTGTCACCGATGGCGAGATATACACTTTTGACACACTGGGAAGGACTGAATACGATGTCTCAGCCGGGCTGACAGAGGCCACGTCCCCAGCTTTGGAACTGGATCACACTTACTCTGAAGCAGAGTTGCCCGAGGAACCAGGTAGGTCTGAAAGCATTGAGGACGCTTTCTTGACCTCTGTAATTTTTCAGGATAGCACAGCTGTAGCTAAGAGTTCCACTGGTTTTTGGGAAGATACTGAAACAGGAGATGCACAAAAGCATGATGCTGATAATCAGACTGAACAAATAGAAGTGGGTCCTCTGAGGACAGCTACAGATAGCTTCCTACAGACTTCTCGGAGAGAGGCTGCCAGGACAGGGACTTCAGATTCATTGACAAAAGAGAGTGTGTCTCATGGTGCTCACCTTGCAAATGCACCCACAAAAAAATCCATGGAGGCAAAATCTGACAAGAAACTTACAACTGTTGTAATCCCTAAAGCTTTGCTCACTGATGAGTCCGACCTTGCTGCAGAGGGGGAGGGCAGTGAGAGCATGCACACTGCTGTGCTTGGCACAGGTTCTGGCGTGGCTACTGGTCATGCCCCAGGATCAGAAGTGCCTGCTGCATCAGAGACACTCCCTGAGGAGCACGCAGTGACCACTGGACAGTTTTCTGCAGCAAAAGAGTCAACGCCGTGGGTTAAATTTAGCTCTACGACAGTGTTTGACAGTGAGGCCTCGGCTCAAGGGAGCAGAGAGGACCTGAGGGATGTGCAGCCCACCATGGCATCTGGAACACTCGTATCCTTTTCTGTGTCAGCTGCTGATCAAACAGAATCCGAGGCCATCTCAGGAAGCACAGATTCCCCACCAAGCTTTGGAGAAGGCGCCACGTCTCTTTTCCCCTTGTTTCAGCAGACAGAAGCATCAGCTGTCTTAGAGGAGCAGGAGAAAACAAAGCAGCCAGAAATGAGGACAACTGATGTGAAGGTCCCTCATTCCACAGCTGTCATTCCTCCTTGTGTTACAGCAGAATCTGAGGGATGTTCTGCAAGGGAGAAGATCACACAGGCCCCTCCAGGCTCTGGCACGTGGCTGCCAGCAGATAAAGAGGAGGGGTATATGACAGAAGAGTCATCTCCCACTGAAGGAGTGATTGAGTTTGGTACAGAGGATGGCTTCTCTGGAATGGAGCCTACATCATCTCCAGGGCACACTGCAGAATCCACAGTGCATCCAGGAGCCCCAGTTTCAGCAGCCACAGATGAAACTGAGATGAGCACAAAGCCAGCGGAGACCACAAGGGATGAAGAAGTGGTATCAGCTGATTTTGGTCAGAGCAGAGACACTACAAGTGTCTCCCACATGAGCAGCTCTTTGGATTTGGAAATGACCACAGTATCCAAAATACCAGTGGAAGAAAGTAGTGCAACCGTAGGGTCTTTTAGGTCCTCCAGTGTAACTGTGTTGCCGAGTGCTGTGCCCACAGCCGTGGGGGTAACTGAGCGTGAAGGAGATGAGACATCAGGGACAAAGGGAGCTGTTATATTTGCAGATGTAACAAAGGTAGATACTGCAGTTCCACAGAAGGAGTATGGTGCTTCCCTAGTTCCAGTTACTGTAGAGAGTGAGGTCACTAGAGATATGCCAATTACTGATCAGACTCCTTTTGATGATATCTTTCATACAGAAGCAACAGAAACAACTGCAAAAGATAGCAAGTTGTTCCCAGAGGGACTCTCCACACAGGACCGAGGTTTGGAACCAGGAGCTTCCACAGAGCCCACGCTTTCTGTGACATCTGCCCACACACATGAACCAGAGATGTCACCAGGACCTGAATCTCCTCAAACAGCAGTTCAGGAGACACAGGCTGAGACAGGCTCAACTTATGATGAGACATACCCAGCAACAGAGGTACCAGTGCCCGCAGTGACATTCACAGGCCGCGGAGGAGTTCTGCGACCTGAGGAAACCAGCACATGGTTGCACCTCACGGTGACTCCGAAAGCTGAAACTGCTCCTGACCAAGATGAGGAGGTCACTGAGGTGATGCCCATAACTGCTGGAACCGAAGCAAAGACACAGGACAGCCCAGGAATCCCCACCAGGGAGGAGGACGGTGATGTGGTCAGCTGGGATTCTCTGCCACCCTCCCATAGGATGCCAGCAGGACATTCCACTGTGGAAAGCATTACTCACCTGACTCTGGGAGCTTCTCCAAGCCACGCTACGGAAGGTTCAGGAATGACTACAGAACCTGAGGAAATCAAGCCAGCTGTATTTGCAGCTACCGCAACAGACAAGGCAACGGTTCTCAGCAGCGTCACACCACCTTCCACTGGTGCGGTAGATAAAGTTCAGCCCACATCTGCAACCAAACCTTTTGTCACTCAAAAGTCCCCACGCATCATTCCTGAGGAAGAAGAGGAGGTAACAAGCCATGACATCATCATAATTGACGAATCTGTTTCTCCCAGTAAAGCCACTGCTGAGGATGATCTGCCGGGAAAGATCTTAGAGCCAGAAATCGATACGGAATACTTCACAGCGTCAACTGCTACGGCAGTGGCACGACCTACTGCTCCACCCCAACTGAAGGAGGCCACAGAGGCCTTGCAACCTCAGGAGCTGTCTCCTTCTACTTCACACCCCGATAATGACATAAGATTGTATGTTATTCAAATCACAGGCAATGACACAGGTAAGATTTTGCCTTTTAGACCCGCAGTCCATCAGAGTGGACAGTTGGTCATGACAAACAGGTGTGCTTTAGAATGTGCCCGAGATGTTTCTTGGATCACTGAAGGATGCAAAGTACCACTTTTGTCTAGACAGCAACTAGCTGAATATTGGTAGGTCTATTTTTCTGTCCTCTAAAAGCCCCCCAGAAATGTGGTTTATATATGCTGTGTGGTAAGAATAATTTCTATGTAGAGAATGAATATGAAAGTGTTTTATTTATTTTCTTTTAAAAGTCATGATGGCTACAGCCCAGTTTTCTTTTTTAGTGTTGTCCAGTCACCGATTTAACTCCAGCTGTCTGTGAAACAAGCATTTTAATTTCACAGCTTCCATTCCATGCATTACTAGTCCTAAATGAAGCACTAGATTATTTTAACATTCCATTGGTCTCTAGCGATTAACAATGCCATGTACAGTGTAGTCAGCTAAAAAATGGTTAAAGCACTCTACTGCCTCCTGTGATTTGGAGGAATGGGGGTTTTTTCATGTTTTCATGGCATATCATGGCATTTTTAAAATCCATCTTAGAGAATATGTGGTGCAAATTGATGCAATTTTTAATTCTGCCACATTTTTTAGCTGGTGGTTCTGTACATGTGTATGTAGCTTCAATTCCATGGGTATCCAGAACAGAAATTTCTAAAGTAGCAATGAACTGTTGGGGTTGATGATGAATATGTCTCCATAATGCAGATGCTGAAGGGTGTGCAGTTTTACATTAAAGAAGCCTGCCAACTGACTATTACTTAAGATGTCATGGTAAAACTTCATGTTTTAAAATGAAAAGTAAAGGAACTGACAAGCAGTACAAAGCACAGAATTTCTGTTAGGTTCAATGTTTTATTGTGTTTAATTATCTTATGGTTGTATAATAATTATTTTATTCTTTTGAAGGAACACAGTAAAAAATGGATTTTTTTTTGTCTTATATACCTTAACTACATGCATGACTTTTGAATGTTGTGTCAGAAACTGTTTTCTCTTTGGTTCTCGGCCGTAACCTCCGTGCCTCTGAAGAACTCATCCAGCAGAATTCATAATTTATGGGAGTCTTTTGGATGGTTTTGTCAGGTTTGTGCTTGGTAGGGTTCCATTCAAAAATCAAAAGCCAGTAGTGGTTTTTGCCTTGGGATGTGCTGTATCCTGGTTGGACATTTCAAACCTTGGCTTGGTATCTTTTCTCTGCTTATTATCCTGCTTTATATTTACAGGATGCAAATCTGCACAAGTTATATCAATAGTAGCTTATCCTCTTGTTTCAGAAAATCGTAGTTCTGAAACTTTTGTTTCTGTGGTATATTATCATTATTTTGTCTTCATATGTTACCAGTGTCTTGAGAGTCTCCATTAAATGATACAAGTCCAGTATGTCAGAGCAGAAAGGTAATTTCTGAAGACAAGATTTGACCCACAAATTAAGTCCTTTTGTACCTGTGGAAATTCACTTAATTTGACTTCATATTGGGTAGCTGGACTAGGCAGTAGTGACCTTGTTTTTCTTATTAGATTTTTGAGTTATGCTACAGTTTATTGCATAAATAAACTGGAGAGTGGGTTGTGCTGGGCGAGCTGTGTGTTCCAGGTGGTGGAAAGAGAGTAGGATGGCTTGGAAGGGTGTGGATGTAGGAGATTTCTCTGCACGTGCATCAGGGAGTGTCTTATTTTACACATTTTCTTTTTTCAGGATAGTGTGGGTACTGTGAATCTTTAAATTGGGATTTGGTTCAAAGTGGATTATCTAAAGGACTTCATAGCTGCTCTTACTCTGCCTTGGGTGATCAGGTCTTTAAGACAAACTTTCTTGAGGATTTGTTTTCTTCACCTTCACAAACTTTCAAAGCTGTGCATGCATTTCCCAGGGACAGATGTGCATATGTGTCAGGGTGTTTGTAAGCAGACTTAAAATTATACATCCTTCAAAATCCGCCTTTAAGAATTATTTAGTCTGTGAGGAGAGAAAAAAAAGTTTATTTTCTTGAAATAGTAAACTCTCAGTATGGCATTATCTGTGTTCTCTTCAAGCACAGAGAGCCTCATCCTGTGTCTAGTGCCAGTTTAAAACGGAGTTTTCTTTGTTTTTCTGTTTTCAGGCCCTGGCAGGCAGTGGGAATTACTCCACTTAGCTATCCACAGACTAAAGGCATCCTATACCTGCTTACCCCAAATTCAGTTAGAGCTGCCAAAGATTTATTCTCTCTGAGGGTTTGGATTGATTTATTTTATTGCTACAGAAATGAAAGACAGCCTCTGAAAAATCCTGTCAAGCCCAGTTTCCCTTCATAGTTCCTTAGTCCATAAACTTTTCTTTGTGCTGAAGAAAATGTGTATGGGGGTGATGAAGAGGAATGAATTTGGCAAATATTACCAACATATGCCTTTCACTAGGATGTAGTTTAGCTTCTGATTTGATCACTCTATTTGAGAATTTATCCACAGTCATAAAGAACTACATAAACTGTACCTCTGTCTTTTTATTCTCAGCTGATCAGAAACTATAAATACAGTTTTCGCCATTACATCTCTGATAAAACAAAGGTCTTTCCTCCTTTGGCATGTTTTCAAGGTAATACAGCTTAGCATTTTTAGATAATCTGTGAGGGCTATAAGCAAAGACCTTCTTGGATTTTCGAGTCAGGAGTCAAAAAGTGCCTCGTAAGAAGGACAGCTTTTGCCCTTCAAAAAATAGCTGTTTCAAACAGGGATAATAATGAGAAGTTATATACAGATGGTATTGTCCATAAACGAATATATTTTCCTTTTTGTGTTTGCAGAAGTGCTGGAACTATTTACGAGATTATTCTTTCCCCCTCATTCTTCACCTCCTTGTTATTCAGCTTTTGCCAGAAGCAACAGTTTAACAGTGAGGCAGGGTGCAGCAGAAATTCAGCACCGTGTTTTGTTTCCTGTCACTCAATTACAATAAAAACCTTGCTGTTTCACAGCTGAATATTGCTCTCTGCAGCTCTATTTGCCATCCACAGTGTGGACATAATAATACTGAAGTGCTCCACGGAGGTGCCATTAGGCTCTGTTAGGTAGGAGCAGTGTTTTACGTTCCACGTGGAAGAGAAAGGCCGTGTTAAATGGGTGAATTTTTGAAAATTTGGGAGAACTTTATCAGTTTCCAGCAAGTGGGACAGAGAGCATCTCTTGCAGAACAGGGGCTTGTGATGGTGGGAGCAACCCTGGCTCAGGTGACTTCACCTGGGGCCAAGCACAGGTGGAAGGAGAGGCAGGAAAGGGATTCCTTGTGCCTTTCTCTTCCTCCTCAAACCCTCACCAAACTGGCACCAACTTCTCTGAAGAGCTTTGAAGTCTTTGGGCTGGAATATGCTGTTGATATATGGAATGTGCTATGGATGTATGGAATGTGAGGGGATATTATTCTTCATTATTACTGCAGGCTGAAGCTGCAACGGTGTTGAATTGGATTAAATTCCAGGATATTCCTCTGTCTCACACACACATCCGCCTTAATACGAAGTAGTACAATATATTTAACTCAAAGGTGCTATTAAACATTATAATTTCTAAGACCTTCCATTTATTAGACCAAAAAGAAGTTTCTCCTAGAGGACTTCTTTTCTCATCCGAGTGGTAAATAGCTTTTCTCCTAACTTTTAAAATGCATGCTTGCAGTCAATGAAAACTGTCATAAAGGAAGTTTCAGTTACTTTTAAATTTAAAACAAAACAAAAACAAAACAAATCATGGAAACAGAAGCAATTTGGAGGCCTGGTGGAAGGTCAAGCTCAATTTAAATTCAGGAGGATGCATTCTGGGACTGATAAGAGAGGGCACAGAGCTGAACAGATAAAGCTGTTTGTTTGTGTGAGAGTACAGCAGTTTTCATTGAGGAAATGTACAAACCATCCCCATGCTGCCATGTGGACAAACGCAAGGCAGGTGCTGAAATTAATCAGGGTAATAAGACCTGTTTTTTTCTGACAGCCCGTGGCACAGGGGCAGATTTAGGGCAGGTGTTTCAATTAATGAGGAAAACATCCTGGCACGTGAGGGAACATCCCTTTTTATGCTACAAAAAGGACCACGCACGTGTTTCAGAATGGAAAGGGCCTGAGACTTCCATTCACTGGAGTGGAACCAGGAGCTTTTGCCTCGGAATCACGAGAGTGAGGAAGCCAAATACCCCTGCACTCTGAGGTGCTACCACATGCACATCTTCCCACAGCATCAGATGGGACAGGGGAGTTTGTCTTTCGCTGTGAGGATGCAGAAATTGCCACCCTGTGCCCTGTTGTGTCCTCACAGCTCCGATGTTTCATAGTGGTGAGGGCTGCTGCTGGTGCTGGAAGGTCGTGGGTTAGCAGCTGGGAAAGAAAAAAAAAAAAACAAACCTGAAGGAACTTTTCAGCTCATAAAGCTTTTATGAGCTGAAAAATGCTTGTGGGGGTGTTGTTTAACAGTGGTTGAGGGGATGCTGGAAACATAACTCCTGTCTGAGTCAGGAGTAATTTGCACACCTGTGTTTTTTTGGAGACATTTAAAAGTCTTTATTTAGTGAATATGTTTCAAAGTGCTTGTTGGACCCTGGGACCCACACCAGCTCTGTCTGGTTTCTTGTCCCCTCCAGCTTTGAAGAGAACGAAATTGTAGGAACTTGTGCTTTGTAGATGTGGAATTTTATGGAAAGAGGTTAGAAACCTTTGTGTTTCAACATGTAATTCTCTGACATGCATATTTCTGTCTCAGCAGTGTGAGAGGGCATGTGAAATTTGAATGAAATGCAGAATGGTAATGAGTCATAGTCATAAACCTTAACAAAGGAGGCAGAATAGACTCTTTTCAGGTCCATCTTAGGCCTTGCCTTAAAATTCATTTAATCCTGTTGTCTTCGTGGCTCCTTCTGGAGGGCTGTCAAAGATCGTCATGGCTCTCTTTAAGCCTGATTCTAATATCTAGCCTGAATTGCTTCTTGGCCAGTTTATACCCGTGTTTATTCTTGCCAGCATTGTCTTTAGCCTGAATAGGTCTTTTTTCTTCCTGACACTTATCCCTTGATACTTTTATTTCTCTGCTCAGTCACAGAGAATGACCACGTCCCTTTTCTCAGCTCTGGTTTTGGTAACTTCTGAGGGGGGAGAGTGGGAATGGAGGGAAGATGCTGGCTCTGCTCTGGGGGCTGGGGGTGTTGGAATGACCAGAGCAGAGGAGGGACAACAGCAGCAAGTCTCACACTGGCAGCACCTCACTTGCAAGAGAGACAACCTAAAAGCCTGCAGTGTCTGGGCTTGCATCTCTCTTCATCTGTACCCACATTGTTCTCCTTTAAGTTGTTTTATTTATGTCCTCTGGCAAATAATCTTTCTGGGCAGCATCATTTGTGGTGCATGCACACATGCTAGGTGCAGTTTTTGGTGTGCCTTTCAAAAAGTGCTCATGCTAATTGTTGTGTTAAGAGAGACTTCTGCTGAAGGGGAAGAGACTTTGTCTTTTGTGCCCTGAAATCACCATTTGGTTTTCCTCAAATGAAGAGTAAATGCTACTGAAAGCTATGGTTTCTTCATAGGACCTATTTAAAACCAAGGTTTACTGTCAGGAAAGATGCTGTCTTGCAGCTAGGAGGAACTGAATTCATTTCTGGCGGGATCTTGAAGCAGCAGTTGCCTCACATGGGCAGGAGCAATTTCCCACCTTATTAAATGCAAAATCTCCTTTTTTTTTTTTTTTTTTCCCCTAATGGAGTGCTGGGTTTGTCTCCCTATTAACTGTAATATTCTAAAGTTCATTTTCCAGGGAAGCAGGTCTGACTGGAGTCATTTTCACATCCTGAATGACCAAACTCTTTGTGTTATTCACGAAACCTGGCACAGGGATGGCCACGTTCTTCTCGTGCCTCGAGTAACTGAAGTGTTAAACGCTGAGTAACGTGGCCAGATCCTGATATCATCTTCCCCAGTGTAATTACACCACAGTAATTCCAATGAGGTGATTGAGAGCAGAGCTGCTGTGGGGATGTGGGGATGGTAGGTATCAGGATGTCTTCATAACAGTTTGCATCTTCTGGATCATCGTATAGTTAGGTGATTATTTTTCTTCATGTTTGAGTTCAATCCAAACTGGTAGATCTGTTGTTTAATTAAACCTGTTGGGGTTTTTCTATATTAGAATACTCTTTTTTTTTTTTTTTGCTGGTGATATGGAGAGCTGTTTAAAATACACCATCCCATATAAATTCTATTTAAAATGGAACAGCGGTGATTATGAAAGCAAAAAACCAAGTAATTGTAATAAATTCAAGCTTTTTTGTGCCCTTCTCCTTTTCTCAAAACAAAGGAAAAGAAAAAAAAAAAAAACCCAACCCAACTGACCCCACCAGTCCCATATCCAACAGAGCTGAAACTTGATACTCAGAAAGTTTCACAAGAAGCTAAAACTGAATTAACGAGTGGTCTTTAGGCCACTATTGCTGGCTCTTCCTGAAGAAAGACTTATTATAGAACAATAATTTCTTTTTCCACATTCCTTTCTAGACTTCCATAGATACAAGGAACAGTGCCCTCACATTAAATACTGCTCAGAGGATGCCTACACATTCCCTGCTGTTTTTGCATTGTATCCAAGGAGACGTCTCAGATCTAGACATAGGGATTACACATTTCCAGCTTTCTTATAGCTCTTTGTTTATTCATGAGAGAAATGAAGGAATTTTATTCATAGGTACAATGTAGTTTTTCATACTTCTGTTGTGGAGAACAGGAATCCTTTTAGAGGTTTTGTTTACGTGCAGAGAAAGCCTTAAGAAATCCTAATGCAGAAAAGATGAGCTGTCTTTTATAGGGTGATGCAACATGACTTAATTTTTTTGAGGAAAGCGGTTTTCTGTACCAAAGTTTTCTGAATGTGTCCAGATTGTAACTTTCTTAGTAAGGAGTTTTCAGGGGTCTTTTTTTTGCAGTTGATTTTGCACCTTTTCAGTTTAATGATTGGATTAATCCTTGCTAATCGAGCCGGTCTTCTAAAACCGTCCTCTTTTTTTGAGGAGGTAAGGCTATAAATTCAATCAATAATATACAAAACACCCACTGGTGTCTTTCAGAATATTTTCCTGCCACAAGTGAGGATGTGTGCAGAGTGGCTGCTGTGTATTTTGTGTTGTCTTTGGGAACATGTTGCTGAAGTTATCAGTCTTTCTTTATGGAGTAATTATTTTTATTTTTTCTTCCCAAGCCGCTCGGTGCATGAGGACTTTTCTGACAAGTCTTGTATTACTACTTTTCTTAAATGAGGAGAATTCAGTATGAAAGCTCTACTTCCTGAGGAGGAGAGAAGTTGGAATGTTATTCCTGGTCAGGAAGGTCTTCCAGTAGTCCCTGCCTGCCTTGGTACCACCTCTGCTACACTTCTTTGCCTCTTTGATACCCATCATTAGCTCAAAGAGTGCACAAAAAACATTAATTTTTAACTTTAGACCATACTCTTGCATTTTACATGTAGTACCTCATCAAGCAGGAGTCCCATAGTTTCAGTGGGAGGTTTTTTGGCATTAGAAAAAGAATTCCCACATTTTTCCCAGTTTTTTTTGTTGTTTTTGCCAAAATAGCAGCAAAGAATGTGCCTATGTGTACACAGAGTATCATTGAGATTTTTGATTGTATTTCTTTGTGGGATTTTTTCCTAAACCATTGCTTCTCTTTTCTTGAAAGTGGTGAGCAAAATGGTTCTGGGGTTACTAATATATCCACTACTCTGGCTTGTAGTTTCCAGTCACATGTTCAGTTAAATATTGAACATTAGAAGCAAAATTCATGAGTCTTTGGGAAATGCTGTGGACACTTGGTCTCACTGACAAGACCAAGGATTAACCCAAAATGTTCTTCAGACATGGATATGTTCACACCCTAATTGAATTGTTTGACTTCTTGACCAATATATATAATTTTTTTTTTCAATTTATTCTGACCACATACAGAGCCTGTCAGGTGTGAACTAATTCTGCTCCATGTTAGCACAGGACGGAGTTTGTGGCAGTGGTTTATAGTCAAAAATAAGTCTCCCTCTGCTGATTTTTAGTGGTGCAGTAAGGCTACCACAGCAAGGCATTTATTTTTAGCTGTAGTTGGTTTAAAACCTTTGTTCTCAATTACTGTCCAATTACTGTCCAACAGAAATGTCTTTTTCAAAAAAAACCCCAAGTGTTTCTAAAAATAAGTCAATATTTTTCCAGAACAAATATTCCAGTTTCGTCAGGGAAAAACAAAACAAAACAAAACAGAAAAGAAAGGTGAGATGAAAAAGGTTCTTGAAAGAAAAAATTATGTGATTACATGGTTAAAAAATCACTCATGTTCTGTATGCACTATTTGAAATTCTGTCTGATAGAGAGACACATTTTTGTCACTCCAGCTGCAGCAGAGGGGCCTTTACAGACTTATGCTGATTTAAATGAGAATCTCTGGTTTATCCCTAGGCTGCTTTGGGTGTTTAATAACCAAAACAATCTTATTTATTAACTCTGATAGATAAAATTAAAGAATTTTTAGTTTCTTTTTTTTTTCCAGAAGTAAGGGATGATATAATCCATTAGAATTGCACTTGCAGAATCCACTTTGTGTCTTCTGAGTAATATTTGCAAAGCACAGGACTCAGATCTATGTGCAAAAATTCTTGTGCCACGTATGTCAATATTTATGCATGTCATGACTCTAATTATGTATTCTAAAACTCATTTTCATTTAAGAAGTTATGAAGATCCTGCAGTAACTTGAGTTATCACTGCCACTTCTGTAGCAACTCAATTAATTTTGCACATGCAGAAGGGTCCCAGGACAAGACTGATTTGCCCCAAACAAAGTTTTAGTCATATTTTAATGAAGAAAAATGAAACTTAAAAAAAAAAAATTGCCACAAGAAAACAATTGTGTGTTGACCAATAGCTCAAAATAATGCCCCAAAAGAGCAGGGGCTGCAGCCAAAGAATGTGACCAGGGGGCTTGTGCAGGCATTAAATTAAAAGTCTGCTTACTTAAGGTACTTGAGAAAATGCTTTAGAAATGGTAGGACATAAAATGCCAGAAAAGCATCATGATAAGTGAAATAAACTTCTCCAGATATCTGTAAAAAGAGCATTTTGGGGGGGAGCAGGTGGAGTAATTGTCATCATAGCTTCAGTTCTTAGAAAAAAAGACATTTTGTATGGGCCTTCCTTCCTTCCTTCCTTCCTTCCTTCCTTCCTTCCTTCCCTCCTCCCTCTTGCTGTTTTCCTCTTTTTCTCACTTTCTGTTCTCATAAATATACAGTCACTGCTGTCTGTTTTAGAGCTTGACCAGCAAAAGATTTTCTGGCTTTATTTTTGCCACATAAAATTCCTCTCGAGAGACAAATCAAGAAGGTAAAATTTAGTACATGCCCAGTATGTAAACCAACCTTCATTGCCCCTAAAACAATGTGATGTCAACTTATTTTTTTCCCAAACTGCCACATTAAGGAGTATACTGTAAGTTATTTTCCTAAAGCCAAATGTTTTTGGTATTAGTGGAAAAACGGAGAGGGGAAGGAATATTCCTTACAGCCCTGAGCATCCACAGGAGCAGTCAAAGGGTGGGAATATGCTTTGAGATTCTAAGTGTAGTATTCTGACTTTTGCCCAAATTCGTGTTGTGGTAAGTCAATTTTTGATTCTTCTTGGAGAAGACTCTCTCTCTTCATATTGGCAGGGCCAGAACTGGTTCTTTCTTGTGCCATCTATGTCATGGCAGAAGCATTTGAGGTTCTTCCAGTTAGTAGGATGTAAAGGTAATGAAGGGATGGTGGTGAAGTGGGACAGGAAAGCACAAAATCCATCGATATCTCAGTGTTTCCACCTCAGCTGGGGAATGTCACACATGAAATAAAGGATGAAATCATTTTGGTGAGCAGTTGCTCTTTCCCAACCAGAGTCGGACTTCCCTTTACACACACCCAGACACAGCAGCTAAGTCAGATACAGTCTGACGCCTTGCTTTGTTTTGGATTCCATCTGGAGAAAAATGATTTATTGCATGACAGCTGTTTGGGTTTGGGTTGTTTAGCCCTGCAGAGCTTCAGAATTGTCTTCTCCATAGGCATTAAGTGAGCTGTTGTCATTGGAAGGATGCTCACATCCAGGACTGCTCAGGAGGAGGCACCACAGGCTGGAGTCGTGTTTTGGTAGTGATATATTGGAGCAGAAAGGAAGTGGGAATGCCTGCCCTCGGAATGTTGCATGACAAATATCCAGGCACTATCCAGGGAGCTGTATCCTGCCTGTGCTGGGGCTCAGCCCTGACACGGCAAAGCTGCCGTTTTTAACAACTTGACATTTCACTCAGTCTGCTTCTTTTTAACGAGTTTATTGTCGGGTGGGGGAGACGAACAAAGGAAACGCTGGGTGTTGCGGGAGGGCTCCACGATATGCTTTTATAATAAAACAGTTCCTTTCTTTCTGACATGGTTTCTGCATCATCCTGCCTGTTGCTTTGGAGTTTGGCAGGGGTGAGTGAGCCCAGAGCCCTGTGCAGAGCAGATGTCCACCTAAGCGACATCCACTTTCCGCAGGTGCCTCTGGCCGTGGCCAACAGCTCCAGCCTGGGGGCCTGGCATGGCTGTAAAAAGGCTGCAGAGCAGGAACGTGCCAGAAATTGATACTCACGGATTTTGCATGAAAATTGATACTCATGGATTTTGCACCCAAATATGGTGAAGCAGACGGACTGGATAAGTGAATTTCAGTAGGCAAGACTGACCACCCACCTTGAATTACTTTCAACTCTTACCCAGTCGGCTGTGCAAAAAATCACTCCTTACAATTACTTTCTTCCAGAAGTTTACTTGAGTCGTTGAGATTTTTATGCAAGGTAAATTTATATATATATGTGTGTAATGCAATCATCTCTTTTGACTCTCAGAGGGATAACAAAACATAAATTTTGATAAAATTTAGAAGGTAAAGAAAACCCCAACCCAATCCAAACCCCAAACTATTGAAACCTGCCCTACATCCTTAAGGATTTGTAACGGGAGCCAAAGTTAACAAATTTTTAGAAATATATATCCAGCTGGGAAACATTTTAAAGTGAACTAAATAAAACCTTTTGTTTATTTAGAGTGAACAGTAATCAAGAACTGGATTTTACTAGACCTCATCATATATACTAGTCATGTTAATGTGAGGTAGACGGATTAAAAGCATCAAAAATTTGATTATTTCTGGACTTTTTTTTAAAAAACTTTTTTGACATAGGTGTGTATAATAGTAGCCAAGTTTCTTTAATGCATTAGACCAGCTCCCTGGCAGTATTCCCACTTTTTCCTGAGGAGGAGAAGGGGTATGCATGGAGCACAGTTGCACTTTGACCATGCATAGATAGGATAATGATGCTACAAGATGGCACAAGTTAGAGGAATTGTGTGTACCGAAGGCTGACACTTGGAATTTTGCTTCAGCAGGAAATGTCTGTATTTCAAAATCCTATTTCTTTTGACATTCTCTGAAAAGAACAATATATTAAAAAAGAAAAATATCCCTTTTCTGTGAAACAAAACACCACAAAAGAGGTTATCAGATTGATTTATTTCTGTAAAATTGAATGGTTTTGTTCCAATTTAAATGTAATATCTTAAGGGGAATAGAACCCCTACTTAATAGAAAGGTTTTAATTTTATTTTTTTTTTTGTGTTGGGGACAGCTTGTGAAATCCCTTTTTTTATTTCCTCAGTATGCTTTTAAAACAAAATATGTTCAATGAAACTGACACATTCCTGTGGAATTGGTTGAGGTTTTGGATTTTTGTTTCTTGCTGTAAGAGTTTCATCAAGCCGTGTTCTTAAAGCTGCTCGAATCCACCCAGACTGCAGATCTGGTTCCTGGCAGAGCTGAGCTTCAGGAGAGTCAGTGCATGACAAAGATGGTTAAGCCTTTCCTCATCCTAGATCCTCTCCCAAGCCCGGGTCTGAGGCTTCACTGGTCTTTCAGAGGGTTTTGACCCGTTTTGACTCTCTTCTGCTTTGAGGATTCCTCATCGTTTTCCAGGTGGAGTCTGGATTTTAGCGGTCCATGGGCTCTCTCTGTGGGTAACCTTTGCGACCCCACAAGGAGCATCCCAAAAATGTGCAGGAATTTTGAAACAGCACATTAAAACCATTTACATCTATAAATGTGTTTTATTAACATTTTCCTAGAACCGTAGAATCATGGAATGCTTGGGTTGGACGGGACCTTAAAGCTCATCCATTCCCACCCGTGCCATGGGCAGGGACACCTCCCACTGTCCCAGGCTGCTCCCAGCCCCAATGTCCAACCTGGCCTTGGGCACTGCCAGGGATCCAGGGGCAGCCACAGCTGCTCTGGGCACCCTGTGCCAGGGCCTGCCCACCCTCCCAGGGAACAATTCCTGCCCAATATCCCATCCAGCCCTGCCCTCTGGCAGTGGGAAGCCATTCCCTGTGTCCTGTCCCTCCAGCCCTTGTCAATTGTCTCTCTCCATCTTTCCTGCAGCTCCTTCAGGCCCTGCAAGGCCACACTGAGCTCACCCCAGAGCTTCTCCTCTCCAGGCTGAGCAATCCCAGCTCTCCCAGCCTTTCCTCCCAGCAGAGCTGCTCCATCCCTCTGATCAGCTCTGGCCTCCTCTGTGCTCACTCCAACAATAACTAATAACATTTTAATCTTCATGTAACTCTACTGAAGCCAAACCCAAAGCACTCTGATTATCAAGTGCAGGAAATAATTTGACAAATTCAAACTCTTTTGATTTTTCATGCCAACCTGTCTCGTGATTATGGGTTCTTGATGGTGAACGTTACGGATTTTGTGGTAGTGTCACATTATGCAGTGAAGTACTTTTGAAACAGAGTCCAAAATGGTTTTAGTTGTCTCTTTAAAATCTCTTTTTTTTTGTTTCCTATTCAGCTGTGTTCTTGTCAAAATACAGGGCCTGATTTAAAGTCCACAGAACATTTTATGTGAATTTCATGGCTTTATCAGGCCTCCAGTTCTTCTACAAAAGAAGACTGGACTGTACTACTGCTCACAAATAACTCAGCATGTGGGTCTGAAGCAATAAGTGGACAGATTGCAGGGGTGTGAAATTCCGTTGTCTGCAGGATGCCAGATTAGATGTTAAGAAACTCATTTAGAAAGAGACTTCACAAAACCATAAGTCTTCTGAATGAAATATTTTTTTGTTTAGAACGTTTGGAAAACATCATAATATGCTTTCTATTTAATTCCCTATTAATTTTTCTTCAGACGCTTATCTGATGGTTTTTGAGGGAGAAAATGCTTCTTACTGCCTGCCCCCTCAAAGATGGTCCTGGACAAGCTCTTTGTAGAATATTAAAAGTCTTCTCGAGAAAAGAAATATTGCTGCACATTACATATTTTTGGATGTGTGCAGTCGTTATCCTGTGCGCCAGTAACAGGGAGGCAACTTTTCTGTTTGATCCACTGGAAAACTGACGTGGGTTTGGAACCAGCTGTGATGGATTGGAAGGGCTGTGGCAAAAATTAATGACACCGTGGTCAGTGGCTCTGTGGTGATGTGCAGTAGCAGGCTAAAATCACCCTGCAGCCAGAGGGATTTCCATTTCCTACATGTAAGAACCCTTACTGAGACAGATGCCTGTTCCTTGCAGGTCATTTAGAACATCTAGGTGTATTAAGTGGATTAAGAAACACTCTGTGCTGCACATACACCCATCCACCTATCCTTTCCATCTGAGTCTCAGTGCATACCTCATCACTTCCCTCCAAAAGAGGCTTTGCTGAAAAATCTCTCCCAGGACTTGTTTGGGTTGGCACTCTGAGCTGACAACCCTTGGCTCTGCTCCTTTTTAGCTACTTGTTTTCACTTTCCTTCTCCTGGAGTCAGAATAACAAAGCAGCTTTTGAAAAAGGGCTCCTTTTGGCTCATTTTCCATGAGCTATTGATAGGCATATTTGATAGCCAAACTCCTTCCCTTTAAAGTCCTGGTTTCATCTCTTTTTCATAGTCTTTGTTCTGTATCTGTTTACCTGCAGCAGGAATGAATGGGAAATAAGTAGGGGCAGCATAAGTCAGTGGCACCTGGGCGGTTTAAAACTAATTCAAGAGTTTGTGTTCCTGCCCTCAGGGTCTAACCGACCAGTTCGACAGACTCAGACATTTTCCTCTATATTCATATTTTGTGGTAGGTTTTGACCCCAGTGTCTTATACCCCGTTGACAAGGATGTATGAGCCACATCATTATGTAGATTATTTGCCTTCTGAGGAGTTAAAGAGCATTTTTCATAGCTCTTAACCCTGAGCGCCCTGAGTGATAACACTGAATAATCAAACCTGTCGGAAGGAAAAGAATTTCTAATAAAAAAAAAATAGTTGCATTCTTTACTATCTTCTGAAAAGCTCATTATTTTTATTTTGGAAAACACAAAACATACGAAAAGAAAAAACCCAAAGACACTTTTTATTTAATGAAAGAGCCTCCTGAAAGTTTATTATCAGAATATCTTAGCTTTTGCTAAGATTCTTTTTTGTGGATTTTTGTGGCATGTGGGATCTTGAAGAAGCTAACAAAGTAAAAGTAGGGTCGACAGAGATCTGTGCATGTGTAAGAATTTGTATTTGTCTTCTAGGTGAATTTGGAACAGATGTTGTTCACTAAATTTATTGCCTACCATAAATGACTGAGCGTGAGCTACTAATTTGAGGGACTCCCAGGTGTGCAGTGCTGCAAAAATACTTCACTGTTGGTCAGAACTTGCTAGTCACAGTGCCCTCCTACAAATTACAGCCCATCCAGTCCCATCCAGGCTTTATAATTTATTTTTTTTTAATGCATACTTTCTGTGCAAAGCTGCACGCTTTGTCGCACAGTCTTAATTGCTGCGTATGAAATCGTAATTAATCTTTATGGCACACCAGTCTAATGCACCAAGTTGTTTATACACATCCCTCCTTCAGCAGTTAGCACAGCACGAGGCACCTTTCCTGGCCATGCCCACTTCTGTGCGTGGTTCTCTGGTTCTGTGTGGGGCTGCAGTTATTTTACAGTGAATTTACCGAGAATCGGAAACTCTCAGAGCTCCCTACCAGCTCTGTCTTGCCATTCCTCTCTCTCTGACTGAATTCCCACGGGTTTTTGCATGCACAGATTTGAAAGGAAGGTGTGAAATTCCATCTCAACTGAGGCTCCTGCTTTTATGAAAACGTGGTTTCCCAGTATGTCCAGGGTGGCCATTAGCTGAAATTTGTGGATTCTGAAGGGGTTGTTATTAGACATGCTCCTCAAAGTCGCACTGCCAGTCTTGGAGAGATTACCAAATCCCTGCTTTTCACAAAATTTGAAAGGGAGATCTGGGAAAGCTCAAATAAATGGTTGCAGAAACTCTATTCTTCTGTGGCATTGGGCAGCCTTTCTAAATATTTCTACTTTACTGGAGAAAAATATTAAGTCTTTACAAGCATTGCATAAAATAACTCCCAACAAGCACACGTGAGGGAGAGAGAAGAAATCTCAGCTCTGTAGTCATCTAATAGAGCTGTCATAGCACAGGGTAAACACCAGGCTTCTCTGGGCAATGCAAAACAGCCAAGCAGAATCGAGGTTAAAAACAGCCTTTTTTTTGTTGCACTGGGAGCACTGAGCTTAGTGCTGTACAAACTTGACACTGTAGTTGAAATAAACAACGCTGAAGGTGATTTATTCTCTGTATTCTTCAGCTGGAGTTTTAGCAAAGCTAAGACCCAGTAATACTTCATGAGTTTAGCTGTAAACACAGCGTGAGATATTAGAACATTAATTCTCAGTGGAGTTGCAATGACCTTTTCAAAACCAAATTGAAGTCAATTTGCACACACAAGCCAGCCCAGGACAAAGAATCACAAACCTTTCGTAGTGCTCTGTGTCAGTTTAATTTGATTGAGTACATTCTTTTCCAGAATGATCACCTGATGACTGTATCTCTGAGGTCTCAGTAGTCATAGAGGTTAAATGATCTTCATAGGTAGGGGAATTACTTCAAACTGATGAAGTGCTTAACCTCAGGTTCTCATTGTTTTATGTCTTGTGGATAGTTCTAGTGAGGAAGATTTGCTTAAAAAGTGTAGCTCTGTCACGTACTGCAGATATTTTTTGGGAAGCAATTGTTGCTGACAATTGGATGTGGACAGAGCTCCACTGGCCTTACCAGTTTGTACCAGCAAAGAAAGTAATCCTCTCTGGGCAAAAGGGTCATAAACATAGATCCAGAAGAAAGAAACACTCATGGAATAGGATTTCAGCAAGGTTTCCAATTTCAAGTCAGTTGGCCAAGCTTGAAATATAGCGCTTTTTTTCTGAGTCTGTTGTATCCTTGGTTTTTTGGGGTTTTTTTGGTTTTTTTTGGATTTTTTTAAATTAGGATAGCTTCTATTGTCTGGAATAGAAGGTTTGAAGTAATGTTTGTGATGAAAGGGCAAGTTTAAAAGGTGTCTATGGAATCTGGGGTCATAAATCTTGGAGGAATTCAGGAGGCTTTCTGCAGCTAAAATCTTGCTTTCTTAGATCTTCTTTCTTCCTTTTTATCTCCCTGGCCACCTCAAAAAAAAACTGTGAAAGATTTGCAACCTGTGGGAGTGTGTAAATAATTCAATGAGTGGTAAACAGAAGAAAATTACTGCACTTCAGGGATGTTACTGTCTGAGTGGGAGTTGATGTTCGAATCTGTGATATTTTTTGTTATTTGCTGCATAATGCTTTAAAATTCAAAATAGGAACAACTTTGCACAGCAAGACTTTATAGGGTTCAAGTCTAGTGAGTAGAGTGATGTAGATGTTATGGTGTTCCTAGTAATTTGAATTACTATATACTAAAGAGAAATGGAGATGCAGAGGGAGTTTTTATATGTCTTATTTTATTTTAGACTTTGCCTTGTGTAGCTTTGTCTCAGTTCAGTTATGGGTAAAGGTTAGTTAGTGTCTAAATCCGTGGAAGCAGTTGCAGCAGGTTAGTCTGAAAAATGGTTTTCATCTTGTCCATTCCTCATCTTTGCTGAAAAGTGTAGGAGAAGTTAACTCAGGCGTGGGTTTGGGACCAAGGACATGTGGAAATCAACAGTACTGAATAATCTATGTGTTCAATATGCAGAGAGGCTCCAACTAGAAAGTCACACACCATGGCAGAGTTTGTGTCAGTAGAAGAACACACTGAATTTACAACAAATTACTGAGTTTCGGATTTTTTTTGGTTTTGGTTTTTTTTTTCTCCGATGGATTGCTTGTACTTCATGTGCCTACTGCCACTTAGGGATTATGAAAAGCTCTCTTTTTCTTGCAGATCACCCGGTGAATGAATTTTTGGATCTGTTCAATCGCCACATGCTTCCTCATGCAATAGATGAAACCCACATTGATGCAGAGTCAGCTCAGACTGAGCCCTGTACTTCAGACTCTGTGCAGGATTCATCTGAATATATAATATTGGATCCTTTCTTTCCAAACTATGCAGAGTTTGAAGAAGATGAAGACTGTGAAAATACTACTGATGTTACAACTCCTCCAGCTTTGCAGTTCATCAATGGGAAGCAACAAGTTACGAGTGCGCCTAAGAGCACAAAAGCTGAGGAGGCGAGGAGTGACCAAATTGAAAGCGTTGCACATTCCAAAAACGTGACCTTTTCTCAAATCAATGAAACAAACACATTTATTATAAATGAATCTGAAGCTTCTGGTACTATGCAACCAAGCAAAGCTGGAGAAGTAATAGGGGCGTTTGAGGTTACACAACCAACATCAGGGGCCGCAATGTTAGAACCTGTCTATAGTGGGGAGTCTGAAGTTGTTACAACAGATAAATCAATGGCCACCACACCTTCACACGAGCAGTCTCTGCTAAACAACAGAGAGACCATGACATGGCAGGGAACTGAGGAGAGCTCTACTAAAGGTAGCCAAAACCTGCTTTTGATTTCTAGTGAATCCTCTGGAGATGGCTCCACGGAATCTGATCTGTCCACTTCAGTCTTAGAAATCGTGACAGAAAGGAAAGAGGATGAAAAAAATTCTGGTATAACATCTTCTCCTGATGGATTTACTGTGGAAAGTTCTGCTGTAACCGCTCCTCTGGAGGCAGTTTTTATTCCTGCTACGGTAGACGAAGGTGTAACTGACCTTATTCCAGAAGAGACAACCCCTGCTCCAGGAGACCATTATAAAACAACTATTAAACTTAATGCAAATTCCCCTGTTGAAAATATTCTGGAAACAAGTCACACAGCAAAGCCTGAGATGAGTGCTGCTTCTTTTATGGTTCTGGAAGGCTCTGGAGATGTAAAAGATAGCATCACTGTAACTTCAGCCGTGACAGAGGAAATAGCAGTAACAGAAACACTTTCAATGCAAGATATTTCCTTGGGCTCCAGCGCAGCACTGCCGACAGAGTTTTCTGTAACTGATTCAGCAATCACCTCTGCTTTGCCCAGAGCTATAAGTACTCCTTATTCTGCTTTTGATCAAAGTCCTGAAGTAACTGTTGCCACCAACTCTGTGTCTGAGCTTATTACGGAAAAAGTATTTGCTAGCTCTCTTGTAACTGAAAAGGATATTGATGATGAAAAAGAAATACAGACCACTGTTTATTCAGGTCACCAAAATTCAGCTACTGCTGCAGAGGAAAATTTGGATTTGGGTGAACTTGGGAGCACTACAAGTGAAGTCGGAACTGTAAGTCAAGAGCCACTCAGAAAAACAGTACCAGGTACCACAGGTTCTGAAATCAAAAAGGTCACCACCATTCCTCTCTTGAGAGAGAAGAAACTTTTTGTAAATGAAGGATCAGCAGAAGAGCCAGCAGACATATTTTCAGGGGGTCCCACAAGCAAAGTGGTAAGTATTGGCTCCCCATTTATTGATCCAGGTTCTGGAGACATAGATTTTATCATTGAGTCTGCTACTTTGACTTCGGTTCCGTTAAGGCCTGTCACTGAAACACAAACAGAAAGGTACGAAGGAAAAGTTTACAGCACAGATGATGCTCCACCGAAGGATGCGACAACACTATATGAAAAACATGCAAGAACAGATGAATCTGCAGTAACAGTTTCGAGTACTGGGTCAGAGAGCCTCACAGAGGGGTCTGGAGTAGAAAGTCAGATGTCCCTGGATATGTTTAGCACAAAAAACCCAGGAGAACCCAACAAGGAGACAGAATCAACCTACACAGCTCCTTCTGACATAAAATCTGGTTCTGTAAGAGAGATAACATCTCACATTGCACCAGGAGTTGAAACTGGAGATTTAGAAACAGATGAGGCCACATCATCCCCAGAATCAGTGGTCAGTAACAACCCTCACGGGGATGTGGTGACACATGGTACTGGCAGTTTAAAAACAGTAGCTGAACCTACAGAAAGCAAAGATGCAAAAGTTCGTTCTTCAACTGTCTCATTGGGCAAGATTTTCCTGATTGAGCATGGCTCTGGGGAAGAAATCAAAGATGACAGCAGCACCACAAAACTTAT
The DNA here is from genome assembly GCA_013398055.1 of Ifrita kowaldi. Lineage (NCBI taxonomy): Eukaryota > Metazoa > Chordata > Aves > Passeriformes > Cinclosomatidae > Ifrita > Ifrita kowaldi. The sequence continues at coordinate 64,013 of VZRS01012468.1, forward strand.
GTCTAATGGACCTAGTGAAGAAATATTTGGAGGTCATTTCTCAATTACTGACCAGGGATCTGGAGAACCAGACACATCCACTGGATCATTTGCAAAAACAGCAGTTGCCCCTACTGGGAGACCAGAAACATTGGAGAAGGATGACAGGCAAGCTGTCAGCACATCACCTCTGGATCTTGCCTTCACTACGGACACTGGTGAGCAGGTCACAAGTTCTGAACATGAGGTAACCTCTGTGGGAACTGCATGGGACATGAGAGCTGAAGAGAAAACCACTGATGAGCTGTCAGTGAGAACTTTTTCTACGAAGATTCCTTTGATGGAAGAGATGCATTCTGGGGAAGAGAGGCCAAGTGAAATTTCACCAAAAGCTTTGGAATCTTCCGAAGAAACAACAACAGACCTGTTCTTGAAAAGTACACCGGCTAGCCATGAACACCCGGGATATTTATATGTTCCGACTCTCAGTCCATATTTGGAAGAAAAAGAATTAGAAACTGAACCTGTTAAAAAAACATTTTTGCCATTTAATGATGACAAAGTAACTGAGCCTGTAACAATTGAAAGGAAATTCATAAGCTCTCCAGTCACAGTTATAGAGCAAGAGGAGGAGCTGGTGCAAAACATGTTCCCTACAAAAGATATTCCCAGAACATTCCTGACACCTACGGAAGAAAAACTGTCAAATAAGGAGCTCATTGGTGATCCACTGTTTTCAGGACAGGGGTCGGGAGATGATCGAGGTGTTGTTCCTTCTGTAGTGCCATTTATTGTCAAGGAGATCAAGACTACCTCAAGTCCTCAAATTTCCCAACTCACAAGTATGGGACCTGAACTTTCCACCGACAAGACACAAGACTTTGAAAGAGGAAGCACCCCAGCAAATGTTGAAGTTAATGAAGAAGTCACAAGTGCTGCAGCCGAGCTGTTGCCAGAAACTGGAGACCAGTTCCCCACCTCCACGGTCCTCAGTTCCCCAGCTTTAGCAGAAGACAGCTCCAAGAGCTTCATCTCTAAAGAGATTGAAGACACCACACATTATTTTGTTGCAAATGAAGAACCTCAGGACAAGGAAACTGACTATAGGAGAGGAGAAAATGAAACAGACAAGACAACAGCCACTTCTAAAGGTATTTCTCAGGAGGAAAATTCACATTTTCTGATTAAAGGTGTCACAACTCCTGTGTCTGTTATACTGAATGGAACTCCCAATCCTGAAACAGAGGAATCTCCTGTAACATCAACAACAAAAATGCCAGGCAGACTGTTACCTGAGAGCTCTGGGGAAGGATCTGGCTGGGCTGGTGTTTCAGATTCATCTTCCCCTGATACGTTTACTCATTTCTCAATACCCACTGTATCCAAAGTAGAACTAAATGTTTCATCTAGTGTCCCTGGACGTGTTTATTCCGAAGTTATGACCACAGAGGCACCAAGAGATGGGTCACAGACTGCGATCACAGGACTAGCCTCCCTTTTTACAGAAGAAACAGAGGTTGTGGCAAATCCGTTTGCTGTTCCTCCAAAGACAGCTTCATCAGAAGAAGTAACAAGCGACACTGGGTTATATGAAAAAATTATTCCCATGCTTGATGACAAAAGAAGTGTTATATTGAACGTTTCTGTTTATGGTGATATTACCCTGATTGAAGAACGACTGCAAACCCCACCAGAAGAAACAACTATTATAGACATGGATCACCCAAAGTCAATGCCTGAGGATATAATAAGTGTTCAGACAATGCCAAATCATGTTACGCAGTCAACATATGGCTATGATGATAGCACGACAGCTGAAGGCGAGAAATATCTTTCCACTCCCAAGTTTTCCATAGCCAAAGAAAAGACACTTGGATCTGGTGATAGTCTTCCTCTGTCTACTTCCAATCCACCAAGCAGAGAGTTGGTGACTTCTGGGCACAGACCAACCTCAGATGTCATGGATTTGGGCTCAGGGAACGACATGAATTTTGCCACAGAAACCCTCACCACCATTGAACCCTCTGAACTGGGCATTTTCCTTCCTACAGTGCCATCTCTGGCAAGCCCTCAGGTGCCTCATGAGTCTAAACCTGTTGTAACCAGCCCCACAGAAGACACCTACGAGCCAAGTACTTCAGCAAACAACCAAGTAATAGCAGATCAAAGTGAAACAGTCTCTGGCTTTTCTGGGATGGGCCAAGAAGAACTGACTGATAATCAGCCCGTGGTTCCTTCTCTTGCACCGGTTGTAACTGGTGAGCCAGAAAAGGCTTTGACAACTGGCAAGCTTGAGTTAGGTGCTGTCACCACACAGCCTACATCCCAGCTGACAACTGTGTCACCTACCACGAGTGCAGTGGATCGTCCCTCAGTGTACACAAACACGAAATCAGCATCAACTGAGTATGAGGAAACAGATCCAGTGAGTTTTTATTCTGTTCCTCAAACTCCTAAATCCTCAGTAACTGTTCATTTAGTAAACGGAGTATCTGAGTACCCTGAGGTAATCATTACGAGCACATCATCGTCATCATCATCATCAAGGGATTCACGTCAGTCCAATCATTCATCAGGAGAAATCATCAAAGAGGTTAGTTCTGGTATTACAGCAACATATAAACCACCCACTACAGACCTTCTTGACACAACAGAGCCTTCTCTGCTGGAGCTCTCTCCTGAGCCTGTTTCAGACAGCACAAGCACGGAAAGCACTCCTCACTTTGGTAGGCTTCTAACAGGCAGGCCAGAGGAGACAGAAATCCCTGTAACTGATTTAGCTGGTGAGGAAGAAGCTGCTGTTTCGGGAGATTCTCCATCAATACGTGTCTTGCCTACTGCTTTTCTGAATTTTGGAGAAACAGCGAGCACAGATGTTCCAAAAGTCAGCACAACAGAAGTCGAGGCTTCCTCAGGGAGAGTGAATAACCCCCACCAAGAGGACGACAGGAGTACTGAGAGACAAAACCCCTGGCTCGTGTCCACAACTGTTTCAGACTCACCCAACAGCATCGAAAGTGAAGGATTTAAACCTGGCCAGGAAGCAGTCACGATGCTAGCCTCATCTTCCCAGCTTTTGGAGGGAGGCACAGAAACACAATCAGCTTTGTTTGGTCAGGGGGAGATCACAACCATCTCTTCTAACATTGCAACAAACAGCCTTGCCCCTGGAAACAGTCCCTACCAAAACGAGCTGTCAACACTGAGCTCTGAGGAGCCAAGCACTGTGGAAGCCGTAACTTCGTCATTTTCCCTTCCAGAAGTCACAAACGGATCAGATTTCGTGATTGGCACCAGTGTGGGTTCAGTTGAAGGCACAGCAATGCAAATTCCAGGTAACTTCCCAACTATGATCCCTGTCGTGTTGTGTGTGTTGTGGTACTTGTGAAGGTGTTGGCCGAGCTCTGGTAAGAGGTGTGACAATCAGAGCTCCGCGCGAAACGACAACGGACCTTGTCACCCTCCAGCTGAGAAATCGGCCTGGTTGTGACCCCTGCAAGGTGGAGGAGGATGGGGGGCTGCCAAAAAACCCAAGCCCAGTGACTTTCCGTCGGTGTTTGCAGCGTGGAGCTCTGGATCAGACTGGAGGTAACCAGCCAGTTCTAAAAGACAGGAAGGTAACATTGGCTGTGGCAGGGAATTCAGCTGGAATGATTTCATTCGCCAGTTTCCAACAGGTGTTTTTATCTGATGGCTTTTCTCGTGAGCGTGGTGACAGTTCTTACACAGTCGGTTTATAGGTAGGGCTGTTTCTAACATCTTGCTGTTGACTTAGAGAGCAACAGGGCACGTTTTAGGATCAGTTTTCTGTAAAAATGAACTTCTCTTGAGCTACAAGAGAGGTTTCCCACAAGAGGAAACCAAGACGTTGTTTTCAGCCTGTCTGTAGCTTTAACTGGTTGATACAGTGTCTGTCTCTTAAAAATTACAAAACTTTTTGTTAGGTGTCATTTGCCACAGTGTTTTTTGCCCCGTGATGGTTATTGGGCACCATTTCATCAAATACATGGGTGACGCCAGTAGTGTCACTTCAATTCATATTTTGTCTAGGTACAGATGAGGAAGGAAATAACTGAACTGGCCTGATTTTGTAGGTTTTTCTATTATTTTTTCTCAAATAATCCAGGTAGCTGTTGATTTGAAAATGTTTACTTGGCAATTATCCAGTCTGTAGGAGAAAAAACACACAAAAACACCACTAAGGTTCTTAACAGAGCCCACATTTGTGACTTTCAGTGAAGCAGTCCTAAAACCTATTGAATGGATGGGATCAGATCCTTTCCGAAACCTCCAAGGTGAAATCCTTAATTATTTGATTACAATCCTAAGCCTGTGTATGTAGGATTTCCGTCTGGAGGCTTTCAGCTGGACCTTCTGCATTCCCATGCCTAGACAGGGAACTTGATATTAAGACTTTGAATGTCTAATTCACAACAGTAAAATAGATGTTCTTACTTTTTTTTTTTTTTTAAAATAAATCGTAGTCAGATTGTTTTGGGAAAATGTGATCAAAAAGTCTTAATTTTTCTCAAGCCTCTGATTTACAGAACTCTCTTGCCCATTTTGCAAGTTTTCAAAGGCAGGGCTTTATTTTTGCATCCCACAAGGACTGTCTTCAGGATTTCCTTCTCTCTCTGAGAAACTAACTCTTAAAAATGGTTTAGTGTGTACTTGTTTGTGTGAGTGAGTGCTCCTAGGCATGAAATCAAATGCAAATACCCAGGTATCTAAACTCAGTGGAAATAAACATCACTGGAAGGCATAAACCTCTTCAAGGAAATGGTATTTAAAAGCTAACTCCCGTAACAACTGAGGATTTCACAGCAGGTAAGTTTTCATCTCAATGTTTAGTCCAGTTATAAATGTATTCAGTGTCTTTGTTTGTAGTCTTTAAATGTATTTTAAAGACAGGCAGGTGGGAAATACACATGTGAGAAAAGAAATAAGACTTCGTGGGCATTGATTGATTGAATATGAGGGAGCCAAACAGCAGCAGCCAGTCAGTTTGTTCTGTGTACCCTGTCATTCTGCATAAACTAACCCTGTTCAAGAAAAAAGCATTTTCCATTCATTTTGCATATGTTTAACTGTTTTCAGCTATAATTAATTGTCATGTCATGCAAACTAAATCCTCAGCAGAGTATCATGACTGCCAAATATAGTACATATTGCTGTGAAAAACATGTAATTGTGAGAGTAATTTATGTTGGTTAGTAGTAAATGCTGTATTATTGTTAATGTTGAAAGTAGTGATGCCTGAAGACAAGTTTTACTGTTTTATAAATCTTATTTTTGGTAGTGAAGTATGTTAATAGAGTTTCTGTAGCTACAGTAAAGCCTGCACCAACAATGCAGCAGTGAAGAAAGATTTGTTGTTTTTCTCCCGAAAGTCAAAAATACACCATTTCCTTGAAACTAGGGAGCCAAATTCCTTTTTCTACTTGTTTAACAGGCCAAGATCCGTGCAAGAGCAACCCCTGCCTCAATGGTGGTACCTGCTACCCACGTGGTTCCTTCTACATCTGCACCTGTCTGCCAGGTTTCAACGGGGAGCAGTGTGAATTAGGTAAACTGGTGCCACCTGGGTGCTGATTAACTCAGGTTTAAAGCTCTTGTGCGTGAGATCTGGAGTGCTTTGAAGTTGAAGGCTGCATGGATGTTTGAAAAATTCTACATGAGGCCCTACTTCAGGACAATTCATTGGAGAGTTCCCCATCTTCTCTCCCATTTTCTCTCTCCCCATAAAGTGCACAGATTTTGCACAGGGGCTCAAGGAACTGTAAATGAATGGCAGGAGCTGGAACTCACAGTGTTGAATTCCAAAACACACCAAATAAAACAAAATAGACATTAATATTTGGGATGGTTCCCCAAGAGCTTCACATAGTTATTTGAAAGGCTGGTAAAATAAACTAATCCCAAATGTGACTGGGAAGCTGAGCACTAAACACAAACTTGAAATTTTTTGCAGGAAATTTTAAATAGTATCATAATCATAGGCATCTTTGGTATAAATGAGTATTCTGGTAAAAATTCTAGCTGAGAAACCTTTTCCAGTTGCCTGTGACATCTTTGCACCTCCTGTGACTGTAGATTTCAAGAGACTCACCAGTACAGTTCAGAATAACTTTTCCTTCCAGAAAGCCAGCCAAAGTATGATAAAATGACTGGAACAAGTAAGACCTAGCGTAAAATTTGATCAGAGCATATTTTAAAATAGAAATATTTTTTTAAAAAGCCTTCCACATGATGCAGCAATTATTTTTAGTTGTTTGTTGGTTTGTGGATAAGTCCAGCTTCTTTCTTGTATTTTAATGAGTGAACGACTACCAGCAGTTCGTTTTTGGATGGAGATGTTTGCAAAATCTGCATTGAAGTTTAAGCTGTGATTGTTTCAGAGGAACAGCACTCACTAGGAAACACCATACGGTCTTTATGAAGACACTAGCTTATAACCTGTGCAAAAGCAACTTGTGCTGGAAATAATTATATAAAATGAACTATTTTGCTCCAATTTAAAATGTGAAGACAAGGTATTTTAGCAGCTAGAGGAGGCAGGGACAGATATGTTATTGGTTTAGTGTTCAGAACCATGGGTGCTATGATGTTTTGTCCTTGTCTTGATAAGATTAAACAAGAAAGAAATGAGAAACGCAAACCAATAAGATGCCAGGGCCTGCTGCTCTGAAGATAGAAATTAGCAGTCTGTTTAATGCTACGTGATAAGTGTTCCAATATTTGAGTTTCGTGAAGATATTTGAGGTCCCTGGTGGTTGATGGGAATTTTTGTTGTGCCAGGTCAAATTTTCCCCCAGGAGAACTCTGCACACTGCATGGCATTCCTCTTTCTCACCCACACAGTGACCACTGGGATCTTTTGCAATACTTCATTCTTGTGCTCTGAACTGGTCCCAGGCACCAGCGTGACTAAGGCTGCAGAACACTTCCCTCCTGGGAGCTGGGTGGGTAATAAAACCCCTTCTGTTTTGTGCTGCAGATATCGATGAGTGCCAGTCCAACCCGTGTCGGAACGGAGCCACGTGCATAGATGGCCTCAACACCTTCACCTGCCTGTGCCTGCCCAGCTACGTTGGGGCTCTCTGTGAGCAAGGTAAGGGCTGTTCCCTAACCTGTGCTCCTGGACGCCCATTTCCATCCCAACACCCTTCTGGAGGGATGGGGCAAAGCCTCCTAAAAATGAGAAGGTGGAAGAAACTGACAAAATTCTGCTGGAAGTCACCGGGGTGAGGAGAACTCCAAATTTTTGTTAGACTCCCCCAACTTGTGGTTCAGGGTTTTTCCCCATCTCTCATTTTGCACAAGCCCTACCCACACGCTAACCTGAGTGGAAGCCATGCTGCCATGTACCCAATATAAACTGATATAGCAGGCTATTTCTATGTCAAAACAACAGCTCTCAGGTGCTGCTTTTCAGCCACAGTTTTCAGGTGGCTCCAAGCCTGCTTGCTTATGTTGGCTTGCAAACTGCTGGGAAGGCACATAATGAGGCTGTGTCATTACTGTAGTGATGTGTAATGGGTACTTTCTGACCTGGTCTCTCCCTCAAAAAGTCACATGTAGTGTAAAAGACATATCAGAACCCATCACCTTCAAAAAGCATCAGTGACATGTAGCAATAGTTTAGTGAATACGACAGATTATATATCCATCTACTAGGGAACACAGCTTTGACAGCTTCATCCCACAGTTTTTGAAATTATTTGTTCAGGGACTATTTTAGGAAAAGTAGGTGCAGGATTATCATTACAAGGAGATTGTAAACGGCTTTCTAAGCTGGAGAAGTGAAATGAGATTGAAAAGCCAAGTGCCTGTAGTTGTCAGAAAATCGCCTGCAACAAACCCCACTGCATTTACAGGCAACAATTACAGTGCAAAATGCTTACTCAATATGTGGGACAAGGAATAGGGTAGCAACATTTGTTCTGTCAATAAAATTAATGAAGGCATTTCTGTGGGAAAAAGGAATGGTGTATTAAAGTGTACCTGCTAAAGCTTATGAAAATTTTTTTTTTTTCCTGTTTCTTCAGCTGAATGATTTTGGTCACAGGTGAATGAACTAAACTGTTGGATTTGCTTAATTAATATAGTGTGTTTTCATGTTTGTTTCTCAGCTTCAATGAAGAGCGGTGTGCAAACTCTTCCAGCTCAACCTGTAGAGATTTGTTTGTTAGCGATGAAAAATCTCAGGGCTGACCAGATTCAGCATTTTCACTGTTTAACCTTTTCAGCAGTCTGGCTAACCTTGTAACTTGAGAAGGCTTTCTGAATCTTGTCTCCCAAATTAAAAATTGATGGTGTTTTCACACCAAAAGAAATAAATGTTCTCACTCTCTTCCTCCTCCCCTTCATTCCAACAAATCCATAGCAGCCAGTGGCTCTGAGTGACATGGTAGCTTTAAGCTGCTTTTTATGACCAACCTGAGAGTGCATTTTAGGTGGTTAATGGGAACATTTCCTAGTTTGTCAATCAGAACCAGAGCTGTGCTCTCTCAGCTTTGGAATTTAAATTTCCTCCACTTAAAGTCCTGCAGTGGTTTGGGACCTGGGAAAAGGTTTTAGTGCCAAATTTCCACTCCACCAGACAAAATAAAACTGTGTTGGCGATTCAGACATGGTTGTCTGGCAAGCAGGCTTTATTTCAAGGCATCAGTCCTGACCTCACTAGATTTAAAGACCAGCCAGGACGACAGAATGTGCACCTCGGTGCCACAGGAAAGGTGGAGCTCAGCACACCGAGATTATATTTCATTACTTCTTTTTTTTTTTTTTTTTTTTTTTTAAATTTCAAATATACTATTCATTTCAGAAAGCTTAAAAAAAAAATCAGGCTAAAGGGATTTCTTAGGCACAGTGCTGAGCATTCAAAATGCCGTGGGAGGGAATGGGAGCAGGGAGCATTCACTGCCTTTGGAAATGAAGCTCAGAGTAGGAGATCACCATATCTGCACCCACTACACTGGTCCAGGAAAAAAGTTCAGAGCTCAGAATTTCACCCAAAAGCCCCCGTGGGACTGCTCTGGACTGAGGGATCTTTGACAGGGGTATCATGGTTGTGTCAGCATCTGGAGGGGATGTGACTGGGGGACAGCACAGCTGCACGTCAGGAGGCTCTGGCAGTGGTGAAGTTAAAGGAACCTTCTGGGTGATCTAATCCAGGCTGAGGCAAATCAGTCCTGAGACTCAGGGAGATGGAACTGGCTCCCTGACAGCCCTTCCTCTTGCCAGGTGGAAAGAGTTCAGCAATCTGAGCCCGGGAACATCTTCCTGAAGAGAACTGCATTTGATGCTGGAAATAGTGCAGCTGAAAGTTCCTTGAAGAGCTGCTTTCAAACTAGATTGTTAGCTCAGTTAAGACAGCACCACTTCTGGTGCAGGTGAGATTAAAAGGGGTAATATCCTCTTTTGCCCAGCACCTGCATCTTTTTAAAGGAAAGATGCATATTCTACTTGTCACTTGGTGACCTTTGAACATTGCCCCTTAATATTCATAAATATCCCCAAAGCACTTTCTCAAAGAGTGACTGCAGGCTGCAGTAAATCTTGGTGTGAGTTCTATTCTGGGAGAGCCATGAGTCTTTCCATTGTCATCCCTCTGTGAAAGGCCCCTGTGACAACTCTCAGGAAACTGTAGAGACTTGCAACTTGAACCCCAGTTTTAAGGGTGAGTTCTCTTTATGAGAACTGGATGAGCACCTCTGTGGATTTTCCTCCTCCTTCCTTGGCTGGCTAGAGTTTCTTTTTCTTTTTCTCCTTTTGCTGCTCCAGCTGGTGTCTACCTGCACTCAAAGAGTGTTTTAAACTCAAAGTTTGGCTTCCTTGCAGCTGGACATGTGTGCAAAAATGGCACATATGTGTGTTTGTAACAGGATGCGGCTCCTCGGGATAATTCAACCAGCTGTTCCCTTTCCAGGTTCTGAAAACAAAAGAGCTGTGGTTTTTAACCACCCTATCAGGAGCCATGCTTTGTTATAGCCCAAGTTCTTTGTTTCAATGTCTGTGATTACTCCAATCTCCTTTAACTCACTTTGTTCCCAAGGCTTGGTTGAAGTAGTTGAGAGGGGCTGAGGGAAAAGATACTTTCTGAAGACAGATGGTCTCTTACTGATGTCTATCAGCTGAAAAGGGATTATTTTGGATATTTACTAGAGAAATGGGTTTCTCCTCAAGATGTGTGGGCTAAGTGCGTCCAGCATTTCCTCATTAGCTGAAGGCAGAGAGTCACTGATAAAATTCACAGCTGAGTAAGACTCTCATTATATTCTCGTACCTGCGCCAGTCTTTATTTCCTTTAAGCCTCTTTGGGAATTTCTTTAAAGACAAGGGACCTATTGTCAGCAGCTATTGAAAAAGCAGTCCCTATTTATGTATCAAACCTACAGAGAACTCTGGTTTTAATGCAGAATTTAGGGATGTTGTTTCACATGTTCAACTGCAGTTGCAGAGAACAGAAGCTGTGTGAGTAACTGCTTGCACACAGCACTGAAAGCCCCTGTAAATTGTCATAAATCCTAGATGAGTTTTAAAACACCACAGATATGGTGAGCAGTGTTTCAGTCTTTCCATCACATGCTGGGATAAGGTTACAGAAATCTGTGATTGGGTGCACGATGAATGGGAAATGTTGCACTCAGTAAAGGCCTGCACCTACTCTGCTCACTGTGGTTGGGTCAGAAAATTTACAGCCACCTACAATTAGGGTCTAGTGGTCCAGTAGAGGCACTAAAAATTTATACCCATGTGGAAACCTTTTACCTTTGTGTTGCCCTTTCAGCTTTCTTCATCGAGTAAGGGATGCACACTGAGCACAAAGCACTGAAGAGGTGAAACTGTCCCCACATTTTTACTTGCCTGGTTTGCATTTTTCATCCTCTTGAATCTTCCTTTCCCTATTCATTTTTTTGCTCTTCTTATCGACGTCTCCTACTAAAAAAAACCAAAAAGCAGCTCTCGAAAACACCAACAACACAAACACCAAAAGCAAAATCCCCCTCAAAAAAACCCCAGAACTCCCAACCACTCCCCCAACCCCAAATAAAAAAATCCTCTTTTCCACCATCTAAAAACATAATGTATTTTATAGCCATCTGTTCTGGTTTTTTTGTTTTTTGTTTTTGGGTTTTTTTTATAGATTTGGAATATACACAGGTGCAGAAGTTACTTAACTTTTATGTTTGTCACTGTTTGGCACCTTTTACCCTAAGAAAAGAAATTGTATTATTTGTGAATCATGCTCAAGCAATTATATCTTATTTCGTGAATGCAGTCCTCTCAGTTTTGTGTTTTCAAGCCTCTGCCTCCCCAATGTGCCTTTCAGCAGATCTTCTCTCAAAACCTTCACTTCTTCCCTAGCAAAGGCCAGGGAAGGCTTGATTAGAATAGCCTGGAAATCCTCTCTGGCCACATTTTTCTCAGCTCCTTGATATTATCTGACTTGTTTCCTGTGGGACAAAGGAGTCCCTGAACAAGATAAAAAATAAAATCTTAAGTGCCTTCGCAAAGGACATAGGTCTGTTAGTCAGCCTCATGTGGTTAAACAAATGTTCTAGAAAGCCCAAGGCAGACTAAACTTTAAAAATTACCTAGATGCCAGAGATTAAAGCTGTGTCTGCAGCCTGCACCTCACACAGAATACAAGAGGGAAAGATATAAAAACTAACAATTTGGTTAGATAGATTACATTCCTTTATTCGTCGCTGGGATGACTCAAGGCAGAAACAGTTTTCTGCAGTTCAACTTCCTGGAAATAGAAGGGAGATAATCAGTGTAAGCTGTATTTATGCCTTTGCATTTGGTACATTTATGTCAATACTAATGACTTTTGTGAAATTATTTTGATAGCAGACTCCTAAGACAATGACTACATTATTAGTGTCAGAGAAATTCTGATAAGTGTCTGACGTGATGTGTTTGCACTTTGAAACCCATTTATGTACAGTAAAATCTAGTTTGTGTCATGGGGGATTTAAACCCTTTTTTTACAAAATAGACACTTTGGTGCGTCAGGATGGAAATGCCCTCTTCCTGCTGTGAATTAAGAGCCAGCTCTGTGCTGTGAAAAACTATTTCACAGTTGCTTTTTAGGTGGTTGTAGCTCAAACCTAAGTAATGCCTTAGTTAAGGTATTTGCAGTCATCAGCCCGTGGCATGTTCTGCAATATTTGGCTGTTCTTGTACTAATGCAAAAAGAGCCCTTTTGGCCAAAGGATTGTTATTGACCACTGACTACAGTGACTTACTGATAACGAGAAGTCCATTTCCCATCCCAGAGCATCTGCACAACTCTGGAAAGGCCGGAACAGTTGGCTTCAGGCGCGGTTTTGCTCGGGGGATTGATAAACCTCGGTGGGAAGTGGCAGATTCCCGTTGGGTGGGTGGGGCAGGGGAGGCCAGGCCTTGTGTTTCTGTTCCTCAGCATCCTGCCACTGAGGCCCCTCAGCGTGACCACCCTGTGCTGAGATAGCTGTGGCTGGAACACGCTGTAATCTTGGGCTGAAATGTCCTTTATGGTGCCACGGCATCTGTCATGGCTCGGAGCTCTCTGCATTTCCCCTGCTGTTTCTCCCACTCCTCCCCAAAACTCCCTCTTATCACTGGCAAGTCCTTCCTATCCTCAAGCACAGCTCAGACGCCTTCAGACATCACATTTGTTCTGCCCATCTTATTAATGCTGATTTTTTTTCTGTGATTCATCCCTGCAGAAGCAAGCTTGGAACAGAAACTCTGTTGTTTTTTGACATGCGTTCTGTTTACAGCTGCCTAACCTTGACAAAATAACGTCGAATCCCTGGGTTGTTCCTGTTCCAAGGCTTGTGTTTATTTCTCCTTGGGTTGAAAAGATACAGTAGCTGGTGTGAATTCTTTGTGTGATGCATTCTTATCAGCACCATGCCTCTTGCAAGCGCAGACAACGTGCAATTTCATTACTTTGTGTTTCAGCTTTGCAAACTTCCTGGCAAACTGATGCCTGAAGTTGACTTTGTCAAGGAACATTGGTTTTGGGGGAGGGTTTGGAGGCGTGAGTTCAGAAACATAATGTTGCAGCTTTGCTTCTGCGGATTGTACAATTGCAATAATTCCCTTTCATATAATGTTCAGTTATCAGTTTCTTCCAAACTTCAGTTAGTACAGTTGCTCGAAGAACCATTTGTCCTTGCAAGAAAAAATTCCCATCCCCACCTACAGGTTCAGAAAACTCTGATGAAATGTAGCTTCACTGCAGTCCAGCATCCAGGCATTTCATCCCTCCAGGGTTATGGATGAAGACGCCCTCCTGAAATTGCCCACATTCAGCCTAATTTGATCAGCAGAAATCCACAAATCTTCCAGTTGCAATTATACTCCTTAGATAAGTAATATTCTCGCAGCTTGTGCTGAAACTGGGTAGCAGAAGTGCCTGGAAGTGAAGTCTCAAGGATGAACATTTGCTTTTGCATGCCTTAACAGACCAGTTTTTCCTCAAAGCTTTGCCCCACGGAAAATCCATTGGCGTAGAAGAGGCGTGGCCGGTTTTGGTGCACTGACAGGGACGTGCTTTGTCTGTTTGCTGCAGACACGGAGACGTGTGACTACGGCTGGCACAAGTTCCAGGGGCAGTGCTACAAGTACTTCGCGCACCGGCGCACGTGGGACACGGCGGAGCGGGAGTGCCGCCTGCAGGGAGCACACCTGACCAGCATCCTGTCCCACGAGGAGCAGATCTTCGTCAACCGTGCGTACCCACTGGGTCCCTCTGCCTCACACTGCGGGTGCCACAGGACCAGAGAGAGCTGAAGGTGTCAGAGAGTGCCCAAAGGAGGGTCGTGGAGACGGGGAAGGGTTTAGGGAGGAGCTGAGGGCACTTGGCCTCTCCAGTTGGAGAAGAGGAGACTGAGGTCAGACATTGTTGTGGTCTCCAACGTCCTCGTGAGGAGCAGCTCTGATCTCTGCTCCCTGTGATGGGGACAGGACCCAGGGAAGGGCTGGAGCTGTGTCAGAGGAGGTTCAGGGCGGAGATCAGGGAAAGATTCTTCCCCCAGAGGGTGCTGGGCACTGCCCCGGCTCTCCAGGGAATGGTCAGCCCCGAGGCTGCCGGAGCTCCAGGAGCGTTTGGACAGCGCTGCCAGGGATGCCCAGGGTGGGGTTGTCGGGGTGTCTGAGCAGGGCTGGGGTGGGACTGGATGATTCCTGTCGATCTCATCCAGCTCAGGCTATTCTGTGACTCTAAGCAAGAGGGGTCACTGAGGGTTCAGAGCTGGTGAGATCTCCTCCTCAACACTCAGCTTTTACATCTCCAACTTAAAACACACTTGCAGAATGTTTAAAAGGCACACTTTGTGTTATAAATATTTACTTCTGCTGTTAATACAAGTTTTCTATGACTATTAAGTTATTATTTGTTAAACAGAAAATACTTTTTTGGGGGAGGAGGAAAACAGAAACTTTTGTGTTGGCATTGAAAGTTTTTGCAACACTTATTTTCTGGAGACTTAAGGTTTTTTGTATGTATGAAATCAAGCCAATGCCAACAATATCATGTTAGTTAGGCATAAAAAAGTAGTTCCTGTGTTGCACAATCTAGACAACACTGGTCTCAACCTAACCAAAGCTTGAAAAATGTAGATTAAAATATGTGATTTTAACATTTTTAATTTTTTTTTTCTCCCCCTCATATGTTCTCAGGTAGTAAACTAATTCTGTTTGCTTTGGTGGACACCATCAGGAGTGAAGAGACAGGGTTGTTTAAACCTGCTAGATGAGAATCTGCACTTTTATACACATCCCAAATTAAAATCAAAAAGCTGAAAAAGAGCCTCTAAACCAGTCGTTAGCACAAACAGCAGAAGAATCTTCAGAACAGGATGTCTGATTCATTCCGTGCAAATGATTTTCTTTGGTGAAATCTCTTCCATTTATGGGAAGGTTAATAGCAATTCCCTTTTGGTTCCCTAGGTATTGGCCACGACTACCAGTGGATTGGCCTCAATGACAAGATGTTTGAGCGTGACTTCCGCTGGACTGATGGTAGCCCACTGGTAAGATGCCTTTGAGCTGAAATCACTCGCTCATTTCTTTTTGTGGTGGCTTATCAAACTCCCGCGTGGTAAAAAATACCCAAATAATAATAATTAAAAAAAAAAAAAACACCACAAAACCAAAAAACCAAAAAAACCACCCCAAAACCCTGTAACTAAATATGGACCCAAGCAAGCAGCCAGTAAATTCATTTCGGGACACCTAATATTTTGTGGTTTAGTTCTAAAGTCTTGTTCTCAGTTCCTGTTATTGTATGTGTGGGAACTCTCGAAGGAATCCAGCAGAAACACTCAGAAATCTGAAACTGTGGTAATTTAAGGGTCTCTGCTGGAGATGCTTTGTATTCCTCTTGTCTTGTGCAAGGACCTGTGGGGCAATTCTCCTCACTCACCAGGATGCATTTTTGGGTGATGATCTGGCATCCCAGCTCTTGCCTTTGCTGGGTCTCTGGGGTGCACAGAGGAGCCTCACAAGTATTTCTGGAGCCTGTTCTGTGTGGCAGCTCTGCAGCAGCCATCCTCTACTGGTTCAGGAGACCTGTGACCCATAATTTACCCATAAAATTTTAAGATGCTGTGGATACCTCTTGCTGCCTTAAAACAAAAAGGAAAATCAGCAGAAGGAGAGGGAAAACCTCTTCACCCACCATCAATGAACCTAAATCAAAGGGCTGATGGACACAGGAAAAGATCAAGCTCTTCCCCATTCAAAATAATCCCTTTTGCAGGAGGGACAGGTGATTTATTTGCTGTTGAGCACCCATTACATTAAGAAATAGCCCAAACTGGTTATTATTTTGCCTTCCAGTACTAAACTCTTAAATCAGAGAGCATCTGGACCCAGGTGTTGTTGCTGCAGACCATGCGGCTACAGCTGATGTAGAAAGACACCTGGGGCAAGGCAGGCTTCATTTATTGCCATTTCATGTAAATAACCAGAGCCCTGAAGTTCTCTGAAATGGCAATAAATGAGACATTTCTGGGGGACATGGTTGTGTGTGGCAGGTGACAGCACAGAGGGGTGGGAAATGGTGGTGGAAGTTCCTGCTGTCTGCCTGCCCTGGTGGCTCAGGGCACCTGGGCTGGGACCATGGCACCCACCGGTGATTCCAGACCCCAAACCTCGCTGTGCAGAACAAGATAAATGCTTATATACTCCAAAGACAGGTTTGTTGTGCCACTGAATGAGGAATCACTCTGGTCTAGTGGAAGGTGGCCCTGCCCATGGTCCCTCCCAGTCCAAACCGTTTTGTGTTTCTATGGATTTGAGGAAGTTAAAATTAGAGCTGAGATGCTGTTTTTTACATTCATGCTGCTGACCGAATGGGGCATTATATTTTGACTGTAATTTTCAATTTTAAGAAATTAAGATATTCTAGGAACAGAGTGGTACCATCTGTCCAACAGATTTCTGTTCTGATTGATCTTTTTTCCACCTTAATTTTCTTTCATTTTTAACAACTTCCCTCTGTCTCTTCCTTCGGAAACAATTTAGGTGTCTCTTGAAATCATTTATGTTCATTGCTTCTATAGATTTCCCTCATAACTTCTTCCATATGGTTTCTGGATCCCATGGTTCTGAGCAGCTGCCTCGTTTGTTCCTTTTTCCCTGGTTTTTAACTAATTTCTCATACTTTCGAACCACTCTTGTGGTTACAGAGATTTATAACTTCTCTAGTAATTAATAGGAATGATAACATAATTAAATATATGCATCAAATCTATTTCCCTGATTATGTCCTAAAATTGCAGTGAATTTAAATACTATCTAGGCAGAAAATGAATTTAAATACTATCTAGGCAGAAAATTTTCATATTTTATGCATTTTCAGGTGAGCAGAATTCATGATAGCTTTAAATACATTAGCATAATTTGTGATCATAAAAATTAGCATTATTGCACCAACACTCGGGTTCTAACTCGAATTTCTGAGTTTAGAGGTGGCTCTTGCCTGTAGCCAAAATTTAAATAGCCTTGGCGTGTTTTATGCATCAGGGTGCATCTGTATTCGGCTGTTTCTAAATTGGTTTCCCAACTCTTTGCACTCTCCAAATAAATATTATCTATCCACAATTCTTTTCAACACTTCTGGCATAGGGGAAAATTTGTCAAGCCTGCTGGGGATCCCCCTGATATCAGTTTTCTTGGAGATGCTATCAGAAAAGTGATTGTGCAGCTACCAGTGGTGCACATTCATCTTTATCTTGATACTTCTTTGAATTTTCTCCAATAACAGCTTGGTTTAATCAAAAAAATCATGCTTGCATGACTTTATGAGGTCTAATGGATTAAAAATAAACCCCTAATAGTTCTGAGCATTGGGAGACTGAAAAGAAAAAGAAAATTAGCCACAACAACAACAGCAGCAAGACGTGTTGTGGGCGACAAGTTATAGTGATTTCTCTTTCACATTAATTTTCTTTCTGAACCAAAACAAGCCTCTAGAACTAGGAATCTCTGAACCACAGGTTCCACTACAACAACTCTTTTGCCACGTGGTATTTTATTGGCAATTTTGGGAAAAGGGATCAAATACCTTTTTTTTTCCTTCCCCTTTCTTTGTACCTAAAACATTTTTGAACCAATGCATTCAGTGGAAGGAAATCAGTAATTTTTTGACATTTTCAGCCTCTGACAAGTTGTGTTTTCCCAGATTTTTTTAAACTGAGGCCAAGAGCTAGCCACCATTAAATATGATATTTGGGCGAAGCATGTACATGAGAGTATAGAATTAAGGTTCTTACTGGGAAACCTACACTGAACCTAAAATAGCCTTGACAGGCTGTCAGCCCTTCTGAAAAAGACTGTTTAAGTGCCTAATAGTGGAATAAGTATAATAAGCCACTGCTGATACCTTGGAATTCCTTCTTTTTCACCCCATAGGAAACATTCTCTGTTAACAATTCATCAAAACCAGCAGCAGCAGCAGTCCAAAAAGAAAAAAAAAAAGAAAAAAAAAAGCCCCTCTATTCCTGTGCACATTTTGACATTTTTTGAGCTTCAACTGGAATTTATGTTGAACTTGCAAAAATAATGCCAGTAAGCAAGTCTTGGAAAAGATGAAGAGTTATCTTGTAAATACACGCTCCAACTCTCAGAATTCCTGGAGGAAAATTGGTGTCTGGAATAGTGAAGCGAGTACAATCAAATCCAGTGAGAAAGCAAGATATAGTACTGAAATCTTCTCGGCTCACATGACTTTTGTCCATGTTTGCATTGAGTCTGCCTGCTTTCCATAAAAAAACCCAAAAACTTTTTAGGACAAGGGAAATTATCCTAATAAAAGAGAAACAGGCCCACTCCTAAATCACAATATTGCAGGTTCTGCTCCTGAACAGAGAACTTGAGGAGGATTTTTGCTTTACCTCTCTGAAATGTCTGATGCATCACTATCTGTGAGATTTTAGGGGTTTTTTGCTGGTTTGTTTCTTAACTGCAAAGTGGTTTTTAATACAAAACTAGTTAGCATTTTCCTGCCTTTCAGGCAAAATGGCACAATCTTGTGCCGGGGGCTGAGCTGTGCAGATAAAGCCTCACCATCTCCTGGTAAAACACACATTTTCAGCTTGTTGTACCCACTGCAACCCAAACACAGACTGGGCTTGAGAAGAGCAAAATTACTTGACTAAAGTAGTTATGTCCTACCTCTCATGCCCTAAAGATTATTGGTCAGGTGGCATTTTCCATAAAGAAAATGGTTTTCAGGTGATTGATATATCATTACAGTGTTTGTTTTTTTTTTGCCAGACCAATTTGTTTATATTTGGCTTTTGTTTTGGTTTTGTTTTTT
>VZRS01012468.1:82847-93717 GCA_013398055.1 Ifrita kowaldi
TTTTTTTGCCAACCAATTTTTTTTTTTTTTGTTTTTTTTTTTGTTTTTTTTTTTTTTTTTTTTTTTTTTTTTGGAGTTTCTGTAAAAACCAAATTGGCTAAAGCCAGAAGTTATCTTGCAAGTGCTCCTTGGCTAAACTTAGGGCACTTTGTCCAATAAGCAGGATAAAACAGACTGTAATTACAGTAAGCTGTGGGGTCCAGTGGCTGCTCATATGTATCTGATTTGTTCTGATTTGCTGCACTGTATCTGGGTGGCAGGAAGCAATCTTTTCTCATCTGCATCATGTTCTTGCTATCTCTTTTTTTTTCTTTCTTATTCCTCTTATTTATTTATTTTTCTGTTTTTGAAAGAAGGAACTTTTCGGTAGTTCTGTTGTTTGGGAGATGTGGATTCATGTTCTGGAGCTGATGAGCCACACAACAAACCTGGTTTTGGTTCATCAATCCTTTTCTTTTTTATGTGAAGGGAAAGGAGTTGGTGGCAGCTGTGCTTGTGCAGCACAAAGAGTGTGTGTCCTTTCAGGAAACCGAGATCCTCACTTGTGGGGCAGGTTCAGTGAGAGCTGGAGATGAGGGGCCACTGCCACAAGCCTGGGCTGGCACTGGAAGCATCATCTGAGGTCGTGTGGACCAGCAGGAAGCTGCAAAATTTGTCAATTCTGCCTAGTCCCTGATTTCAGATAATTTGCCTCAAAGGTGGAGGTGGTGAGAGCAGGTCCCGAGGTGTGTTCAGAGAACTCGCAGCACCCCAACTCTTTTAGGGCTTTGCTATTCATTGCTTCCTGAAAATCAAGCCAATTTCTGGCCAAGACGTTTCAGGTATGATTACATTGATAGACTCAAGAGGCAGGAGAGAATAATATAGTGTTTTTTAGAGCATGTTTTGCTAGCTCTGCTTTTCTTCTGTTCAGGGTAGTTATTGGGCTGTTCTGTTGGCTTTGGTGTGGGAGAACATTACCTTCCCTCTGATTTACATTCTACAGTGGAATGAAAATGGCTCTATGTAGTCTTTATTTACATTTAGAAAATTACAGAATCTAAATTGCTCTTGTGCTTTACTGCAGACTTTTCTACCAGCATTTCTCTAACAGTGAACAACTCTTTCAAGTATGTATCAAGGACAATCTTCATCCCACAATTATCATGAAAAGCTCTAAGCAGTAAAAACAAACACATTTGGGAAATAACACAGTGTTGCAGGAGAAGAAAGCAAGCCCCAAACACTCACACAACTGTGGGAGCAGAGGAATTTGCCTACTTGGACCTTTTTATGCTTTAAATGTGATGCAATACAAGCTACAGAACAGCAAAACTTACATTATCAGCGGAGGCATTTAATAATTGATCAAAGGGATAAGAGGATACAATGGGACACTTGAAAATATGGCAGGGAAATCGAATTTAAATAATTCACTTAAGCCCTGTGGATGGTAACTTCTACAGCTGTAAAGCACACCCATCCAACAGGAAAAAAAAAAATTAAAAAAAAAAATCTGGTGTTGCTTTTGGCAGCTCCCCCTTTGTGTTTGGATTGCTGGCGTTTCCCTGCTAAGGACCCTTGTGAGCAGGCACACCAGAGAAGGAGCCCTTTGGAGCTATTCATGTTATGGATTAAGCACATACAGCTACTTGGGGCCGTGCCCAGGGCCCCCCACCCCACGAGGGGGGCTATTCACATCCCCTGGAAAACGCTGTTGATAATTAGTGCTTTGTAGGGCGGTGAGCTCACTGCCATTACATAAGATTAGTGCTGTAATAAGGAGCTGGCCAGTGTCTGTGGCCAGATTGTCTGTCACTAGGAGAGTGCTGCCAGCCAGGAAAGGGACAGGGCATTTTGCCACTTTTAAAGCTGTCCAGAGACGCTGCCTTGGTTCTCCTCCCCTTTGGCACAGGGGCGTTTATGCTTTGTGTTCTGCAAAGCTGGTTCCTCAGGTTGTCAGTGTTAGGAGCTACATTAAAAAAAACAAAAAAAAAAATTAAAAAAAAAAATTAAAAATTAAAAAAATGAAGGAAAACAAGCCAGAAACTTAATTCTGGCAAAAACAAAGCCCTCTCTTTTCCGTCCTTTATTGGTCGGTGAGACAGAAGGCTTTAACTTGAGCAAATCTGTAACTGCACCCCTCTCAGAAAGAGTAACTTCATTGAACACACAGACACACAAAAAAAACCTTCAAAAGGCATGCAGTATTGTAGGGAAGGAGCCTGCCTCTGAGGGTTAAGTAAAGCAAACAAACTAAAAAAGTGCTGTAGTCAGCTGCAAACAAAAAGCTCATTGTGCCCATGTCCCACAGGGTCCTTGGAGAAGGAGATTTTAAACCTACCAAATGTTTTGGTTCTGTGCTGCAGTCAGTCATTACGGCCTCTTTTTAAGATGCTCATTTGACCTGCATTTAAATGGAGGAGAGCTATATAATGTTATTAATGACAGGTATATTTTTGGTTCAGGATGTGGTAGGAAGGGCCTCTTGGACAAAGTGGGGTTTTGTCTTGCTTTTAGCAGGGGGGTCAGCAGTTACTTCAGAGACTTTTTACTGCTGGGTTGAAATTGCTTGTTACTCTGGGCTAAAATCCTTGGACAGTTTCAAACCTGCAGTAATTGCTGACAAAGTGTAGGATTTTCCTTTTTTTTTTTTTTCTTTTATGTTTTCCAGTGGCTCTCTTGGTAGCTGTGCACAAAAAGATTCAGTCACACCCCACTCGATTTACATCACGCTGCCAATGTATATTCATGTCAGAATGACTCCCGAAAGAAAGGGAATTACTCCAAACCCCACTTTCTTCCACAGTAAAACACCTGCCCTGTGGCAAGAGAGCTTCGCCAGGTCTTTGCCACTCATTTTTAACATGAATTCTCAGCTGCTAAAGTGACATCTGAGAGCTCAGCACACAGAGCACACTCTCAAAACTGAAGTGTACAGCGTGTGATGAGAGCTATTATTCTGAAAACAAAACATGGCAAAGGGCAGGTAAAAGTCCACGGCTTCATTGAGATTTGAAAGAGTTAATGAGAGAGGTGTCTTTTCTCAATAATTGTAACTTTGGAGCCTTGCAGTGAGCAGACAGCGTCACCTAGTGGGATTTCATTGCCATACTCACCGCTTTCTGCTTCTCACGGAAAAATTTTCGTTCTATGGTGTTGTTTTAAAAAAAATCCCAGAGCTACGTATCTCTTCCCAAAGCTATAGGATTGGCAGTGCTTTTATGTTTCAATTTCATCGGGTAGCCTTTTTTCCAATGGTTTAATTTCAATTCACTGGATTTCTTTCAAAAATTGTTTATTTTTTTTGCAGAGCTCCTCCTGCTTATTCAATCTGAAATCACTTCTCGTCCATACCCTTAGACGCACACCAATGTATGCTTTTCAGAGCCCCTTTATTTTTTTTGCAAGCTGCTGCACAGGGCTCAGAAAGTTTTTCAGCACATTCCATCTCTCTGTTACCAAAAAACCCAACCCCTGCAAAAGAAGCAGAAGTCCTCAGCAAAGCTCCTCCTGGGAGTTTCTCTTGCTTACAGTGACTCAGTCATGGGGAGTGTTGGGTTCCTGCCTGGTCCAAATCCTGCCAGTTTCCCAAATCCTATGCAAATAAAACTCAGATTAAGAGCTAAAGGGAAGGCACTCAACTATGACCTAAAAAAAAAATATCAGGATCACGACATGTGATTTTTGTGTGTGCTTTCAGATAGGTTTAAATACAGGAGCTGTCTTCAAATTGATTTGAGTTTCTCCCAGCAAAGGTTTATGTGCCCACTTGGTTCCTCCTTCCAGCAATTATTTTAGCATCTGTCTGAACCCTGCATGTGATCTTCCCCGTGATCTTCCCCCTTAAGGCATGACCCATGCCTTTAGATCAAGGTATGTGCTAAGCACTCACTGAATGGAGTTTTTAATCTCATAAATGCTTTTGGTGAGTTCTGTCAGACTGCTCCCATTCATAAAATCAAACAGAAAATTCCTTTGCAGGACTGGAGGGAACTTTAGTGGAACAGAGCCTGCACTATAAGGTAGTTTATCGTCTTTCACACATATAAATGCATTTAAATACTAGGTGAGCTTAATGGAAGTATTTCAGACATTGCCAAATCTTCACAGAAATCTGGTTGATTTTTTTTTCCTATGGTAAAGAAATGCAATCCCGTTCAAACTTTCCAAGTGTCTCCTGTAACAGCATCCATGCTGTATAGCAGCATGAGTCACAAATGAGAGTTTCCTGGACTGATCCATGTGCTCATTGTAACCTCGTGCTGATCTTGTTGTAGTTCAGCCCCGGGTAATTCCCGAGACTCACTGAAAGTGAGATGTAATTTTTACTTAAGCTGTCCAATTATAACAACCCCCACGGCGAGGGACTCGTTCAGGGGCTGTCCTGATAAAGATTTCTAAGACTTTGTCTGCTATAGTGTTGAAAAAAAAAAAGAAAAGTGTATTCCTGTTCTTATCAGAGTTGTAGCAGGACAAGAAAAGGGTGATAGCAGTGGGTTTGCAGTGGTGATTTCAGCTTACTGATAAATACCAGGCAGGAAATCTGGCTTCACTTCCAGATGAAATGGCACAGAAAGTGCCCAGTCAGCCAGTCCCGACATCTTCCATTGTTGTTTTTTCTTTAATTTGCCTCATTAGTCTGGCATTAAGGAGGAATCAGATAGGGAAGAAGCCAGAAAGAAAGGAAATAAAAATCACAACTACAAGCGCCAAAAAGTGCCAAGGCAGATTTGTGCTTTAAGCTTATTTAAACATGCCAAAAACATGCTTCCTTTCCCCAGAAGGAAAAGCCTTAACCTGTAAATCTAAGTAGATGTATTTCAAGCAAATAATTTCCTATCTTCAGTCGTGTGCAGGAGATCACTGGCCTTCATACAACGCCGAGGCCAAGCAGTAAAGTTTTGTTGGCAACAGTGGTTTGTTTTATTGTGCTTAGTTAAACACAGTGCTTGTTGACTAATTAGGAATGCAAAATCCAAGTGATTGATCTCGGGCTCTTGATGAGCCTTTTGGAGGTAAAGGAATGGCTGAAATTTCCAAAAGAGTGTCACAAGGCTGAGATACCCCTGGATCCACCTGAGTGGATTACCCATTAGTAAGGAAATGAGCCAGTCAAGAAAGGCTGCTTATCTGAGAATTTAAATAACAAATCTCCCACGAGGTGGGATCTTGTCCATGAAGGGAAGATTATGCTCCCTCTGTTTAAGTAGCAGCCATCTGAATGAGAATAGGTAGTGACTGGCTAATAAAGTTTTCTGCTTTACAGCTTTTGCTATAGCCCTGGCTTTTTTAGCTCATTGTATGTCACAAGTCGCTCTGCCACCCACCATGACCGTGAGTTTATGCAGTGCCATATAAGGAAATCCTCCCCCAAAAATGTGAAACTTAATAAAACATCCTCATGGGTTTTTGAAACCATCACATCCGAACTCCTCCTGTGAGGCAAGAGAATACATTTTCCCTCTTTTATGGGCTGGGAATGGCCAGCCAAGTGCATTGTCTGGTGCCTCCTAGGAAGCCTAAAGAGCTGAATCCCAGCTCAGCTCCAGCTCTACCATGGACCATCCACACTCTGCAGGAGAACTTTCAGGGCCTTTTAGCAGAGAAAGCCAGCACTAATAAATCCAGTGTGACAGAGAAGGCTTTGATTTCAACAATAAAACCAAAAAAGCACAAGGAAGATTAATTATTAGAGTAAAATTAAAGGCATGAAGAGTATAAACTCCAGTTTTCATCCTGAAATGATGGTCAGAGTCAGCTGGCTCCCCAAGGACCAAATGAAGACAGAGGGACCCAAGTCCTGCCTCTGGGGGTAGGTCTTGCAGTCACGGGATTACACAGAAACCCCAGTTTTTTGAGGAGAAGTCCCAATTACTGTGCAATTATGGGTATTGAGACCTTCACAGAATGGGTGGTGCAGTGGTGTCTGCCTGAGCCTGAGGTCGGGGCTTGACCAAGGACGGGTTGTGGTCAATAGCACAGAGAATAAAAAATTGCAGCTGATTTTGGTATCAGTTGGCCGGGGCTTGGAGCACCCTGGTCTAGTGGAAAGTGTTCCTGCCCATAGCAGGGGTGGCACTGGATGATTTTAAAGGTTCCTTTCAACCTAAACCATTCTGAGATTCTGTGATTGCTCTGAACCTCCCTCCCCACAACCACCTCAGTGAAACACGTGTGGTCAGCCAAACCTCCTCTGAAGCACACACATTTTGAGTCTTGTTCGTAATTAAGATTGTATGTCCACAAATATACAGTCTGGAAGTGCTTTGCATTTTAATACAGAGAAAAAATTCACATCTTCTATGGTAATGTTGGTTAAAAACCAGAGTAGTGACGGTGTTTAGGTCACTCTGTGCAATCACCCAGCGTAAATGTTTCTTATAAGGACTAGAAATCTTACAGCAACTTCTCTTCCATGTATTCACTAAGTATTTGATTCTATTTAGGTTCTGTCTTATGAATGATACAGCTAAAAACATTGCCAGAGGTTTTTTCCCATTAATTTTTTTGCTGATATGGGTTTACTGGAGATGGTACAATCACCCCAGATCTACACTAGTGTTAGGTGAAAACCAGAGTCATGCATATGGTCATGCAAAGACCTAATCCATAGGAGAAAAGCAAAATATTAGTTTCTTTTTCTAGCAGCCTCTTCCACTCAAACTGTGAGAATCTCCTCATATCATTGTCCCATTATCAGTGTCTAAATAAGGAATTGAAAAACTACAGAGGAGCTGGGTGGAGACCTAAGAAAGCAATTCAGCAGTCTGGAACTTCCTCTACTAAGCAATTCTGGCACCAGACCCAGGCAAAATCAGAGCTCCTCAGCCAAAATAAATCTGTGCAATGATGATATCAGATGTGAGGTAACAGCAAGTCATGCTGGGGGATATCAGACATTCTTGAACAAACCACAGGGCCTAGATGTAATCCTTTGCCACTACACTGCAGCCCTGCCAGCTAAGCAAACACAAATTTTGGAGTTGTTTTGGCAAGGCAAGTAAGAGCATATGGAGTCTGTGTGCTGAGGGTGGGAGCTGGCAGGCTGCTGAGCACCTCCAGCTCACACGCCCCCGATAGCCACTAAATTGCCTTCATTCCCACACTCTCATCCCTATGGAAGCAAGCAGCTTTCCAGTATCATTTCCACAAGAAACAGCTGCAAGGCTTGTTGGAATCTTTCCTTTGCTCTCAGGACGTTATTGATTAAATTTTCTGCCGCTAGCCTGACAGTTTTCTTTCATTTTTGTGTGTGTCTATGCACATGTTCTTGATAGCCAGTGGAGTCTGGACTTGGGTAAATGAGTTGGTGTGCACTGTAATTTGGGACTATTAAACACTGAAAAGCTGAGATGGAGTTAATTTAGTTCCAATCTAAAAGGGGGATGTTTTATTAGAGGTAATAAATTCAGTGCAGAACAAATTTATTTGGACTGTGCTGGTTAAATTGCCTGGATAATTAAAACCTATGATGGGTAAGATGACACGTGGTAGGAAAAGGCTGAGTATTTAACTCATTTTCCTTTCACAGTTTGATTCATTGTAAGGTAAATACTACTTGTGTGGTGTATGTTAACTTTATTTCTAAAATGTGTTCACCTAGGCAGTAAATAGGGGTTATTTCACAAAGTTGAGAAAATAGAAAGCTAAACTTTTATGACATTTATACAGTCTGGTCAAAAAGATGTAAGCACTGAGGAAAATATAAGCACTGTAGAAACTGTGTCATTTTGCCCATACAAGGGGCTAGCTGCCTGGTTAATGTCTGGCATTTATGTGAATTCCAGTTCTTGCAGATATCTATTTTTATCCTTCATTAAATTCTTCCCAGAGTGACACAACAGAAATCCCGGCAAAAATCGCTAGGAGTGGTTTCCAAATATCCTGTCGCTTTTCTTGACATAACATCATGCAAATCTCAGATTCCTGTGCTTTGTTTGGGAACAAGGTGAGGGGTTATCCCACCTCTGCTGGCTGCCAGGGCAGGAGGCTGTATGTCCCCTGACAAGAACTGCTGCACAGGTTTCAACCAGTCTGACAAAAGTGTTGCTACTTTTCCTGCTGATTGAAAAAACAGACTGAATCCTCCCAAATTTTCATCCAGAAATGACATTGTGCTGATGTTTCACAGCCATTTGAAGATTCTTTTATGAGTTTTTTTGTTTGTTTGTTTTTCACATACCAAAAACCAGACTTCTACTTCTAAAAGTAATGTGTTTTGAAGAAGTGTTTTCTGCTTTTATTCATATATTTTCATAGATGTCTGGGGCTGGTTTTTCCACAGAGGGCAGAATTTGGGTCACCATTTCAGAAGCTGAGAGGCTGCTGTCTGGGTTCAGTCTGCCACCTAGCATTTTTAGTGGAAACACCAATCTCCAGTGGTTTCAGAGGCCACATTCTGACTCTTTCACTTATGTTGCACCTAATTCTGCACATCATCCTATGGAATGACTTCATTAAGTGAATGAAGTCATCCAATATCATAAAGAATCTGAGTCTGGGAAGTTAGTCTGTAATTTCCCACTTAGTAGATGTGGACTAATGAGGGGTATGGGCTATTTACTCTATTTTCTTGCATTATACGTCATGACCCTTACACAGGAAAGAGTGTTCTCAACACGCTTAGGATCCAGTTTTCTCCGTGTCCCTTTGTTTTGTTCACCTGACATCAGTTCACAGTAAATGAAAGTTAGACCAGAATATTTTTCCCCTTGAGATAATCTTTAATAGAGTAGGAAGATATTATAAATCTACCTTTGTTCAGCCCATGCTTAGCAGCCTGAGTCAAGCAGGTGAGATTGCTCTTCACCACAGGCGATACCGTGAGCTCTTTTGCTGATGTAAATATTCTCCAGCACTGGGAGTGACGGCTTTGCTTCTCTTTTCTGCAGCAATATGAGAACTGGAGACCAAACCAGCCAGACAGCTTCTTTTCTGCTGGAGAAGACTGTGTTGTTATAATCTGGCACGAGAACGGGCAGTGGAATGATGTCCCGTGCAATTATCACCTCACTTATACCTGCAAGAAAGGAACAGGTACAAACTTTCCAGTGACAAAGCCATAATTTGCTAAATTCCCATTTGATACTTTTTAACATATTCTCTGGACCTTGATGGATCAGTTTTAAGTCCTTTTGAGTGATCTGTCATTGAGGATGACACAAAGAGTCTTGAAAATGAGACTTTTTCCTTAAATGCTTGCAGTAACTTCACTGGTTTTCAGGGTTTTGAAAAAATGCTTCTTTGTGTGAGTATGACAACTTTTTGGCTTGAATTTAGGTTAGAATTTAAACCAAAAAGGCAATAGTAACCACAATATCTGCCATTTTCCAATGTCCATCACTGTTGGTTTTGGTTTACAAGACTGGAGATCTACAGAACAGACTGATCCCCCTGTCCTTGTCTGGATGTTCCTCTTGGGAGTCCAGCTGAGGTCCCTTGTCACCTTCCCTTAGCCACGGCTCAGAAGTCAATCCCAGTTCAAACTTGGCTCAAAGCTGAAGTTTTGGATGATGCTCTCTCTTCCTTGCAGTGGCTTGTGGTCAGCCTCCTGTGGTGGAAAACGCAAAGACCTTCGGGAAGATGAAACCTCGTTACGAGATCAACTCCCTCATCAGATACCACTGCAAAGATGGCTTCATCCAGCGCCACATCCCGACCATCCGGTGCCAAGGGAACGGACGATGGGATATGCCTAAAATTACTTGCATGAATCGTGAGTTCTCTGAAAGCAAACCAGTGACAAACCAGAAACAGCGGGCTAATTAAAGATTAATAAGTAACGAATGTGTATTGCAAGAGAGGAGCGAATCTGGTAGGACAGATTGTGGCAGCCATGCTGCTCATTCTGCCTGCAGGAAAATACACCAAACTTCCAAAAGTAATTGAAATTTTCCTCTTTTATTTCTGCCGAAGGCATTAGGGTTATTTTAAAGTAAGCAGCAACACTGTTAGAAAATCCTGGAATCAACAGGTTGCTAATAATGCTAATGATTCTTTCTGCAACTGCGTGTATGCCTGTAACACTGCCACAGTTCCAGTTAATGATTTGTTAACCCTCTAATTAACCAAGACTAAATGGAACTGTGATCTGAAGCGTAGCCAGCCCATTCCCACTTTAATTTTAAACGATTTCCCCTTTTTTTTTTTTCCTTCTCTCCTCCTTTCTCTCTGCAGCCTCCACATACCAAAGGACTTACTCTAAGAAATACTACTACAAACACTCCTCGTCGGGCAAGGGGACGTCGTTAAACTCGTCCAAGCACTACCACCGCTGGATCAGGACGTGGCAGGACTCGAGGCGCTGAGAGCTAAATGGTGAATGGGGATTTCCACCATTTCAGCCAAAGTCATAACTTTCTGTGCCTTTTTCTATCACTTATAGGAGTATTATCAAATCGTTTTTGAAACTATGGACTGCAGTATTCACGACGCGTTTTGCAAAAAAAAGAAAAAAAATTACGGTGTTTATCAGAAAATTTAAGAAATAAATAAAAAAGAGGAGAAGTGCTTATGGGGATAAAAGGAAACCATTTCCAGCCTATAAAGATTACTAGTTTTCTATATGCCATCGGTGTGGACCATTTTATGATATGTACCAGCCTTCTGCAATATTTAAACAGCTCAATTTTAGCACCAATGAAAATGTAAATAAGATGATTTTAATGTTGTTTGACTGTGTGTTGTTTTTAAAATCCTGTATATAAAATGAAAAGTCACACTAATTTCAGGCATATTTATGGTTAGAGCGGCCTCAGAGGTCTTCAGTCATTTATGACGTTGTTTCTGTGTTGTTTACCTAGGCTGGAAATGGTTGAAATAATGACTTCACTGACTGAAATTTGCAAT
Source organism: Ifrita kowaldi (assembly GCA_013398055.1). NCBI lineage: Eukaryota > Metazoa > Chordata > Aves > Passeriformes > Cinclosomatidae > Ifrita > Ifrita kowaldi. Next base: position 93,678 of record VZRS01012468.1, read on the forward strand.
TATCAGGTGAAGATAAACACACAAGTGACGTGACTTTTTT
>VZRS01012468.1:94065-125668 GCA_013398055.1 Ifrita kowaldi
TTGAGAAGAGGAAAAAAAAGGAAAAAAGGAAAAAAAATACTTTCACGATGTTAACCACAAGGTCTATATTACAGGTCTCTGCATTCTAAAATGGAGGTAGACCTGGTGTTTGGGGGATTTTTTTTTTTTTTGTAAAAAACAAGCAAAAATCAAAAAAGTAAATAATTTTGTATATATAACCATTTTTTAATCTTTTTATAAAGTAATGAATGTTTGTGTATGAATGCTGCAGCTGTGAAGCGTACATAAATAAATGAAGTAAGCCATACTGATTTAATTTATTGGATGTTATTTTACCCATACAAAGAAGATTCAAAGAGCTCACCAGTGCAGTATTAGCCCCTGAGCTCCACTTTTGGAACCATCTCTCAGTTCAGCTTGCTCTTTTTCCCCGGAGAACAAAATTCCTGCCAAACAGGATCATTTGTTTGCGGCTAGATGGGTGAGAACTGTGTGTGACCGACAGAAGAATCAGGATCTTGGCTTTCTCTAAAGAAGTGTGTGCACAGATTGGTTCTAGGTTGTAGCTGGTGCAGTGTGTACGTAGGAGTTTTCTGTTATGATGTCTTGCCCTGGTCAGTGCCACCGCTGACCTCGATGTGTACAGTGAGTGTAGGAGGTGACGTTTGAAACGGCCTCTCCACGGAAAGAAATGTTATTCCTGCAAAGTGCCTTGCACACCTTTGGGCACAGGACAAAAAAATGAAAAAAATAAAAAAAGAAAAAGGAAAAAAAAATTAAAAAAAAAAAAAGGTGGAAAAAATAATCATTAAAAAAAAGTGAAAATAAAGTAAGTTCCTTAGGATGTACCTTTTAAAGTAACATGAAAAATACACGCAGGCGCGAGGTTTACGCCTTTGTGTTCGTGTGGGGTTACAATGGAAAAACAACTGAGAGGGAAAGGAGAAGGATTGAAACCCAGCCAACATGGCAGAGCTGCCCATGGAGTGACCTTGCCACAGCTTGTTGGCAGCTGAAACCAGAGTTCCAAACAACATCCGCTGACCTTGAGGAATGGCAGAGGCTGCTCCCCACCCTCGTGTGTGGCGGGGCCTCCCCGCGTTGGCCGGCCCATTCCCCACCCCTCGCCCCCAAACAGTGCACATAATACTTTTCTCTATTTATATTATTATCTTGTATAGTGTATAATGTGAATGTCTGGGGTTTTTTTTTTTGTGAATGAAAGTCTAAAATCTTTGTAAGTTTTATATCTGCTTCTGTTTCACCAAAGAAACAAGGTTTTGCTATACTGTGACTTGTCTTGTTATTGCATGTCTTCCTGTTTAAATCTATGCAATGTGATTTTTTTCATATGAATACAACCAGACTGTCAGGTACTTCACAATTACCAGGGGCTTGGTCAAGTGCCCACTGGAGTCAAAGAATCAGCTGGCTGAACTTTAGTAGGTGCTGGATTTGACTTTATATGAGCAGCTTTAGGGGATATTTTAAGATATACATTGTATGTTTTGAAGTCGATTATTGCTTGTAAAAGTCAAGGCTCTGTTCATAAATATACACTAATCTACACACCACTTCCTTGTACCAGAAACACACAGAACAGAAAATATATTTTAACACTTTGCAAACTTTCTCACCATATGTATAAAAAACCCTGCATAGATTTGTTGTTTTCTTGTCTACTTGTTGGATTTAAACAATGTTGTAAGACATTCAGATAACATTGTGATTGTAGTTTTAATTAGGTTAGATGCAGTGCTTATATTGATTTTTTTTTTCACCTCCTTCTATTACGCATAATAAAATAGGACTGACAACATTCCTTATTAAAAAAAAACCAACAAAAAAACCCTAAAAAAACCTGTCACCCATGCTTGTTTATTTAGACAGGGAATGGCAAATTATTCAGCTCTGGAGAATTTTTCTAATATTGATGTAAACCCCAAAAGGTTTCTGTACCAACACCCTGCACAGACTCGTGTCACAGAGTTGGCTCTGCTGTGAAGCCAGGATGCTACCATGACAAAAACCATCATTCCTTCACCTGGAGCATCTCTGAGCTCTGTGGAACAGTGCTGGGGTTGGAGTGGAGGGGTAGAAGACAAAACCAGAGATGTCACAAGGGCCTGGAGTGACTGGACAAGGGGGAATGGCTTCCCAGTGCCAGAGGGCAGGGCTGGATGGGATATTGGGCAGGAATTGTTCCCTGGGAGGGTGGGCAGGCCCTGGCACAGGGTGCCCAGAGCAGCTGTGGCTGCCCCTGGATCCCTGGCAGTGCCCAAGGCCAGGCTGGACATTGGGGCTTGGAGCAGCCTGGGACAGTGGGAGGTGTCCCTGCCATGGCAGGGGTGGGAATGGGATGGGATTTAAGGCCCTTTTCAACCTAAACTATTCTCTGATTCTATGATCTGAACACAGATTTTGCATTTCTTGTGCCCATGACAGTCTCTGCAGAGTACCCACTTCTCCTCCGAACATCCTTCTGTCCCTTCACATGTTTCAAACGATGTTTGAATTCCGGGAGTGCACCTCAGAGGCTGACACCACACAAGGCAGAGATCAGCCAGGCCAGCTCCTTTGGGAGAGCTGCTCAAACAGCACAGGAAGGTGCTGGTTGGTGCACACATTCCTGTTTTCCAGCTGCTAATAGATGCACAGCTTCATGAAATTAGAGACATCTCCGTGATGGCAGAACTTCTTTGGTTTAACGGGATTTTCTGCCTGAGACATCACAACTCATCAGAAACTGTAGGAGAAAACCCTGTAGGAGAAAACACAAGTCCCTGGAATTGCAGCAGCTGGCCAGCAGGATGCAGGCAGGGGGCTGCCAGTGGAAAGGATTTGCTGCCAAGAGGGCTTTGGCATCAGAAATTGCTTTGCCAGGGCAGTGGCTGGAGGAGCATTGAGGTTCAGCGTGTGGGTATAGATAAGGTCAGTGACTGTGATACTAATTTTAAGAGAAAAATCCTCATTTCTGTAGGAACATCTCTGCCCTGAGCACAAGCAGAGACCATCCCTGGGCCATGGGAGTTGAAGCAGCTGGTGCAAAAAGGCAAATCCATCCTTTTCCAGAGAAAACACAAATGGTGTTATGGATTTTAAGCAGTGACGTGTACAGGACTATATGAACACACTGTTTTTCATGGCGAATTATGAAAAAGATGCAAACAATGCTTGGATGAGACATGGGCAAAAGCTTGAAGGCCACAAAAACCTGTCAGCGTGGCAGAGACAAGAAGTCAGGACAGAAACATCATCCAGAAAAAGGTGTTTCATTTCAGCCCTTCAGCAGCAGACATGGAGGGAAGCTTAAGAGCTTGTACAGTGCAATTTGATGGCAAATTTTGTTTTCCATAGCAAATAAATATTTTCAAGTGGGGAAGCTTTCAGCTGTTAGTGCCGCAAAGGCTGTCACTGTGTAAATGCTGATAAAGCAGAGAAGCAGAACCTTGAGTTCTGCTACTGAGGAATTTATTGCCGAGCCAGGAACGGATTCATGACAGTACCAGAATTTCCAGATGCCAGTAGGTAGGAGAAATGAAATGAAGCTGAAAATGGCCCAGCAGCTGCCTTCTGTGGTGGCTGGAGGAGAAAGTAAAAGGAAGGCAAACTCTGTTGGTGGTCCTGCATGGATGCAGTGGTGTAAGGAGCAATTACCAGGCTGCTGGGATTAAACTCTGGAAGTTACATCATGCAGTGGTGAGCAGTCCCGTGGCAGTAAAAGTCCTTACTGAGACAGGAGGGCACTCAGCTTAGGGAGGGGAATAAATGGTGTGGTTGTCTCCAGTAGCAGGAGAACGGCAGGAATTTGGGCCCTGTGCTTCTTACAGTCTTTGAGGTGATAATTGCACGTCGTGTTCCTGCTTGGTAGAGGAAGAGAGCAAAGCAGAGGCTTGGCACAGGTCACACAAAAAGATCTGCAGCAGATCTGAGTGTTCACTAAAGGCCCTGTTCTTTCACAGGTTTTTAAAAAATAAAAAGAGGAAAAAGAAAAAAATTGACTTTTCTAAGTAGCTGATGGAAGATTTAATTGCAAAAGGCAGCAGGATCCCACTTTGCTCTTTTCAGAGTTAGAACAAACGCTGGGCTCACCAAAGTACCATGTCTTTGTCAAAATAAATATTCTTAATAAGCTTGGGAAAGAAGGAGGAAGCACCAGATATTGCTGATGGTGCTGTTTGCTTGCTGAACAAGAGATTCCTTTGGTTCCCCCTGAAGGGAACTTCTTCTGCCTCTCCTTAAGCCAGGGCAGCTTCCAGATGCACTCAAATTGTTAGCAAAGATCCAAAATCCAGGAATCAAAAGGATCTTGGATCACCAAGGATCAAAAATTCCAAAATGCATGGATTTTTTAGTACACAGCCGGGTAACAGCCCCTGTGTCTCCCAAAAGTGCATTTTGCATGGGAATGTGTGCTCTGTTAACAAAACCTGTGGATTTTGGTGAATTTCAAACCATGCTGCAGCCAGGCTGGTATTTGGAGCTTGAAAATAGCTGATGGTAAAAGGCTGAAATGCCAGATCTTCCCCTTTGGTTTTGGGGGAAATAAAGATGTTTTCCTCTCAGCAGCCTGAACAGGTGGTGCTGGTTTTCTCATCCTTCCAGGTTATAAAGAGAATCCCAAACCCAGGTCAGGGGCACTGATGGTCCCAAAGACATTACACTTCCTTAAAGCTAGCAGAACCCATCTCCCTCATCCCTGCAAGAGGATCTGGAGCAAAGTTCTGTCCCCTTGCACTGTGCCATCACTGACAGATCAGTGGACGAAGTTTTAAGGGAAAAGACATGATTTGGAATAGTGATGTTTTGATCCCTTCTCCCCCAGGTCCTTCCTGTGCTCTCAGCCTGGCTGATCCCCTGTGGAAAAGCTTCCCAGGCTGACGTTCTCAGAGGCAGAGAAAGAAGGGCGAAAATCATCAGAAAATAAAACTGTTGTGAAAGGGAATTCTGTTGGGGGAGATGGAAATGCAGGAAGGGTGATGGGAGGAAAAGTTCATGGGTATTGCTTTGAAAATGGAAGATCAGTCTGGGCTAGCTTTGTATTAGGCAGGAATTTGAATTCATACCAATGAATTTAGACCAACCAGACAGTGACACTCCCCAAAAATGCACATCAGTAGAGCAGCTATAGATGAGAAAACATATCTGCTATTCTAGTTTTTGATAAACTGTCCTAAATGTGTGTCTGCTTTGGTGGTAGTTTTTGTTTACACTCTATAGTTTTTTTTTTTTTAAAAAAAAGCTACTTCAATCCTTCAGGACCTTTTTTATTTTTTTAAGACAAGACCTTTTACCCTGTGTTTGCACAATTGGGCTACACTTCCTGTCACTCTCTAGTCCTTGAAAATTGTTAGGAACAGCTGTTTGCACCTATAAATCCAAACATTTTAGTTTAAAATGACAGGCTGTGTGGACACAGGGATTTTTCAAGTTGAAGTGACACTAACATACTGCTGGAGTGAAATGGCTTCTAAAGATAAGAGCTTTGGACATCCAGCGCCACTTAGTGCTGCTCTTGGGAGTGGAGTGGGAAGTTCTCCCTGAAGAAGAGGTTCCAAACGTGAAAGTTAAGGAAGAACTTGGGGTTTGGACTACAAAAGTCTTTTGAGATTGGCAATAAACTGGATACTAGCTAACTAGATTGGTCCCAAACCAAGGGACAGATACCCACCTGAATTTCGATGTGAAATGCCCAGTTTCACAGTTCTGAGCTGTTTTACGGCAAGTAGAGTTAAGGGTCTGACCTAGCTGCACAGGTTGTTGGGTGACCTTGTAGTCAGTGTTTTGGGGTCACCTTGGGAGCTACTCCTGTGTTCATCAACCTTGGGGCACAGCAGCACTGAGGTCTGATGCAAACCCCTGCACCCCCTTTCCCTCAGACCCACTGCTGGTGTTTCCTGGTGAGGGAAACTCATTTCTCTCTGCTCCCCTTCACCACTCAGAGGAGGTTTATACGGGATATTAGGAACAATTTCTTCACTGAAAGGGCTGCCCAGCACTCCAACCCCCTGCAGCTCCAGGCTGGGGCAGAGGGGCTGGACAGCTGGGAAAGGCCCTGGGGGTGCTGGTGGCAGCAGCTGGACACGAGCCCAGGGGTGCCCAGGGGGGCAAGAGGCCGATGGCCACTGGTCTGTCCCAGCCATGGTGTGGCAGCAGGAGCAGGGCAGCGACCGTCCCTGTGCTGGGCACTGCTGAGGGACCACCTCAGATCCTGGGGCAGCTCTGGGCCCCTCATGTCAAGAGAGACCTTGAGGGGCTGGAGCGCATCCAGGGCAGGGAATGGAGCTGGGAAGGGGCTGGAGCCCCAGGAGAGGCTGAGGGAGCTGGGAAAGGGGCTCAGCCTGGAGCAAAGGAGGCTCAGGGGGGACCTTGTGGCTCTGCACAACTCCCTGACAGGAGGGGGCAGCCGGGGGGGGTCGGGCTCTGCTGCCAGGGAACAGGGACAGGAGGAGAGGGAACGGCCTCAGGCTGGGCCAGGGGAGGCTCAGGTTGGACATCAGCAGGAATTTCCCCATGGAAAGGGTGCTCAGGCCTTGGCAGGGGCTGCCCAGGGAGGTTTGGAGTGCCCATCCCTGGAGGTGTCCAGGGAAGGGCTGGAGGTGACACTCAGAGCTCTGGGCTGGGGACAAGGTGGGGATTGGGCACAGCTTGGATTCTGTGGTCCTGGAGGTCTTTTCCAGCCTCAGTGATTCTGTGAAATCTATTCTGTGAAATCATAGAATTCAAGCTAAAGGAGGTGTTTTAGTCAGCCTTTCCTTAAAAATGAGGAAAAGCATCAAAATTGGCACAAACATTACAAATAGGCTGTACAAATCTACTAATGCATTACATATTTGATTCATGAGTAGGTGAGGAGGATGAGCTGGAGACTAGAGAATTATTATGAAAAACTCATTGTCTGGGGTTAAGTTTTGGTAGAGGTTAGTAAGTGTCCTTCCAAGATCAGCCTCTCCACACTCAAGAATGAGATAAACTCCAGAAAGAATTGAATACATGGATTCTATTCACAATTATGAGATCTCTGTTTTCACACACGCAGAAAAATTAAACCCATTCAGCTATGCCCAAGGACAAAACATCTCTGGATGAAACAGCCAGAAGGGTGACAATAGCAGAATGGAAATTTTTGCATTTTAAGGGACTGTATCTCTCTGTTTTGTATCCTTCCTGCAGCTGCCTTACAGATATCTGAGATACCCTCACTCAGGGAGATGGACGTGAAAAATCTTTATTTGCTTCCCTGTATTAATTTAAAAAGCAAAGAAAGTTCAAAAGTTGAGACAAAATACTCAGGGAAAAAAGGGAAAACTAATCAGTATTTTTTTCCCCCAAAATCTCAAGAGGAAGAAAAGTACCTGAACAGAGGAAATATTTGATAACTTCAGGGAGAATTCACTACCTTAAAAATTATTCTTGTTGATGATAGATTTCCGAGTGACTCAGAGACTTTTAATTCCCATGAGTTTATCAAGATGAGGTTGAATTTTAAGATGCCTTGCAAACCTGCAGCACGTATTTTTGTTCACTGATAATTAATATTGCTGCTCAGCTATAGAAAGGATTGCTTTGGGTGGCTACAATGCCAGTTTCATATCATTACCAGTTTTATGTAATCTGATCTGACATGAATCAGGGCCAGGAAGAAGAAAATACAATAGATTAAAGAATGACTGTATTAATTACTATTCAGTATACAAGCAATGCCAAAAAGCCGTATTTTTTAATAGCATCATCCTGCAGGTAAATACCTACATCCAAGGATCACGAGGAAACACATAAGCATAAAGAACTTGGTCTTACAAGATTTTAAACCTCCACACACCTTGTTCTTCATTTAGATCTGGGCTCGTGCAAACAAGTTTCTGACACAAAATGGTTCAGCACACCTGCGATTTCAGGCTCTGCTCCAATATTCATTGTTGCCACACAGTATCTGATTCTGTAGTGTGATTAACACAAGGCCCAGAGGCAATGTTTACCGATATAAAGTCAAAAACAAATGATGAGACGCCCGTGACTTTCTTCCTTGTGTGTTCAGGAGCAAGTTCAGAATGGCAAGGTTGGAGCTCTGAACATGACTATCAGCAAGATCAAAAATTCAGAGAGAAAATGTACCATGAGGAAACTCTGTTTGCCACTGATGCCTTGAGAGGCATCTTAGAAACAGAAACTAGACAGGAGTAAGGAATAAAGGTGGGTATTTATTTAAAAGGTACCCCTGGGGAGCCAGAGGTTATAGCCAAGATGGACCCCGAGATTGATGGGAGGTCACGAGTTCTTCACACTTGTATAGGTTTGGTTCATTTGCGTATCAGGGTTAATTCTCCAATTAAAGCTTCAGTTAATGATGCAGTTTCCCCAAGCTCACCGCCCTTTAGAAGATTTGGTTTATACTTTTTGGGCCTAGGACGGTCTGGGTGTCCTTGGAGAGCAGGCCCGGAGAGGCTTTGAGAGAGCAGAAATTAACAGGCCACAAGAAAATTCCGAGTCACACACGGGGCAGTGCAGGGTTTGAGAAATATGAAAGTTAAAGCCTAAGGCATCACCACGAGCACAGATGAATTTTTATTTTTTAAGGCTTGCTTACAAGTCTGCAGAAAAGGCCTTGGGGGCTCCTGTGCCCACCCTTGTCTCTCAGCCCCCACCAGGGCCAGCAGCATCTCAAACCCTCCCTCCCCTCATGGCTGCAGGTCAGGCTTTCCCAAATCCTCCTCCCGTGGTGGTAAACACCCATTTAATCTGCAACACAAGGAAATGCTGGAATGCTACTGATTTTTAATTAATTTTTTTTTTTTTTTTTTAGGTTTTGCTAGGAAACCACTAGGCCAAACATTTCTGCTTTTTAATGAATTCTGCGCAGCTGACTGATTTGGAAAATCGAGAACCCTCTAAGATATTACTGGGCCTGTGGTGTAAGAGCTGAATCTGATGCCTTCATGGTACACTGGAAATAAAGAGCTTCTCTGTTGACAGGCAGAGAGAGACTGATTCAAAACCAATGCTGAGACATAAAGATTTGCACCAACAACTACTATGTGCATTTTATTAATAATTTTACTTTGGACTGACTTGGGAAATTCCAGTGCTTTTTAATGTATTTTTCATTGTGACCACTGTTAAAGTTTCTGGAATTGAAAGGGAAAAAAATATATATTATTTGCCTGTACCATTTGAGTCTTCATGGTGGCACTGTGTATCCTTTATTAAAGCAGAGAACCCTGATGAGAGAGTTAAAAACTGTGTTTTCAGAGAAAATGCTGGGTTTTTACCCTCTTCATATGTTTTTAACTTCAGGAGAGAACTGGCCTTTCTGACCAGACCACGACCAATTTTCAGATTTACCCTTGAAGCAGGAGGGTGGAATGTTTGCCTCCTCTTCAGCAGCTGTATGCAAAAGTCTCAGCCTGCCCTCACACAGCAACAATCCTGAAACATCAGGTTATTTTTCCTTCTTCTCCGTGTATTTTACTGAGGGAACACGAGGCCCATTTAAGGACCATTTGGTCAAGCTCCTGCACACAGAGAGAACATACAAAACTGCTCCCTTTCAGGCATAAAAATGTGGGTGTGGGGAAGGATTTCTGCAGGTGAATTATGGGAAAAGAAGGAGAAGCAAGTTTCTGTGAAGTGTCAACTGAGAGAGAGATTTACAGGGGTTTGTAATTTAACAGATTCTACCTAAAGATTAGTGTCCACAGACTTTGAGGTTGTTATGTTAGCTTTTTTTTTTAATCATATGCAACCAGCTATGGACTGTGATGGGGTTTTCAGTTAAATATCAGTGTTTTATAAGGCAAGACTATCTAAATTAGTTTCCCAGGCCTCTGATTCCCTACTGCTCCTCTGGAGTTTCCTGTTAGCAGCTGAGCATGAGCAGAGTGCTTTTTATTAGCTCTGTGATTAGTTACAGTCCCCCGCAATGTGAGGTGTCTCTCTCAGACTCTGATTTGGCTTCCGGCAGCCACAGGCCAAACCAAAATTTCAGGTACTCCATCTGTTGATGTTTCCAGATCATGAGAAAAAGTGACCTCATGTGGCCTGTGAATTCGTGGTGTTTTCTGCCTTTTTACAAGGAAAATGTGCCATGTGTTTTCTCCTGCAGAGAGGAGGAATATCCTTGGATCTTACCACAGTGATCTGAAGCCATGGTTACTCTTTGTGTATGGATGGGCCACAAAAATTTGGTGATATGCAGATTCAAGCTCTGGAGTTTGACCTAAATATTTTCTGTATTGAGGGCAAAGAAGAAAGGACTGGACTCCCAGCAGCTCTTTCTCAGTTTCTCTGTTGAAACAGAGGAGTGAAGGAGTTTCATTTTCCCTGCCCTGTAAAAATGTCTTTTTCTAAACTGGATCAGTTAAAGGAATGAAAAATCCTCTACCTTCCTGTACCTTTCCCTTTTTTTCTATATCCCTAGACAGCCTTGGCTAAAATAGCAAATTTAATCTGAAGCCAGAAATACTGTTTCAAATGGAAACTAAAAACCACGTGCTTAAAAGCATACTTCTTCTCCCTATCATCCAGTCACCAAGAAAGGCTCCTGAGGATTTTGTATTTTCCCCCGGCAATAACTGATAAAGATGGGATTCCGAAGAAGGTGCAGAGCTGGGGGTAGGTTTACAACAGTATCATGAGGATTGAGGTACACAAGAATTGTTCAGCTTTCTGTTCAGCTTTTTTTTCTCCCTATAATACTTTTAGGAACCTCTGAAAAAATCCCTCCTCTGTGCTTTATTTATTGGACCTGTCCACTGACAAGGGCTGCAATTGCGAATGTCAACGACTCTTCGTGGCAGTGGTCATTACACTCGTATCCAATTAAGGATCTGAAATACAACTCGGGCATTCCTTGCAATTTGTATGGAAATTAGAGCACTAAAGCTCGCTCAGTGAAGTTTCTTTCCTTAACTGATTTCTGGTTATGAACCGACCTCGTGCACTGTCCAGAGAACACCTGTGAAACTCCCTTTTATTCGGTCTTTAAAGGAAATAAACTCAGATAATTTGTTTCAGGTTCATTACTAGTAATAGTCTTTCTAGACTGGTTAAAGCAATTTCATAGCTGTTATCAAATAATTGCATCACAATAAAGCACTTTTCCCCCCACCCCGTGGCAGGAGTGAGTGTTTGGGATGACCTGGATGACCTCTCTGAACTCCAGGTTCTTTCCCTTCTGTCCGTGTCAGGATCAATCCCTTTTGGCACCCCTGGGGTGGCCCAGGAGTGACAGCAATGCCATCACCTCTCCTCACCCCAGATGTCCCCTTCTGCCTCCTCTTTGCTGCAGAGCTGCCCAGCAGCAGGCACAGGGCTCGCGGAGTCTTGTCCTTTGAGCAAGCCAACGCTAGATGTCACACACAGGAGGGTTATTGCAAGGGGAAACAGCCTGCAAAAACAGAGTTCCTTTTTTATTTTTATTTTTTTTTCCTGTTTTACTTCATTTTCACTTCTTTCAGCTGCGCCTACGGGTTAACTCGTGATAGACCAGCAGATCTGTGGACGTTGGCGGCTATAAAAAATTGATGCATTCCTTGAGTTATCCAAAGGAGAAAATAATCCCTGACTCCTGTCACGGGACCAACAGCTGAGGTCTGGGCTCTTTGTCTCTAGACCTCTAGACTTCAGCATGACTCTGTTCTAATTAGGGTTTGCTTAATGTCTCTTGAAGAGGGGAGACTGCCCTGTGAAGGTGAATATTACTTAAAATTGTGTTTTCAGATTTGGGAGGTTGTTGGTAGAAGTTGCTATAGAAATTCCAGCTCTTGCTGCAATTACAGTGACAGTGTGGGAAATTCAAATGAAGCCAAACCTGCCCTAGATACTCCAGATAAAGCACAAAGCACGCAGACTGTTTCCTGACTAATTTTGGACAGTTCATATTTTCATCTTTTCATTAATATCCTCAGTTCTCAGTCTTTGGTAATGACTGGAATAGTGAAATTTTGGCTTTATATAGCACTTTTGATAAGTTTTCTTTTTCCTGGTTGTAAAGTTCAGTAGTTTTATTAGTTAAAGTCTGAGCTTTAAAGTGTGAGCCTCGAATTTTCCCCAAACTATGCAAAATTCCACAAATCATATTTTCAACCCTTTCATTACTTCACCTTGGAGACTCTGGGGCAGGGGGATAGTTCTTTCTTATTATGTGCATCAACACTGTCTCTTATTTCTCTTAAAATCACCACAGTTGCCCAGTGCCCACTGCAGTTTCATTTTCAGTCTGGTTGCTTTTTATTACTGAGTAACCATTTTAAATTATTAATTGGTGCCTGGAACACAGAACCTCTAACTTTAATTTTGTATACTTTGTTACTTTAATCTTTAGCAGAGACATATATTTGTTGTATGGAAGAATCTGGTCCGAAAAATGTACATTTTCTGGTAAAAGCGTGTTCACTTGAAAGTGTAAGGGAAAATATCCTGTGGTGTAGAGTCAGCAAGTCCTCTCCATTGTCAGGCTTCTAAAATCTTTGTGGCTTCCTCCAGGGCGTTAAAGCTTCTCCACTTTGTTTCTCAAACCTCTGCAGCAGCCCATGCGGTTCTTTCCCTGCCACCCTCCCCAGCCCAGGTCTGTGGATCAGCACATGAAAAATACAAGTTTACAGTAGTTTTGGAAATGGTGAAACCAACCAGGAAGGGGAAAAAAACCAAACTCCATGTATTCTGGATTGGTCATTGTGAGAAGGAATGGCCAACAACCAGTGCTGGAGTAAGATGAAGAATAAAGAAAACAGGTTTTCCATTGTCTCTACAATTACCTCTGGGAACTTTTGGTCTTTCTGTGGCTTGTTATTATCAAGATAAAGCTGGGCACCCTACTGGAAGTGGAATACTGGACGGGAGTGTGTGGTACCTGGTGAAGCTTGAGTGTCCCATGGTAGCAGAATGTCAGTTTCCACCAGGGCTGGCTTCACATTCATCTCCCAGATAATGTCATGAATTACATGGAAAATGGTGACTGGAGTAGTTAAAGCCTTAAATTATCATGAGTTTTTACAATTAGTTGGTTTCTGGAGAGGAGAAAGAGGTGTTGCCTTGCAGAGAGTGGGGTTAAGTTACTCAAAGAGAAACACGCGAGGATGAAAAGCAGAACAGAGGAGTTTGTATTCAAACTTTATGTGGCATTATTGCAATGTCTCATTGAAAATGTGACGCTGCTATACCTTCCTTTAGTTGGAATCACAGAACAGCTGGGGATGGAAGGCACCTCTGGAGTCACCCTGTGCAAACCTTCATGCTTGAAGATGGGTCAGCCACAGCAAGCTGACCAGGAATTTTTATTATTTCCATTTGTGGAGATTTTGTAATCTCATTGGACATCTTGTTCCTGTGTTTGACCACCCTCAGAATTAAAAAGTTTTTTCTTGTGCTGAGTTTGTGCCCATTGCTTCCTCTCCTTTTACTGAGCATCACTGAGAGGAGCTGGGCTCTGCTTCCTTTTCTCCAGGACTCAGTGACCAGGCATTGCAAAGGTCATCCCTAAGTTATGATGTCTTGTGGAAGGGCCAGGCAGTAATGTCTTTTGCCTGAGTGCCCTGCAGATGTATTTATCTGCCAAGCAGTGTCAGCCTTTTAATCAAATAAATAATTCACGGCCGGCGTGTGATGATACCAGCGCCTGGGAATTGTGCACTGTATGGAGTGAAATAAAGCTGTCAGCGTGAAAGGGCAGTGTTAGAGCCCAGGATGGATCAACAGAAGCAGAAGAACATTTCTATTTGGTTTATAACTAAGTGATCTTTTTCGGAAGGTCTGATTTTTTAGAGCTGTACTCTGGCGATTGCCTTCTTCCATGATCAGCCAAGATTTGAGGTGTTTTGAGTAACCTGAACATTATCTTGATTTTAGTTAAATGACAAATTCACTACTTTTAGTAAATTCAATGACATTTTAAATTGATTTGACTCAGATAGACATAGAGCAACGAAACAACTCCTGTACAACCAGTGCTCAACAGCAGTTGGACAATGTCGTTGGGGCAAATGGTCCATTTGGCTGCTCACGACTTTCCACTGGATTTCCCAGTTATTGCTCACCCAAATGCTGGGTTTAGACCTGAGTTGGTTCCCTGAGTTGCTCATCCTGAGGCGGCTGGGGATGAACATCTTCCCTCATGGAACAAAACCTCCTGCAGAGCCATTGGCATCGCGACGCAGTGACCGAGGGCAAACGCCAGCCAAGGCAGGGTTGTTTTTTCTTGTGGTCCCAGCAAGGATCTGAGCACGGTCACGGAACAAGGGTCGATCTCTGAGTGAGGAGAGAAACAGCCTTTTCATGGGCTGCTGACAGCTGGCCAGAGCTCCGATTAGTTTTGGGTGTTTATGTTTGAGCACAAGTGGCCACATTGGTGTGGGATCACTTGAGGATCAGTTTGAAACTCCATCACTCAGCAAATCTAACTCTCAGTGATAATAACGGCTTGGTTGTGCTTTGTTGTTTCCATCTTAAGCTGAAGAAATAAAATTAATCTTCTTGTTTATTTATTTATGCAAAAACTTTTTCCTTGTATCTACAGTTTACCGAAAGAAACCGTTCCTGAATGCTCTTGTTGGTTTGGTGAATTGTCTGGTCACATGACTGAAACCCCATCTGAGCCTGAATGCAACTCACTATTAAGCAGTAACAAAAAATTGCCTAACATTAGGAAAAAAGCAATTATTTTGTCTTCTTCCTCTTCTCCACAGTTATGTTTCTGCTGTTTTTCTTCACTTTGAATTATACACTTTTTAAACATATCTTTTTTGTTTAGAAGATGTATTTTTACTTTCCTGTTTTCTTCATGTCTTCTTCTTTGCACGCTCACCCCCTATCTTTGCCTCAGACTTTGTTAAAACCTTGATATTGACTTTTTTGTTAGTATGGCATCAAACCAGCCAAGTTGGACACAAACCCTAATTTTAGAAATACTGCAATATTTTACCCAAATAAAGTGGCATGCAGGCAGCTTAGAGAAAAAATTATCAGCAGTGGCATCTGTACAGTTTCTTCTGTCAGTGACACGGACCTCTGCAACTTTCACATGGGTCCTTATTTCTTCTGAAAACATGTCTCCAAAAACACCCCAAAAACAGCACTTGTGTAGAACAAAGCATTTCTGTGGAAGGTGAATCAGTGTTCTTCCCTTAATAATGGGACTGCTCTTATAACTGGCTTTTTGGAGTTTTAACTTGGAAGAGGAATGGAATTGTGAATCTGTGCTGCATTTCCATAGCGCAGAATCCTTGTAATCTTTACCCAAAACATGTCAAATAGACCAAGAGTGAGAAATATACAATTATTTGCACAGTACCTGCAAGAGGAATGTCTTTAGAGCAACCCAAGTCAGATTTGCATCTACTTTTCATTGAGTGAGGGGTTGGAATAGGGCTGAGGATCAAACTCAACAGCTGAGCGTGCCAAATGCATCAGTCTCCTGGAGACAAAGGTTACTTTTGCTAGCTAAAATCTCCTCCAGAGTGAAATATGTTTAGATAAACTTTGTTTACTGAGAAATGCCTGGAAGCTATTTTCATTAGATTATTTCCCTTTTTTTGTGTGTATGTGTGTGTGTGTGTGCCTGTTGTTGGTTGTTTGTGTTTTCTTTTGTAATTTGATTGATGTGAGCTCAATTCCTTATTCAGTCATGGAACTGGTGGGTGAAACATGCAAACTGCAACAGGGTTCAAATAGTAAAGAGGTGCATTTATGATTATTCAAATTGAGTATTATTGTTCTAGAAAACCAAAACCAAAAGAAAACCAAAGTAATGAGAAACATTGGCTATTTCTCATTAAAAAGTGGGGGAGAGAGGTAATGAGGGGGTGCTTTTCTCCCTGACCAGAGTCCCCAGCCTCACAGACCTGGCATTTGTTCTCTGTTGGAAACAGCAGCTTTCACCATCCATTTGGAGATCTCTGGTCACAACATGGGCTGCCAGACTATTTCCAAGACCTCTTAGGACTCTCCCTGGAAAAATCCAGCTGCCCCTGAAGGTCAACAGTGTTTCCCCAGACCCTAAAGAGCAGATCTTTGTGTCCTGCTGTGACCACAGCAGAAGTGCTGTGGACCATGGCTGCTTCCAGTCCCATCAGGCAGTAAAGGACAATTTGAAATGCACTGGTGGGTCAAAGGGTTGAACAAGCAGAGAATTTGCTGGAAGATAATCCTGGACACTGCATGGCAGTGCTGTGTGGCACAGCAGCCGTAGCTGCGGAGGCTTGGCAGCAAAGGGGACCATCAAGCGTTGCACAAAGTGCTAAATTATGAGACAAGAATTTGGATAAGACATTTCCGTGACTCCTGTGACCACAGCTGTGAACTCCAGCTGAGATGCAGACAAAACTCCCCTATTTCTTGGCAAGAAACAGCAAGCAGCAGGACTGTGTCTTCAAAAGATGCCTGGCGGTTTATCTTGAGGTGTCCAGTCAATGAGGCTAAGTCAACATTTAAGATGAAGGGGTTAGTGATCTCTGTTTTCTCCCCTCTGTGGGCCCAAAGCCCTCTCCTGTCTGATTTATGAGTTCCTGCTGGTTTCCAAATGGCTCCTGATCCTCCCTCTGAAATCTGAGATCCAAAAGGCCCTCCCGAAGTTTCTCCTTCACACTCAAGTGAATAAAGAAGTCAGACTCCAAGATTCCTGATGGATATCTTGTGAGTACCACCCTTCCATCCTATCCCCATCCGTGTTAGCAGAGGAGAGTGGCTGTGGATTATCACATGTCTGGCAACAGCTCACATGAAGCTGGGCAAAGGTATCTCCGTTTAACGTGGCACACAGGAGAATCACAGAAATGAGTTGTGTAAGATGACACAGCGTTTTGTGATGAGCAAAGTGCCTGAACCTGGCCTGCACAGAATCCAGCCTGCACTAGTCCCTTTCCTGCATCCTAGGAGAGACCTCATCGCGAGGCGGAGGAAGATTTGCTGATCGAGGGAGAGGCAATCACAAAAAAATCAGTCCAAAGTGAAGTGCTTATTTGGTGGCTTCCAACGAAATTTATTGCTTGTCATCTTCCTGACAAGTTTCTTCAGAATGTTCAAAGCTTGAGAGAAATTGGCGGTGTTTGAAATTTGGCAGAGGGAAGCGTGATGTGTTTTGGGGCTCTTTGCCGTGTTTTTGTTACACGTTGGTCCTTATTATTTCTTCCACTATCTTTGTGCAGATTGGAGCAGGGTCCTGTGAGCTAACATGGAAATATTTGGCAGCTGAGCAGTGGAGCCTGATGTTTTTGGCAGGGGGGAGGTGGATGCCATAGCGGTACTAGAGTATGTGCTGTGTTTGCGACACCCTTCAGCTTCCTACAGAGGTCTTTTCCCTGAGTTTTGAATGCAGTGTTTCAGGTCAAGGCAGGGAAAATATTTTTCTCAGCAAATTCTACATGATGCTGGGGGACTTTATGATGAGCCTTTCAGGTCTCTGTGTCTTCCCCGTGGGTGAGGTGAGGTGGCTGCCTAGGGCAGGACCTAGAGTCCTTTAAAATCCATGGCCATAAAATACCAAACAAACTCAGAACTGTGTGGCTTTCAGAAAGTCCTTGGCCAAACGCCACCGAATCTTGGGGATATTTGTAATTAACACAGCAACCTTGCTGGAAACTCTGAGCTGTGACTCCTAAAGAGTTTAAAGGACTTAGGCAAGAAACATCTTGTTTTTGCTCATCAGGACAAACTCAGGGGATGTGGCAGGAACCTGGTGTCCCTTGTCCTCTGTGCTGCATGTCACTGACTGGGCCAGTGGGACATGTCCATTTTGGTAATGTCACTGTGGAAAAAGAGCAGGTGAAACCTGAAGGTATGACTGACAGGAGATTTGTTCGAAACAACTGCCACATTCTAACCCAAAGGCCTTGAATTTATTTTTCTGAAGTAAATTCATCCAGGGTCTTTATGGGCTCTGCCAGCAGTGCTGCTAACGCAGCATAAAACAGTAACATTTAAAAAACAGGTTCCACCCTTGCCTCGATGGTGGTTGCTTTATCTCCCAAACCCTTGGTGCTGAGTTGATGGGAAGGAGAACATTGATTTCTTTATTTTGTTCTGCAGTCACTTGATATGAGATAAGATACCTGCAGGCACCCGATCTGATGGTATGAGTAATAGGAATTTGCTGTCTTTCCAAGTGTTCTTCCACCAATGGGTGGCCTTTTGTTATCTTCCTTGGATAGATGCCCCATTCCTGAACGCTGCCACATTTTTGTGGGTGGCATCTCAGCAGCTGTTCCTTCAGAATCAAGATCTCCGCAGCTTTTAACCAAAAGATGTCAAAAGTGCTGCACTCCTTGGCTTACCTCCTCATTTTCTTTGTCCCAATCTGTCTGTGAGGTGACTTGCCACTGTTCTTTTTCACTAAATAATCTACCGAGCCAAAGCATTATGGAGCCAGACACGGGTGCCAACGAAAACTGAGTCACACAGACAGTGCAATGAATCATTTGGGGCTCAGCTGAGACCTTGGCACACGTGTGGCTGTCCCACACAGTGACATGTTTTGCTGCTGATTGTGCTCAGGGCTCCTCACACTCTGTGTCAGATATCTGACAGGGATGTATGTCGACGTCTAAATAAAAATATTTAGAGGATTCTCGCTGCTCTGTATGAGGTAAACCCAAACTAACACAGGTTTTGGTGCTGGTTTTCTAGCCTGAGTCTGTTGTGTGTGCTTGGACCCTTCACAAGTCTACCCTGGAAACACAGACAGGTTAAAATACAAGCATGTGCTGCCTCTGAGGCCTTGGGGGACCTGAAGGGGGATGATGCAGCCAGCAACACAGGCACTGGACCTGGAGTGCTTAGGGCAACTGGCTTTGAGGGTCCAGGCACTCAGGAAGGGATGTGGGAGGCAGGAGGTGCATCCCCAAACCACGGCAGAGGACCCAATACCAACCAGGAACAGAAACCAGGAAGAACTTCATTCAGAAGGAAAATGAAGTTTGTGGGATGCATCAGGGCAAGAAAACTCTTCTTTACTGTGTTAATTTGCCTTTAAGGATGTTGTCATTCTGCAAACTGCTGATAAGTTATCCCGGACTGTTTAGTTTAGGTTTTGTGTTTGTTTTCTTCACTCTGCCTGGAAAAAGCAGCAGCCAGACAGGATGATCACTAGTGATGCCAAAGCCTGGCTGTACCCTGCAGCACGAGGCTGAGCAAAAGTGAGTGGGAGTGGGGTGGTGGGTCCTTAGAGCCAGAGACACAGCTCATTTTGGGATCTGCTTAATTAGCAGCATGCTTCATTACAGCTGACAAGCCCTCCCGTTCTCTCTCCAGGACCAGCCCGCTTAGCAGGAGATTGTGCTGCTTCACAAGGCTATTTCTTCACAAAAATACGCCCACTGTGCAGGAAAATTCACCCCTCAATAGCCACATGGAAATATTTGTCTGCGTTTGCTTCTGATTCCAGCTAAAATGGCAAAATCAGATTTAAGAACCAGTCTCTGAGAGATGGCCCCTGTGAAAGGACCCGGGATGTGAAGTGCTGCCCCTTCCCGCCTCCCTCTTTTCCTTGGCACAGGCGTGGGGATTGCTCAACCCCTGGAGCTGTCTGGAGCACAAACCTCTGCAGGAGCACGCTGCAGCCAGGCACTGAGGGAAATCATCTGCAGCCAGGAAGAGAAAATAACGTGCACACACGTCCTGGGACCGTGCGAGAGTGAGCATAACAAATCTGGAGACACCATCAAACAGATGAGTTTGTAGTAAACATAGGGACTGAAGGAGTTATGGGCAGCCTTTCTCCCCCTTAGGATGAGCTCCCAAAATGGGAAGGAGGGGAGTGAGAAATTTGGAGTTTGAAAAGTTCAATTATTCCTGGAAACAAGGATAGCTTGGTGGTTTTTTTTCCTTTAAAAAAAAAATACATGTAACAAGCTGACTCATGAACCTTCACCCCCATTCCTACCTGGTCTCTTTTCTTTTCTTTCAGATGGTGCCAACTCAGGTTTTCTCTGTGCTGCAGGACACATGAAGCAGGTAGGAAAAAAAATTCTTTGCAAAGGAACACCTATTCTCCAATTGCCTGTACTAGGTGTGGCAACATGGATCCAGACTGAGTGAAGTAATCTTTTATTTTGGAACTTTTAGGGCAGTAAAACATTTTCTTACATTTTCTCTTCTAATGAGGCCAGTGTTCCCTGCAGTCCTTACTTGTCATTGAGGCCCTTTCTTTTGTCCCAGTCCTGACAGATTTCCACTGGATTTTTCACTTAGTCCTTGTGAATACTTGACAGGGGTGAAGAACCCCAGAGCTGGTCAGACAAATGCCAGCTGAGAAATGTCTGGGGCCTTCAGAAGTGTAATTAGGGCTACACGGCTCTTTGCAATTTAGAATGGACAATTTCCATTACCTTTCATGTAGAATTTGGACTCCACAAAACTGTAAATTTCACCCAGTGGCTTTCAGTTCTATCCCAATTTTTTGTTAAGTGCTGTTTGTTAGGAAGTCATCTGGTCTTTATTTAAAGGCTAGGAAAATAATTGAAACTGATGGAGGACTTCCACAAATGACAAACTCCATCAAACTCATCAGTTTCAACCTGATTGAAACAATACTTCAGAATGTTTTTGGCATAATATTTGTTTTTATGGATAAGTTCAGGAAGAATGAATGGCCTATTTTGTGAAGTCTTACCTTGAAGCTGTGGTGTTGTGCTGCCAGGTTTTCATTATAATTACTTTTTATATTGCAAGTCGGTCACTAATTCAATATAAACTTAACATAACAGGAGTTTCAAATATGTCCAAAGTGAGTTCTTAAATACTGACCTAAACTCATTATGAGCATGAACTGGCATAGAGTTTTAGCTGTGTAAGTTCAGAAATAAATTAAGCCAATAAATGAAGTGTGGGAATTAAATGGCACATCCTGACTCAGTTTTCGTTCATTCTTTTGCTCATTAGCCTCAGTGCATGTGTTTTTCCCTCTCTCTGTGAGGGAAAAAAGTTGGACAGGTCTGGTGGGGGAAATCAGAGCAACAGTCAGGACTCTGCTGTCCTTCAGGAAGGTCACAGGACTAAATCATGGCTCTGTTCAGTGGACAGCCAGAATCTGACTGTGTCCTGTCCTGTGTCTCGCCAAATTTGTGTTTCAGAGACAGATTCTGAACATCAGTAACTCAAACTCATCCCGTGCAGGGTAAATGTGGTAACAGCAAACACAGGGCTTCAGAGTCACCTGGGTGGTGTCATCTGACAATCACAATTATCAGAGTTTGCTTCCCAAATTCCCCTTCTATAAATAAAATACAGCAATTTCAAGGCCACTTTGGAAGGTTTTGTGGTGCTGGGGTCTGTAGTGACCTTGCTTTGAAGGTTGCCCAGAGAAGCTGTGGCTGCCCCTGGATCCCTGGCAGTGCCCAAGGCCAGGTTGGACACTGGGGCTTGGAGCACCCTGGGACAGTGGGAGGTGTCCCTGCCTGTGGCAGGGGGTGAAACGAGATGAGATTTGTGGTCTCTTCCAGCCCAAACCATGCTGTGGTTCCATGACTTGTGTTTTTCTAGTGAGAACTCCTGGGACCCAAATCTTTCTGCTGCTTGGGTGAATCAGTGACAGGTGAAGTCAACACAATGTGATGCTTTAAACTTAAAGAAAGTAAAACAGGTTAAGAGTCAGGTGTGGAGACAGAAATTTAAGGATTCCGGACTCCCCAGACCTCAAGTTCAAAAAATGTGCAAAACTGGCCTCAGGTTTCTCCTCCCCTACCAGAAAATATATCTGCTTGGCCCTAAGGATGAGCCCTCCCTCCCTGTGTTCCGAGAAATCAGAGTGAAACAGGCAAAAAGGAATCCCTGACTGCTAAAGCATGTTACAGAATCAGCCTATTTTATTTTTCCAGCCTGGAAACATCATTGAAATTCATTTTTCTTTCAATTGATTGGGGTAGTGTTTTCCTCATGTCTAGATCTGACTTCCTGAGCAGAAGACATGCTTGTACAGAATGCTGCTCATTTAAACTTAGAAAAAAAAAAAAAAAAAGGTGGGAGATGGGGTGGGGGGTCAGGGAAAATATTTTCTCCCTTAGCTTCTGAAAAATATAATATTTTCTGTATTTTTTGATTTTGGCAAAGACTGCAGTGTATGCCAGCCAGAAAGTAAGTAAAATACAGTCAAAGGCTGCCCTTGTCCACATGTTTGAAATGGACTACCAAAAATGCATCATTTTTTCCAACATTTTTGTTGGGTGGAGCGCGGAAGGTGATTCCCCCTTCACACCCTAACATAAATATTTGTACAGAACAGCTCTAGCTTAACCTGAAAGGAAAATTCTGAGAGTGCTTCAGAAAGCCTGTGGCAGGAAATAAAAACTTAAAACAATTTCCATTAAATTTCTGGCTCTGAACACGATGTCGTGGGCTCAGCATACGCCGTGGGTTTTGAGTCAAACAAACGGCCCTACAGAAAACCCCGAAGTTTTTTGACTACATCTTCACAAACTGTCTCTGTTACTCACCAACCACTGGAAAAGGAGAGGAGGAAACGCCGCACTGCCTCGGGAGAGCTCTTTAAATAAGCCTGCTGTCCTTGTCTACCTCCTCGCTGAAAAGCAGAAGAATAGTGAAAGGATTCCCTATCTGAGGGGGAAAAAATTGCACGGCATCACAGACACAAAGGGGATGTATAAGGGATCACAGGACAAGCGCTCGTTTTAAAAACAAAGGGGTCTTTTGTAAGAGGATTGAAGGTTTGGGTTTGCTGAAGATTGCCCAGCTCTTGCAGTGCTGTCCCCTCCTAACCCAGAAAACCAGGAATGTGCCTAAACTGGGTACTTGGGGGACGGTGCTGAGCTGAGATTTAGATTCAGACCTGTCCCTGGCTTTTCCCATGCTGATTTGGGTTAAACCTCATAATTACCAAGTGATCCCTTTGCCAGTGCCTCAGCTGGAGGCTTCACTGCTTTGTAAGGACAGAGCTGAGGCTGGAGGACAGCCCCTGCTGCCCTCCCTGCCCTGGGTTTACCCTTCTTGCACATCCACATCTTGTGGACCAGCTCTGGAAATGTTTCCCCTCTCTGGGCTGTGGCATGGTGGGTCAGGCACACCACTGGCCCAGGTCTGACCTGACCTCCTGCTGCAGGTAACCCTTGAGACTCTCCTTCGGTGTCCTTGATGTGGCCCCCACTACCACAAATAGAGAAAGTCAAGAAAAAAGAAATTTTTTTGCAGAAAAGAGTTGTCCTGTACAACCCTTCCAGTTTCATTTATAAACTATGGCAACTGATCTCTGAGCTGCCTCCTTAAACTGATTTTCTCCTAACTTACAACTAAGGACACAAGTCTAATGCATCTTTACCTGAAACTGGACAGAGGCGTCCTTTAAAACCAGTAAATTCTGGCTTTGTTCTGCAAGGGAACTCTTGTTTTTCACTGTATTCCCATCATGCTTGCACACTGGCTTGCCAGTGGGCCTCCACTCCTGGTTAAGTGCCTGATAAAGTCAGGAGTAAAGAAAAAGGAGAACAGAAGACTCAGAGGTGACCTTATCACTCTACAACTCCCTGAAAGGTGGTTGTAGTCAGGTGGAGGTTGGTCTCTTTTCCCATGCAACCACCGACAGAAAAGGAAGACGTAGTCTCAAGCTGCACCAAGGGAAATTTAGGTTGGATGTTAGGAAGAAGTTTTTTACTGAAAGAGTGATAAAGTTCTGGGATTGTCTGCCCGGAGAGGTGGTGGAGTCACCATCCCTGGATGCGTTTAAAAAGAGATTGGATGTGGCACTCAGTGCCATGGTTTAGTTGAGGTGGTGTTAGGGCATGGGTAGGACACGGTGATCTTGTCCCTTCCAACCTGGTGATTCTGTGATTCTGTTTCCAACAGTCTGGGACATCTCTCCTAAGTGGGCTGGTTTGGATGAGTGGGGAGGGTTGGGCAGCACCAGTCCCTCAGCGAATTCCCTGCATGTGCTAATCTGTAGGGAAGCACCACCTTGCAGTTATCTCCTCCTGTTAGGAACCCACAGATCAGCCTACCTGCGACCAGTCAGCCCTTAATTGCTCTGTGTAATTAGCCAATTAGCTGCTGTCAGCGAGCCCTAAAGCACCTGTGCCTATCTGGGCTCTCTGCAAGCTGCAACAATTCTTGGATGTCCATAATGCTATCCCAAAAGGAGGCAACGCCTTTTATTTTATTTGAAGGTTTGGGTTCGGCTGCTCTGTGTAGGTTGTGAATCTGCACTGCCATTACCCCAGGAAACGAAGCAAAATCCCTCAACAGGGGGCCTGGAAAGAGAATGAAATGCAGTGTTAGCCTGGAAGAGGTGTAAAGAGGCTACTTTGGTTCAGTATAGCTCATTAAAATTACTTTTTGAGGACTTAAACCTTGAATACTTCATTTTCTGGCTCAAAAACGCAATGATCCATCCAGGACCTGAAGAAGCCTCCAGTGGGAGTGACTGGGGACAAAAGTGTGGTTCTGGGGCTGTTGCTGAACAGCTGGGCTGTGAAATGTGACCCTTGCAGAGTGTCTTAGGTTCATCTGATGACTTTCTCCAGCCTGGGTGGCCACTGCCTCGGCTGCATCTGTGCTAAAGGTGTCATTTGTGCAGGAATACTTTGGTGGAGCAGAGATACCTCAGAGTCCTTGTCCTTGAGTTTGTTTTCTTTCACTCAGTGAGTTAGGTCAGCTTCAGAGGAAAAAAAAAACCAACAACAACCCAACAATTAAATATACACACTGCTTTGCATTTTTAACACTGATAAATAGGCATTTACCAAATGGACAGGGAATCCTTAAACAGCAGAACGAATGTCACAGCTTTAAGACAAATCATTGCAGCAAGTTTTTACTAAAGAGTTCTGATTAATAAACCATTGCTTTGCATTTGGGAAGTGTGGTGGATTTATTAATGTGGACTTTTAATCCCTGCCATGATGGAAATATTCCGCAGTGCTGTTCAGACACTTGATCTCAGAGCTCTCCTTCATAAATCTAAGTCACATTTCCTGGATATCATTTTTAGTCTGCTAAATAAGGTTTGGGCAAAGACTTTGATAAAAGTGTTTATGTTTTAGGATATGGCTCTAGATGGACTTCTGTGTCAAAGCTGGCCTGAAATGATTGCCTAATTTGTAATGGAAATGAAGTTTGAAAAGCTATGCAAGAGTAGATATAAATTGCTGATTGGTCACAGCCTTGTCTTCCCACAGACATGCATAAATTCTGTCACAAGAGAGACTGTTACGTGCACACAAATCACAGTTTTGTGGTGATTGTGGGGTACAAGTTCTCACAATTTTTGCTGAAATATCCCTCTGAGCAGGGGTCTTTTCAGCCCATGTGCAGCCCAGAGGCTGAGGTGCGTGTGTGGCTGCACACATGAGAAAGGGGCTGCCCCACCAGCAGCTGCAGTGGGGAATATCCTGAGCAGCTCTTGCATGCAGTGAGTGAAGCTTGACAAGTCCAGCTGTGACCCCAAAATCTTCTCTACATTTTTCTTGAAATCAGAGAAGAGTTTGGCTTGGAAGGGACCTTTATCTAATCCACTCCCTGCCGTGGGCAGGGACAGCTCCCACTCTCCCAGGGTGCTCCAAGCCCTGTCCAACCTGGCCCTGGGCACTTCCAGGGATCCTGGGGCAGCCACAGAGCCCTGACTTGAGAAGTGGAAAGGTTTTAAGCAGTCTTTTGCCCAGGTCCAATGGCTGGGCAGAGAGCCCTAGCACTCTGTGCATGCAGGACTGAGTCCAGCCATCTCCATCCTCACACCCTTAGCATGGAGTGACTGTCCCTGACTCTTTGCTCCCTTTTTCCAGAGGATCTTTAGGAAAAAAGGCAGAAAATTCAGTTCCCTCTTAACACCAATTCAGGTGATAGAGCTGCTGGCTGGGCTGACTGCCTTGATGAATCCTCTCTGTCACACCAAGGTTTTATAATTTAATCTCCAGTGGCCATCAGGCTTTGAAAAAAAATTAGGGTGGGGAAATACTTTGTCCACACTGCTCATTGCAACTCCTCCTGTTTAAGTTGTATTTTAAGCAAAATCACCCTCTTTCCGTATCCAAAGCTAAAATACAGGGTTATATCAGATATCTTGTCTTATTTTTTTTCTAATGCCCAACCCAGGGCAGCAAAAGTGCCCTAGTTCCCATGTGACTCTCCATGACAAGTTCCTCAGCTCTTAATATTTTTGAGCCCTAACTGTGTTCTAAAAGTGAAGACAATCCAAATACAAATTCACATTAGTAATTATATTGATCTCCTTGCTGCTGAAATTAGTGCTACTATGTATGTAATAGTAAACCTGAATGAAATAAAATATAGATAAAATAAAAATCTTCTAGTCTGTGAGAAATAAAAAATTCCCCCTTGAAATCCTGCCGAATTCCGTGGTTAACCTTGCTTGAATGATTACTGCATTGCTACTGCAGCTTAGACATACCCAAGAAAAGCCTTTTCAAAGAATTTGTCACAGGATTGGCTGAAAATCATCAAATTCATCTGTATTGTGGATCAGTGCAGAAACTTGAGCCTTGAAAAATGCATTGGAAAGATGAACATGTCTATAAATAATGTTAATTGTCATTAAGAATTATCATAAAGAAGTGCTACAGTTGTCCTTATTTTGCAGGGCTTTTTTTTTTTTTTTTAAGTTTTTATGTACAATTTATTTTCCTTTTTGAAGAGGAGACTGAGACATATGCTATCTTTAGAAATTTGTAAGTGTAGGTATCAACTTTTCTGGAAGTATTCATCCTTCAAGGTCATGTTTTAAAAATGGGAAAGGCAGTTTTTCCTGGCGCCACCCTTGATGCAGCCCTTTTTTGATAGCTATCTTTGAGATAATTTGAGAAGAGTTTGTAGAAGCTGTGAGAATTGAAGACCTTTTTTGTAGCTCTGTGTTTTGAGGATAGTCTTGTCCATTCAGATGTCACCTCTTGGGGTAAGAAAGGTGAAGGTGTTCCTGTAGAACCGAGATGCAGGGAAATGATAAAAAGGGGTTAAAAATACCCCAAATGTTAGTTTTGTGCTGTGCACTCTACCTTCCAGAACTAAATATCCCAAGATACTCCCCTGAGACAAGCTGATTCAGTAAAGCTGAGCTATACTTGATTGCAGTCAGCAACAGCATAAAATCTTATTTTAACTGGCTTTGCACAAAAGCCACGCTGGGTACATGCTAATCACGCCGTGCTGCATTGATCTCTAAATGAAGAAATATTTTGTTGGTTTCCCGTAAAGAATGGACAGAAACCAGATTACCTGGATCTTTTGGAGCTGATTAGGATCTAGAGACTTGATGAAAGCACTGTGATTGCAGTTTAGAGCTGCCAGGTTGCGACACAGTCGGATGAGCCCAAAAGCTACTCTCAAACCTTGTTTTATTTCTATCATTGTTTTGGCAGGCTGTGCAAAAAAGCCCCTGGTTTTAAAACGTAATTTTGTTTGGGAATGTGTTTGGGAGCCCTGGTTCATGGCTAAGTACTTTGAGGTGCTACTCAGTGTCCGAGGCATCGTGTTCCAACCCCAACACCACTCCACGGGAGAGCCTGGAAAGGGAGAGCAGGCTCTGGGGAATGGTCTTGTGATTGCCCTCCAAACTGGAGCAACTGGAGCTTCAGCACTGACCACGGCCAGCCATGTCTACATCTGCACAGTGTTGAGTTTTAGGGCTTTATTCATCAGGTTGCATTTTAGTTCAGGCCCTGAAACAAAAATCCACTCCATAGATGTGTTTTGAAGATGTCCCAGGGCTCAAGGATAGGTTCAGACCCCGGTATTCCTCTTATGGGTGGGATGCATTTGATGCTCCACCTCATCCTGAGCTTCACATTTAGTTTCCTCCAAAGGGAACCTAAATCACATGCACAAAAAATGCATAAAACAGAGGGCAGAAAGTGGAGGTCGTTGGGAACTATGCTTCGAAACCACATAGCTGCCCTCAATCAGTTGGGCTGGTTTTTTTTAATGTACATATGTAGCTGACCTTAACTTGTGTGCCCAGCATTTAAATTATCAGCTAACTAAAGAAATCACTGTTATTTTTGTTATAATCAAAAATCTAGAAACACTTATCTAGCAGATGTTTAAGTTCAAGGAAGGGCTAAGCGGGGTCAAGTGATCAGTTTAAGTACTTCTTCGACTAGAGACCATTAATAACATAAATGTGAAAGCTAACACAACAGAAGTGCTCTTGGCTTCTTCCTGTCATCCCTTCCCTCTGTTTTTTGAGTGTGGTTTGTTTGAGGTGTGGTTTCCTTGTTCCTGGTGAAAACAAAAGATTCCGAATCAGGAGCGCTGACAAAGAACTAAAACCTCATAAAAAACATCCTTGAAAGTGAGGAAAGTGTATAGTCACTGATAGCTCATGTTTGCTAATACAGAACATAAATTCATTTTGTGCTGCGGTTTTTTTGATTAATTGTAAGAAGCAGGCACTGACTCAAGACCCAGTTCTGCTGCAAAGAAGACTTCGCAATTTGTCTGTCTTGTGTTGGAGCTGGAACGCGAAAATTTTTAAATGCGGCATTTTTCTACACAAAAGAGAACAAGGAACTTAATTTTCTTCCAGCTATTAAAGAAATCAGGTTGAAAATAAGTAGCAAGCAAACAGCATCACATATATAACTGCAGTGAACATCCGTGTAGGAAGTAAGGAGCCTAAATTCCTTACAATGTGTCTTTTAAGCAAAGAACAGACCCCAGACTGTCCTTATTCAGTACCAAGAAATACCATTTTGGGTTTGTTTGCTGACATTTAAAAAAATTAATCCATTAAATACCCACTGGGCACACTGGAAAATATACCAGTGAATAATTCATTAGCTGAAGCTCCTGTTAGGACTGTTGTCATTTGTCAGACAATTGCTTGCCTCTGGCAAAATATTGAGGAAATAGTTGGGCTTTACAATTTACTCTGCTGTGTATTGTGGCTTTATGGGTTGAGACATGCCTAGAACAAAAAAAAAAGGGGGGGGGAGGGGAATATTAGAGTCAAAAGACTTCTAATAAGAATTGCTAACCTCCAGATCTAGGCTTGGCAAAGAAAAAGAAGAAATCCCTTCCAAACTCTCACACTCTTGATTTACTATAGACGTGTTTGGGGTTTTTTAATTATTTGGTTGCACATGTAGCCTAATAATTATTAGGCCAAATATAACATACTCTGTGTGAAAGATTAGGAACTGATTTATTGCTTTCTGTTGTCTTTCCTTTTCCTTCTTCAAGAATCTTTCAAGACAGGCATGTTTTAAGGGGATCATCACTGCTCATGGCATGGGATGAGGAGAAATTATTTTTCAGTAGTTATCATTAACTAATTTTCAGCAGTGGTGAGTGTGTTGTTCTTGGGTTTTCTATTAATACTTTTTGGTTTTAATTATCTTTTTTAATTTGAAAGCCAGAGAAATCTTGTCTCTTTATATAGTAAATTACCTGGCTTTGGCATTTTTCTGTTCCACGGTGTATTTGTTAACCTGTTGTAACGGCTTCTGAAAATGGGAGAAAATGGCTAAAAATAAGTAAAACTTGTCTTCTCGATACCTTCAAGAAGGACAATGGGCAGCTGTTGAGCAGCAAGCTGCTGGTGTCATTCCTGAGTAAACAAAAGAATAGCTAAACACCATGGCAGTCTTCTTCATCTTTTGAGAGCTTGGGTGAAAATCTACACCTTTCTGGTTTTGAGGTAGATCCATCAAGACTTAGATCCAGCCACTTCCAAACACAAATACAGTGCCTCTATTTTGAACAGCATTGTGTCATTGCGGGGAAGCTGCTGCTATTAATTAAACCCCTCATCACTGAGTGACTGTTTCTACAAAAGGCAATTTTAATAACGTTGTGAAATGAAAACAAGTTTTAAATTTTTTTAAACTAAGTTGTTAGAAAATAAAGGATATTAGTCTCAGCCGTGTGTTAATGGTAACACACATTTTCCTATTCTGAGTGAGAAATTTTCCAAAGCTCTTTTTCTCTCGTTTCTGAGCATGGCCAATGAACCGAAACCTTATGGAATATTAGTATTTCCCAGCAAAGTGCTGCAGTGCAGGCAACTTTCACGGTTAACTTTCTGGCACAGATCAATAAGAGAATGCAGAAATAGTGTGATTACAGAAGCTGAAGAAAAGCTGGCCAAGTGCTTTGAATAATTAATTCTTGCTTGATGCTGGAAATTTTTCTTGTTTTGCTTTACAGAGAGAGATTTTTGTTGGGTTTTAATTTCTAAGGCTGGAGGATTACATAAATAAATTAATAAATTTCCTCCTACATGAAACACTGTTCTACATCCAGTTTCTGGAGATGGATGTGCAGTGTAACATCAACTATATTTATAAAAATAATTTTAGAAGCACCTTCCTTATTTATGCTTTATTTTCTTTTAGAAAGTGGCAGAGAACACAAAGAAGAAATTGGTGCTTGCATTTCTACTTTAAAAATGCTTCAAAGGAGCATAAAACAAAGGATTTGGAATACAGTTCTCTTTATTTTCTTTGTAAATCATATTCACAGAGTAGTCGTTCTCCCTTCGCCCCTTAGTTTTGTAATCATGTTGTTTACTATGGCAAAGTGAGTATTTTCATATTTTGATCTGTTCCTTTCCCTATTTGTGTTTTCTGGGACAGAAGTAGAAGAAGGGTCAGTCAATAAGGAGAAGTTGTCATATTGGAAAGAACAACACGATTTAATTGTTAATTCATGGGCCTAAAAATTCTGATACATTGAGAAATAGATAATGACAGAGAACACGACGCTAACAATATTCTCTCATGAACAGAAAATAGCACAGGCTTTAATCCAGTTATTAAGCTGCTTTTTGAAGTTTTTATTCAAGCACCTAGCTAGCTTAGTTGAAAATAAGAAAACATCCTGACATTTGACATTACAAAAGGAAATGGAGTCTTTAGCTGTAAAAATAAATATAATTCGTGTCTTTTTGTCTATTTGTGCTCACTTCTCAGGTAATCATACACATTTTTTATAGTTTTTATACCTGCTTACATTAGAACTAATTGTTTCTTTTACGTATTTATTTTTTTTTCCATACAAACATATTTTCGCCAGGCTATCAAATTAGCTGTTATAATAGCACATAACGTCCTATATCAATACACAGACCTAAATCTAGCCTGATCACAAATTAGACTACCGAGCTCCTCGTGAGCAACACGGCGGGTGTGAGCCCACACCCCGTGACTCCGCACGTGAAATTATGATCCCTAGCAAGCGACATCTCCAACGCGAACTTACAGGCGACAAAACCCAGCGGTAAAATTCAGCCACCCGCGATCACGCGCCAGCTCGGCGTCCCTCTGGACGCCCTGACTCCTTGTTGCCCTCCTCGTGCTGCCAAGCTCGGGGGGTCCCCTGGGTGGGTGGTGCAGAGCCTGCTCAGCCACCGTCCCGGGGTTGTGCTGGGGTTTGGGGGATGCTGGAAGCAGGGGAGGGTCGGGGGATGCTACGCCCAGGCCATGGCGGCGGCCAGCCCGGAGGAGGAGGAGGTGTGGACACAGAAGGCATAAACTAGAGCAAGCCTGAGATTGCTGAGGTTTAGGACCTGACCAGCCATCTCCAGAGCGTTGCAAAGTTGGTGAAAGGCTGAACTCGCCTTTCCCGCAGTGCCTTTGGTCTAGCAGTGAGGGCACTTCAGCCAGCCCCACGAGTGGGTTGGATGTGTACATTTAATTTTTTTTTTTATGCAGGCAAAATATAATCCCCATTCCTGCAAAAAAAAAAAAAAAAAAAAAAA